>QTSX02000082.1:0-335970 GCA_014839935.2 Entomophthora muscae | reverse complement strand
GCAGGAGAGAAGGTCCTTTCTTTTGATAACAGGAGCAGCATGGAATGTTACTAATCTTTTATCTGGGGGCAGTTCAGTCGGTAGGCCATGCAATTAATGTGTTGTAAGACCTTGTAAGGACCTGTTTGTTGCTTAAGCTAGCGCAAGGGGAAGTGGTCTTGATGTCTTTGGTGCTGAGGTACACAAGGTCTCCTACTTTGGATTGGGGGCCAGGTTTTGCTTCTTGTTGGTGGGGTAAAAGTCCTTGTATACTTGTATTTCTTCTTGTTCTGGGCACACTTTTCTTGGCACACGGGATGTTAGCTGACCCAGTCTCGTCCTTCTGCTGTCAGCTTCTCTCTGTAGAGGGCATTCCATGTGGGGTTGAATTCGTAGCCGGCTTGAAGGGGAACATACTGGTGAGCTGTGCTCTTTTGATTGTTGTACACAACCAAGTTTTATTGGTAGGTGTGTTACCTAATTGTTCTGTTCTAGAGTTAATTTAACACTGTAAGTACTGTTTGGTGACCTATTTTTACTTTCTTGATATGTCTGTTGCTCTGGGGGTGATATGCAGTAGAAAAATTACGTTAAACTGGGTGCAATAACTGAGATGTGTCTTGTATGAGCCAAACATAAAGGCAACAAAACTTAATGTATATTCTGATTGGCTGGCCTATGACACTTGTATTTTTTACATTCACCTTAGTGTAGCTGTTTAAAAACATTAAAATTATAATAGAATTAAATATGTTTGCTAAATATTAAAGCAGTTTACTTTATCTTGTGGCATGATTAATGTCAGGTATACTCTCATTAGGGAGCTTCTCTCTGATTGTGTCAGGGAATTCTCCCCTGACTACAAAACTCTTGGGCTAATTGGTAAAAATTTAAAATCTCAAACTGATTCCACACTTGAGTAAAAAAATGATTTAATTCCCATTTATGTGTGGATAAAAATGATCAAAACAATATTCAAACTCTGGAACTGTTTGATAACATTAACGTAATAGTTAGCAAAGAGTAAAAATTTAATTACCTATATATATGAACTTTATTCATTCAGCTCTTGCTTTTGCTTTTTCTCCTAGCTTCAGAAAGGTTGGTATAATCAAAAGAAACATCATCAACCACTCATATGATGATTGGCTGCCTTTTCAGTGGTTTTGCTTTCAAAGCAAATAACTAAACCAGAGGTTATGAATGGACTTATTATGCTAAACTGCACGCACATATGCTTCTTTATATACTTGCATATCAGAAAATGATCATGTTCCCTCTGTTGTCTCTGTTTCTTCTGGGCATTAATGTATATATCTAATCAGGTGAAGAAATCTATAGTGAAAATCCTCTTTAAAGGATTTTGCTAGAAGAAACCAGGGTTTCACCCTCTTCCTCTCAATGATGCTTTACTTTTACTCACCTTCACAAAGCATATTTAAGCAAGTATTGATTATTTTTACTCTTGTTCCAACAATAAATATTTACCTTTTTATTTCAATCCTAGTGCTTATATCTATTTTGATTTATTCTTAGAACCATAGAAAGAATTATTTTCTCTTCTGGTGTCTGATTTTACTACTGTCTCTTATCCTTACATTGGAAGGACCAACCTGAACTACTGATTGACAAAACTCTTCACCAGATGATTCCCATCAAGAAGAGTCCTTGGCCTATGGATAGTTTAAATATTCCTCTGGACATTGGGAATAAATTTCACTATGACTGCTTCACTTCTAAGCCTTCAGAAGCTGATGTTTCCCTGGTTAGATCCAACACATCCTTCTACTTGTTGATATACCTGGTAGGATATTATCTCCTAGAAAGATTTAGCTCCCCTATGAACAGATTTACCTTCCTAGGACAGTTTGGCCATCTTGCTATGATTACTGTTCTAATTGGGTCAGTTATTGCAGGATTAAACTTAGGGGCCTTGCCCCAAAGGATTGGGAATCTATTTCATTTCAAGGGAATCCCTGACAGATTGAGTGGAGACAAGCTCCCAAGTTAAACTTAACTAGAGTGGAGCCTACTAGAATTCCTATCATTAACATATGGAGTTAATGGCCTAATAATTAAAATCTTCCTAAGAAGGGGTTAAAGTGATTTAACAAATAGTATATTCTGGTATATCCTAAGACCAACCAAGGGGCCTTGGAAAAAATGATTAGAGGGAAGCAAGCAGTTTCAATATAGGGAGCATGGCAGCAATGTGGACCAAATTGATACCAAATAGAGCCTTCATATTTATTGGTGGGAGTTGATTCTGGAGCTTTAAAGTTCACAATAGCCTGGCTACACCCTATTAACACACAGAAAACCCACATGTGGAGGAGGGTTTTCATGTTGTTGGGGATGGACTCAATTATCTACTAATCATATAGAATTATAAAATATAGACTTTATTGAGATGGTTTGAAAGGAATAATATTGTTAAGAAATTTGCTTAGGAGGGAATATTCAGCTTAAATACTGAAGTGAAGATGGGTGAGGCTCATGTTGTTACCTATTTTCCTGCAAGAGTTGGAAAGAAGTATTGCTTTACAAAACTTCAGCAAGCTACAACATGCAACCTATAATGCAGGAAGAAGAAAGGTTTATCTTTACATGTGGGCTGAAGTTAATTTTCTTACTATGTGTTGGAGAGGTTACTGAGGTTAGATGTAAGGTATTTCTCTGGCTTGATTGATTTTCTTTATCTGATGGGCTATTAGGAACCCCTAGCCATTCTTTGGTTTGTTTGGTTCATTTAATTTTATTCTGATTGACTATATTTGATAAGATTACGCTTTTGGAGCCATTTATTGTTAATTTAATGGTATTTGTATTTCCAGCATGATTATTTAAATCCTGGGATCCTTAATTTGAATTATAATTTATACTATGATTAAGGATTTTGCATTTTCTTTTTTATTCTTTGATAATCAATCCTATGTTTTTTAAACATTTCAAATGTATTTTCAAATTTTTTTTGTTAATTAAATCATTAATGATTGTTGATTTTGTTTCTGCATTTATAAATGTAATTTATCCATTGAATTTTCTTGGGTTTGATAATTGCAGTTAAATGTTTCTGAGATTTTTCCTTTGTGAAAGAAATGTAATTCCTTTCAATTAAAATCAATCATAACTGTAGTTAAATGTAAAATATATATTATAACAACAAAAAATACATACAATTCAAACCAATAGACATTATAAAATGAAAATTATTGGGGGCAAGCTTTATTGGCCAAATGTGGGGAGTGAACGGGGCAAACTAGTTGGCAGACTGGGTTGAGGGGGAAGAATTTGATTGGCTGAGAGTGGGTTCCAGTTAATTGGGATGGTTGGCTAGGGACTAGAGAAGCTGGAGGTCCTAGGGGTGAATGATTGCCTTGAGCGGCTTGGAGGAATTGATGATACATCACATCATACTCAGACTTGGGGAGAACACTGATTGGCTTGTACACCAGGGATTTGCAAGGGGCAGCTGTGGATTCTTTAGTGATTAGCTGCTGCTGTGAGCGTTCAGGGCCATATTGATAAACATTTCAGCAATCTTCTGATGGGGGAAAGCGCTGTGTGGTTGTGAGTTGCACTAATCACCTGGTTGAAGGTTGTGAGGTTGTGTGCTCATATGGTATCCCCAATGTTGAAGAACATAGTGTCTCTCAGGTGTAAATTGGCATGACTAGCAGGGAAAATTGAGATAATGTGGCTGCTTGCTTGGATCTTCTCAGAGGCCACTTCAATTCACTCCATTTTGTGGCTCAAGAAAATCCTAAATTTGGAATTTGCCAAGCTTCAGGTGGCAAGAAGATTGAAGAGGAATTTTCCATACCAGTATCCATTGGTGTAACTGGATGTAGCTTGGTAAAATAAAGTCTCTTTTGGAGAAGCTGCAAGGAATGCACCAATCAAATTTACTCCTTTTCCTTCTTTTTACCCTTGGGGGTGTTCTTTTTCATCAAAGTGCCATAGTCCCAGACTTATAATGAAAATTTATAGTAGGATATAAAAATGACATTGTCCAAAATACTGGACAGACAGCGGATGATGATGGCGCTAATCACAGGGTTGTAGGGAAAATCAGAGCCACCATCTAACTCATCAGCCGGCCAATTGGTTAGAATCAGAAAATTGACTACAAGCCCATGCATCCAGAGCTGTGCAGTGCAGCAGCTATAAAGATGCCCTAGAGCCCAAGTAAGCAAAGGACTCTAGTCAATTGGAGGTATGAGTCATGCTGCAGAAGGTCAAGCATGATGGTATATGTTTTCTTGATCTGAGAATCTTACTACTTCTTTGGCTTCTTGACCAGCTTGATACCACCTCTCTTCAAGAGGGCTCAGAATTCACGCCTAACCACCACCTTGGTGAATTGAAGACAGGTGGCAATTTTGATAAAATTGACGCCACTTTGTTTGAGGCTCACAATCTTTTCTATCACCCCATTGGTTACTAGACGTTGTTTTGGGGGGCCACTTGAAATGCTAGTACCCAGATAAGGAAGAGATTGCTCTGATTTGCCCAAACTCTTGAGCAATGGTTGGATTGGGCTGGAGGGGGCCACAGTTTCTCAGTCTCTAAAATGTGTCACAGGCTCAGGTTGGGCCTAGTCTTGGGGAGCACCATACTGGCTATCAGAAAATACACATGTGGATGGGCCTGGTGACACATACAACTCACCCTCTCACGGCTTGCATTGAACTGGGTATAGACAGGGGCCGTGGCAGTTGTGCTCCCTTAATCAACAGCCTGAGTTTGGAATAGCTCCTGGCACTGCTTCTTGACAATGTCAAATTTATCTTCACTTGAAAAACTCATACTAACAAAAAGCAATAAAAAGTCTATTAAAAACAGAAAGGCAAAGTATTTCTAGAAAATTATTTTTTTGAATGTGTGCCTCTTTTTGAAACTTTCTCTCAGACATAAATGCCCAAATTTAGAAGTGCATACATTGAAAATAATGATGTAGTCCCCTGAATAGATTTTGGTGGATTTACTCCTGAAATCTGCTATTTCTAATTTGAGTCCCAAAAATAATCAATATTTTCAAAAAATGAGTTGTTTTGTTCTTGAGTACATCACTTTTGTGACTGAACCTCATGCATTTCTGTTTGTAGCATATTTACCACACACACATAATCAAAATTGATATAGAATTCTTCAGAAAGACCTAGTTTGTGTTTGTTTTGAATTTGAGCTACATGTTTTTGCTGTCTCATTTTTGGAATTCAGGATTTGAATTTATTTTTGTTGTGTGATTGACTATTTTTGTTTTCTGGCTATAGATAACTGGAAGTTTTATTGAGTAAATTAAACCTCAACTGGTTCCAGTTGAAATTTGTTTTGTGACTGAACCTATGTGCTTTGAATTGACTAAAGTTGCAAAATCTTTGATTATTCCCTCTCAGGGAAGTAATTCCCCAAGTAACTCTCTAAATGATTCCCCAACTAATCATTAAGTTGATAGCACTCTTATCATGTGTTCATCTATTACAGGGATCAAAATTTTGAGTCCTAAGAGAAACACTACTTGGAAAAACAACATGATTATCACAACCTACATGAACAATATGTGGCTTCCCATGATACTATATAATATCCTATATCCATATCCAATAAAGCATCGTTCTCTTCTTAATTTTCCCCTTTATCTTGTTTGTTATACTTCCCAGAAGTATATACTTGAAAGTGGTAGCAGAAGTAGGTTATCCACATCTATGTAACTTAAAGGAAAAATTTCTCCAAAGAAAAGAGCCCAGCAGATGGCACTCCCAACTATCTGGAGACAATATGAAGAAGGTCAGGACGTCCCCAAAGAATTCACTGTCTTCAACAATATCCTTGTACCAACCAAACAGTACAGCTTTTTCAGTACTCAAGGAGTCCTGAACCCACCTCCAATTTCTGAGACAACCAAAATACTCAACATTGTATTTCAACGCCTACAATCTGCAGAAACTAGGATGTTCTCAGGACTACGCTGAGAAAATGCCAACCTCTGAATTCAAATCACCCAAAACAAATTTACACATGTAGGCTGCCCTCAAAAATTCTGGGCAAGTGAAATTGCTTTACACATTACCAGGGCTGCCTCACACTTTGTAAGCAAATGTTTCAATCTACACCCTGGTCACAACAAAGACTGGGAAATAATCAAGAACGCCTTCTTGGAAAAGTTTACCATAAAGGACTCTGATGTTATGATCATGACAGAACTCAGAACCTTCAAAATGACAGGAACTAAATAGGAGTACATTGCAGCCTATGAAGACTTACATGACCAAGCCCCTGACACCATTAACTTCAATGAGGCTGGACCACAACTGGACTTCTACAATGGCCTCCCCAAATACATCAAACGCCAGTTCGACATGACCTGCTGCAAGAACCTTCAGGATTTATTGTTGGAAGGAAAACATGTGGCACAAAAATCTGACAGCCTGCATGTAACCAACAAACAAAAGGAAAATCCCACAGCAAAGAAGGACCCTCAACTTAACAATCAGAACAACCAAGCCAACAACACCCATCCTTGAAGCGGGAATTGTACTGCTCAAGCTAACCAAGCAAGCACTAAAGACACCAAGAAGAAGGGAAAAGCTCAGGGGAGTGCTTAGGCAAGCCACCCTTCCCTCACTCTATAAGACATATACAGGGACCAAGACGTGGATTCAATTACCATGATCCAAGTACCCTTCAGTAATTCTCTACTGTCTGCTGCCCAAACTAGAAATTAACCCTCACTTATCCTTTCTGCTTTAGCAGATATCAGGTCATAGCACTATTTGACACTGGAGCAGACCAATTCTTTGTTGACAAAAGATTTACTAACCTCATGAAACTACCCACAGTTCAAAGAAATGTCAAGAGAGTTATCATGACAGATAACAGGAGCACATCAGTCACCAGGGAAGCAAAGCCCTTCTGTGCTCAAATAGAAGACTTACAGACTACCCTTAGTGGCCCAATAATACCAATCCCCAATTATGATGTTTTACTTGGCCTGGACTGGATGAGAAAGACCAAACCTCATATCAACTGGGATAGCACTATCTTCACCATAAATGAGGCAAGGTGCACAATCATTTTTACCCAACTCATCTTGACACACTCATGAAGGACCATGTATTTTTAAAGATTATGGAGACAGAAGAGGAAAATTATTCTAGAAAAATCAACTGGAACACTTGCATGTATGAGATTATTTACTTTAAAGACGTAGAGACTTCACATGAAAAGGACCCCATCCAAGACCATCTAGTTAACAAGTTCCCTGCTGTCTTCCAAGAAACACTGCCAGGACTACCTCCTGACTGCAGCATACAACACAAAAGTTGACCTCAAGGGAAATGTTCTAAAAGCAAACCCTATTTACCACCTAACACCACAAGAAGACAGCTCCCTGAAAGTATATCTTGACAAAGCACTTGAAAAAGGACTCATGGGGCCTTCTAAATCTCTTTTTGGCGTGGCTGTCTTCTTTGTAGCAAAAAAATGGAGGAATCTGCCCAGTCACAGACTACAGGGCACTCAATGAAGTCACAATTAAAAAGATATCTTATGCCCCTAATTAATGACCTTTTTGATGGCCTGGGAGAGTCCCAAGTCTTCACAAAAATTGACTTGACAGCAGGTTATCATTAAATCTGTGTTAAACCATAAGATATCCCTAAAACAGGTTCAGAACCAAGTATGGCTTTTTTGAATGTGTTGTCCTCAACTTTGGCATGACAAATGCCCCAAGCATCTTTGTTACCTTTGTGAATGAAGTTTTTAAAGAAAACACTGGAAAAAGGGCTATTATCTACCTTGGCAACATAATCATATCCAGCCCAACTATAGAAAAACACTGGAAATATGTCCGCCTGGTCCTCAACACCCTTCAAGAAAACCAACTTATAGCCAAGCCCTCAAAATGTGACTTCTTCTCAACAGAACTCCCATTTTTAGGACACATTATCAGCAAGGATGGAGCAAAGCCAGACCCAGAAAAGATACAAGCCATGACTGACAAGCCAGTGCCACAAAATAAGAGTGAACTTTGTACATTAGTTTTAAAAGCTATGGCTATAACCAAAAATACCTCAGATTTAAACAAAATGATTTCAGATTTAAACAAAATCCAAGTTGCGCAAGATTCAGGATTCAATTAATTTAAATATTTCTGGTTAATAAATAAACTGTCAAACCAAAAACAAAATTTCACTAGACCATCATATGAAATTATATCAAACATCAAGCAGTGTAGTTCAAACCACAAACAAAATGAACTGACACAATAAGTAAAATGGATGGAAGCTGTTCCAGAGTATATTATAATCCAATCAGGATTCATATGAGGCACCAACAGAAGAACTAAAGCAAAACAAAACTTGAGCAATCTATAAGTGATATTACACAAGCACAAAACAAAATGAACTCACACAAGAGGTGTAGTATGAGCAGCTAAAATAAAAAAATAACAGTTTAACAGCCAATCAACAGCTATCCAATTTAGAGACAGAGGCATTTTATCCATTTTCATGGCTCCAGATTTGTATGAAAAGGTTTTGAGAACCTTCCAAATATGGACTCAAGATTATAATAAAAATAAATCATTAAATTTTAAAAATTCTACTTTTAATGATTTTATCCTAGGTTTATTACAATGGTTTTTACAAGCAATATCTTTGACGGCGCCAGCAGCCAAGCCAGAAGCAGCCAAGACAGCTTCAATGGAGGCAAGGCTCAGAACGTGGAGGCACCTGTTTACACCCAAGCCTTTGAGGCAGATAACAAGGAAGTGACCTGTATCTGACCACCAACCCCTATGGCTTTGACTTGTTTGAGAGTCACTTAGTGTCTAGCTCTGCCCCTGCTCCTGTACCCACCCCTGCACAAGCTGCCCACCAATCAACCAATCAGGATAACAACCTTGATTTGGAAAAAATTCCTGCCACCAGCCAACCTGCCCCCCTACAGCCAATTGGGCTTCAGCTCCCCTGGCCCAGCGCCCCAAGCAACGAATCATCACTACCCAAATTCTTCAGGAAATTGTGGCACTGAATCTACAGGGTCTGTCCTGGGAACATATTGCCACCCAGTTGCAATTTACCTGAGCCACTGTCATGCAGGAATTCAACAACCTGATGAACAGGGGGAATCTGATTGGGAAGGTCAAGAAGCCCTGAAGGCCCCCAAGTCACAAATATCTGAGGCATACCCAATCATGCTTGACCTCCTCCAGTGGGATCCCAAGCTTCCCTTGACCCAGGTCTGGAAGCATCTTGTGCACCATAACATATGGGTCTCTTAGCGCATGGTGCAGCTCTGGATGTATGAGAAGGTGGCTTTCATACAGGTTCTTACCAATTTTGCTGGCAACCAATGGGATGGCACTGAGGATTCCCTGTATGACACCAACATTGAATCAACCCTGGTCTGATGCCTGACTAGTCTAACTGATGATGTCATGTTCATCTCCTATTACAAGCTATCAATAGCTTTTGATGATTTTGGCAAGCAAGGAAAAGCCGCCACCAAGAATGGAAGGAAGAAGGTCAAGAAGGGGACATTCATTGGTGTATTTCTGGCTGTTTTAGCCAAGGGTTTTGTCTACTATTGGACAAACCCTGATTTTATTGATGACTACTCATACAGCCACATCCTTGGTGGATTACTTGACTCCTGGGATGGCTCAAATTCCAAGTACCAGGTTTTCTTGAGCCACCAGATGAAGGGTAGCTCCACCGCCCTTGAGGCCATCCAGGGATGCTGGCACCAGGCCTCAGTCTACCCTGCCAGCCATCCAGACATCCATTTAGATGATGTTGTCTTCTTCAACATGTGATCTATATTACAGGAGTGCCGCCCTCAGGCTTTCAATGACCTTTATCTTGGGGTCTTTGACCACAATTTTCTCTTTGGCCACCAGATGGGGGCTGACTTGATTACGCAAATGGTTTTCCATGTGAACATATGCAACCAATCACGTAAGGATAAGCTCCTTCCACCTTGGGCCACTGCCATTTACCAGCCCATCCAGCTAATGACTGATGAGGAGTACAACAAGCGTTATATGGCAGCCATCATACAAAATCCTCCTGCCTCCACCCCCACTACCAGCACCCCTAACCTGCAAGCCAAACCCACCCAATCCCAGACCCCCTAGGCCAGCACCGCCTCTACGTCTTCCTTCCTGTGTTATTCTGCCTTCTAGGCATCACTTTCCCCCGCCCCAATAAACCCCTGTCACCAAACATTTTCTATTTATATTATCAGTATTTTTTCAATTTTTTGTATTCTCTTTGATTATAGTTGGCTATATTCTTTATGTTCAGCTTATTTCTATAAAATCATATATTTTACTATTTGTGTATCTTGATCAAGAACACAGTTATTTTAGCACTTAAACATAGCCCCTTGTGAAAGTATTAACAGCAATTTGGTGATCAGCTAAATTTTATTTAGAAATATTATAGTGTTAACTGTTTTTAGATAAAGTTGTTACTGATCCAAATTAAAAACCTTAATGATAAACTTTGAACCAATCAGAAGCCAAGTGATAAAGTAATTGTTGTGACATAAAGGGTCATTCAATAATTCTTTAGTGCATGTGTGCTAATTAATATGATTGGCTGGATGTTTTTCCATTGTACACCATTGCCTCTGTGGCAAGTTGTTGATGGACTAGTGCCCAATCAGCTACTGGGTTAGCACTAGTCCACCAACAACTTGCCACAGCAACAATGGCATAAAATGGCAAAACATCCAGCCAATCATATTAATTAGCGCACATGCATCAAAGAATTATTGAATGACCCTTCATGTCACAACAATAACTTTATCTCTTGGCTCCTGATTGGCTTAAAGTTTATCATTAAGGTTTTATTTAGATCTGTACAAACTTTATATAAAAACAGTTAACACTATAATTTTCTAATTAAATTTAGCTGATCACTAAATTGTTGTTCATATTTTCACAAAGGGCTATGTCAAGCGCCAAAAATAATATGGTAAATAAGGAAACAATGCCAACACAAAGCAAACAACACATATCAAGATGAGGTAAACATATACACAATGGGTAAAAAGATGGGATAATGTAATAAATGGGAAAACAAAAAGGAATAAACAAAGAGGCAACAGTATCAAAATAATTCAGAATTTATTGGGGCAAAAGCTATAAAAACATATGGAAAGGTTAGTAAAAAATCAAATGAGAGAACTTGAAAAACTACTCAAAGACCTCAACTTGGTGATTGCCAAAATAAAGGACATTGACCGCAAGGTCAAAGCCAAAGTGAAGTCTGCCGTCCTCACTGGGGACAAAATTGACAAGGTGTTCTCAAAGGCACTAATGTCAAAAATGCCAGATACACCAGATAATACCATTGAGCATCTTTTCAACATCCAGAAGACAGTGGTGGAGGGCCTGCAATTTAAAGCATACAATCTTTCTGTGCCATACGTCTGAGTTGATGACCCAGAGATGTATGAACATCTCAAACCTGCCAAGTGTGCCAGGGCAGAGGATACCAAATTGTCAGCGCAATTGATTGCACCAAGAATGGCCAAGCCGGCTGAGGCTGCGGGCAAGGAAGAAACACAAGAAGGTAGCCTAAAAAACAAAAGTAATAAATTTTCAAAAAACTTACCTTTTTTCTTATAAAACTTAGATGGCAAACTCTGCCAAGTCCTGGTCCCCTTTTTCCTGGCCACCTTTTATGCAAATTATGCCACTCATGTGGCCAAGCAATTGTATCTGTCCCCCCCTGTTGTGCGGGAGCTGGAGGACTGTATCCACGGGTCCTTTCTGATGTTGCAGGAGGCGTTGGTAGAACTTACGCATGCCAAGGGGGCATCTGAGTGGGCAGTTACTGCCTACAAGGATGCCCAACTGGTCCGCCTGGACCCAGTTAACCCTAATAGAGTTTACTGTGTAAACTCTATTGAGCTTGTTTGGGACGTCTAGGCAACGCTCCCATTCAAGAATCTACCAGAGATGGGCCAGGCTCATGCAACTGCTTGCTTCTTCTTCCCGTTGGAGAACACAATATCTTACCTGTTGGAGAACTTTGGGCACGCGGTGTTAAAATTGGCTGTTGCAGACGCAACAGCCTACAAGAAAACCAAAATCCTCCTTGCTAACTTTGGGCTGTCCTGGAGTGCCAACAAGACGGGGTCCCTGCAGCCTAGGAGCTGACCTTTGCAAAGACCAGGCACAACAATAAGATCAGCATGGTCTATAATAAACTGTGAGTTCACGGAAGCGTTTGCTGGGTAAAGGCTTCATCTGGTTGTTTACCTGGGGTTCCTATTCTACTTCAGGATGGGCGCATCTGTAGAGGACCTGGACGGGGTCCTTCTGGGAATTGACAAGGCCTGGCTTGCACTTGACAGGAAGAAGGTCCCCCCTGGATACGAATCCGTGGACCATGTAATCCAAGACACCCTGGTCCTGGCAGGGATTTACAGATTTGCAGCCCCGCCCAAAAAGCTGCTTCTCAGTTTGCACCTTACCCTACTCCCCTTCACTAGCAGGAGGGAGTTTTTTAATAAGGGCGTATCCACCGTCCACAGTGTGGCAGTGGAGGTTGTGTGCCATCTTCATTGTGGGGTGGGTACATACCAAAGAACCCACTACAGGCGCACACAATAAAAATATGATTCCAATAAATTTTATTGCAATTTATAGTATTTTTATTATAATAAACTTTTATAATTTTTATTTCAGCAAACCAAATTTGCAAAAGATATTGCAGAAACAGTTTACATAAAAGAATAAAATTATATGTTAATAAAATAAATTCTAACTTGTACATTTTATGTTTAATTTTTTTAAAACTATTTTTATATTTATTTGACCAAAGTTATTTTAATCTATTTGCATAATCCACTATTGAGCGTTTGGGATTACCTCAGATGGCATAATAAAATAATATACAATAAAATAAATAAATTACTTACATCTATTGATGGATCTTCTTAATGTGATTGCAGGTGTGGAAACATCTTAATATAAAATGATAATTAATAAATCTTGAATAGTAAATAAGAGAATATAAAAAAATTGGACTGCTAAGCCTTTAATTGATTGGCTGTTTGGCTAGGCATGCAGGGATGAACAAATCAATGTGGCCATAGAATTTGGCCACTGTCTCAGCTAGGAGGGTGTGGATCCTGGCCTGCAGCAAATTAAAGAGGTCCTCGGTCCCAGCTGGGGTTCCTCGCTTGACAACTCACTTGATCCACCCAAAGACTTCCTTGATGAGATTTAGAAAGGGCAAATAGGCAGGGGGGAAGAGAAGGCATAAATTTGCTGTGCCAATTGCTGGGGGCCCACTGCAATGCTTGTGTTGATCATTTGGAATTCCTTGAGAATGTCAGCCACTTTGTGGAGACCAACATTGTCCAACACAATGACATTGGTGAAGCCAGGGCTTGTGCACCTCATTTGCTCCTGGACCAATTGGAGAAATGATAGAAAGGTCCTGCTGTTATGCAAACCCAATATCATTTGGTAGAGCTTGACCCCCTTTATACCAAGGAGAGCCACCATTGAGTATGCTGTGGCGCGGACTGCAGAACACCAAGCCATCTTGTCATTGGAGCCTTTGGGGACATAGCCATACCCATTGTGCATTGACAAGGCAAATGCTGATTTTTCAATATAATAAAAATTGTTTGTCCCCTTGGCTTTTAGGGCAGTGTATGCCTCTGCATAGTTTTTCTGGACGTCAACATTAGCTGGGCTGTTTCTGTTGTAGGGGGATACCCCAAGCTTTTTCCAAGAAAATCACATTCCCTTCACCAGATGGTAGTAAAAGGAAATCAAGGCCTCAATCCCAAAAGTAGATTTAATCATGGCCTGTATATTTGCCGGTTAAAGATGGCAGTCCCAGGTGATCCACTGGTGGATTGCCCATTTGTGCTCCTTGGTGAGCATGGTAGAAACATGCAAGGATTTCTCTGCAGCAAGGGCACAACCAGTATTGATGAATTTTTGGAAGGTCTTGCTGACGTACTTGGGATCCACTCCAACAAGGGCCGTGGCTGCCTTGTAGTCACTCAATTCCCACATTAGCTTAAGCAGGATGATGTGTTTTATGTCAGGGATGCGCTTCTGGGCGGGCTTTTTAGTGGTGGAGATTGACTTGTTGGCATTGGGCACAACACAGGGCATAGGTACCTTGGTATAGAAGGCTGCAACCTTTTTTAACACCAGCTGTCCCTCATTAGTTTGATAGAACTTGGGCTCCTTGTCATCCTCCTGATTGCCATCACTGACGTAGGGCTTGTAGCTAGTATCAAGTACAGGCTTTGCCTTCTCCAGCATGGCTGATGGGACCAACTCTTGCCAGTACACAACATCAAACACATACAAAGTAAGTTCTACCTCCTTGTTTCTAACTTTCTTTGTAGTGGTGACCTTGGTTGGCTTCTGGGTCAGCTTTGGGACCCAAGGATTTATGCTCTGCACCCTAGAAGCTTGTGCTCCTTGAACTGGCTGTGTCAGTGCAGCGTTACTTTGAAACTCTCCTCTCCTGTCTCCTCCTTGATTAGGCACTTGGGTTGCGCTAACTCTATTCTTTGACCTGCAGGGGCAACCGCAACTGCAGCGCACAACGGGTGTATTGGTACTCTGTTGTTGTGTCCTTCCATTTTAAAATTCAATAAAATATTAAATAAATTTCAATTAAGTTACTCCCTAATTTTAATTTTTGCTTTTATCTGAATAGGAATATTTAATTAAAGTTTTTCCCACCCAATATCACAACTATAGATTTTTTATTTCTTAATTAGTTGTTTTTAGTTTTACAATGCCCATTTTAGAATACTCAAAAAAATCCACCCATTTTCCTAGATTTTACTGCCAAATTCAAACACCCAACACAATTTTTTTAAAATTTATGTTTCAGATCTTGTGTCTTATTTTAGATACCTTGGTATCATTCATGATTAAAATCCATTGCACACATTGCGTGAGTGATTTTTCTTTACATAGTTAGTTTCTATTGTGTTTTGTTTTTGGTTTGCGTTTTGACACACCTTGCTTGGGTGTATTTTGTCACTGATTCACATAGTAAACATATGTACACCAAAAGTCAACTCACACCATTTTTTTGTGAATCAATGTATTTTGGATTGTATTTTGAATGGTTTTGCTTGGCTTTGAGCCCTTTGTTGCTGTGTTGACCCATTTTCCCATTAACACCAATAAACCCTGTTAACAGAGTGTATATTTTAACCTGAGAGTTGGATTTTGTTTAAATCTGAAATCATTTTGTTTAAATCTGAGGTATTTTTGGTTGTTGCCATAGCTTTTAAAACTACTGTACATTCCCAGGCATGGTAGCCTATGTTAGGAGATCCATCCCTGACTGGGGCGCCTTGATTGCCCCCTTATCTGCAATCATAAGAAAGACAACAAAATTTGTATGGACACTGTTGAGAGATCAACACTTTTGAAAATTAAAAGAATGTATGATCACTGGTCTAATTTGCAATATCCAACTTTTAAAGGAGTATACAGACTACAAACTGACGCCTCTAATTACATAATAGGAGGAGTAATCCAAATTTAAACTTCAGAAAAGGACTTCCTCCCTGTTTCATATGAATCAAGAAAGCTGTCTGATGGTGAGCAAAGATTCTGATACATGAAAAAGAACTGGTAACTATTGTCCATCAATTAATGAAGTGATAATGTTATCTGGAAGGTGCACAGATATTCAAAGTGTTAAGCAAACACAAGCCATTAGTGTTCTTTAAGACTCAACAACATCTATCTAGATAAAAAGCTGAATAGATGAGCCTCATACAGAGGTACCCCATGATAATCAAATACAAACCAGGCAGAGAAATGCTTATTGCAGATGCCCTGTCAAGGCTATAAGTAAACATCTCCTATGCACTGATGCAGACCCCAATTGGCCCATGTTAATAATTGGGAATATTCAATAGGGGCTCTCAACTGGTACAGTAATATAAATCCAAGAGAAAGTTCTCAATAACAAAAATCTGTTCAAAAATTTATATGGTACTCTACACCACATACTACCAGGTGGCAATACTGTACCCTATGTCCTGTTAATGCAAAAGATTGATGCAATCCTTCAATACCATAGAGATCTGGGACACAGCTTTAGTAGTAACTTGCATGAATACCTCAAGACACATTACTGGTGGCCCAACATTCTGGACAACATCAAGGAGGTACTAGACCAATGTGAAGTCTGTGAAAATTATGGCCGCTCCAAGGCACTCCCCAAGTCAGTAATACCAGTGTCAATCACACAACCTTTCAAAGTGTGGTCACTGGATATTGTGGGATCAATGCCTGGTGACAACAAAATCAAAAAGTACATTATAACAGCTATCAGCTATGCAACCAGGTGACCTGTAGCACAAGCTAAAAAGAATACAAAGGCAATGATGTGAGACAATTTATTGGCAAAGAGATCATAGCTAATTTTGGCAAACCTGATCTCCTGATCACAGGCAGAGGAACCAAACTAAAAACCATTGAACCAAAATATACCTCACCAAAAATGGAATAAAACACACCATAGCCAGCCCTTATCATTCATAAGCAAACAGAAGAGTTGAAATACTGAATGGTTTCCTTGTAGAAGCTCTCAGAAAATTATCTGCCAACAATTCAAAAGCCTGGGTCAATATGCTGCCAACAGCGCTTATGGTGTGCAGAACACAAGTTAACCACAATACAGGCAAAATCCCATATGAAATTGTCTATTGGCATAAGCCTGTCATTGTTGCCATTACCTCAGGACCACAATTACCTCTGCTCAAGAAAGTGTCAGACAAAAGTGATCCTGACGTACAGCGCGCCAGAAAGGACTAAGAGGACAAGGAAAAAAAGAAAGGGTTGAGAGGGAAGCAATCCCATTACAACAGAAACGCTTCCAAGTTGGGAAAAAGATCTGGGTTGTTAATCACAACATGCACAAATAGATCCAGGATTACAAGGACCAGGTATTGTCATGGAAGTCAAACCAAACAACATTTACCTTGTCAAGGGTATTGACGCTTGAACATAGCTCAAACAATTTGCACCATGACCGCCTCTGCCTGTGCAAAGCAAGAACAGCACAGCATAACTCCTGACTCCCTGTTCCCAGTGCTAAACTGGATCAATACCAAGCTCAAATCCCCAACACTCTCAAGAAAATTCCTAAGGTTCCACCTTCCAGCACCCCAGGGGGTGGTATTGCAACATTTTTTATTACTCCCTCTTGGGAAATTAATTCCCCAAGTGACTTGCCAAATGATTCCCCAAATAATCATTAAGTTGATGGCACTGCTATCATTTAATCATCTATTATAGGGATCAAACATTTTGAATCCTAAGCAGAGCACTACTTGGACAAGCCCCATGACCACCATGAGTACATGGACAACATGTGGCTTCTCATGATACCATATAATACTCCAAACTCATATCTAATAAAGTATCATTCTCTTCTTAATCCACCATTTATCATGTTTATTATACTTCTCAGAAGTATATATTTGACACTAATATATGTTTATCTCAACAGTTTTGAAAACTGCTGTATAAAGCCACTCTAATTGCATAGTTGAAAAAAACTACTTGTACTTTAATAAGTTTTTTCTCTTTTAATAATAGTAAATTATAGAATATAAAAACAAAATGTTAAAGAGTTATAGAATTAAAAATGCATAGAAGTTTCAAGATAAATTATATTAAAACAAATTGAATCCAATTACTCATATTTAAATTAAATTTCCCTTGAAATATAGGCTAATTATAAAACCCAATATAAATAAATTTCAATTTATCAGCTAACCAGCCAATTTTTAGATTACTTTACTAAATTGATATTTTATTTATAAATATTTACCTATTTTTCAGTTTTAAAAGATAGAAAGAAAAGGATTTATTTTCCTACTATTAACTTTTCTTGATTAAAAAAGCCAAGATTTTTAAGGCCAATTAGCTTGTTAATTTTTATCACAAAAAAATTACAGTAGTTTTAAAAGCTATGGCAACAAGCAAAAATACCTCAGATTTAAACAAAATGATTTCAGATTTAAACAAAATCCAACTCTCAGGTTAAAATATACACTCTGTTAACAGGGTTTATTGGTGTTAATGGGAAAATGGGTCAACACAGCAACAAAGGGCTCAAAGCCAAGCAAAACCATTCAAAATACAATCCAAAATACATTGATTCACAAAAAAATGGTGTGAGTTGACTTTTGGTGTACATATGTTTACTATGTGAATTGGTGACAAAAAACACCCAAGCAAGGTGTGTCAAAATGCAAACCAAAAACAAAACACAATAGCAACTCACTATGTAAACAAAATCACTCACGCAATGTGTGCAATGGATTGTAATCATGAATGATACCAAGGTATCTAAAATAAGACACAAGATCTGAAACATAAATTTTAAAAATATTGTGTTGTGTGCTTAATTTGGCATAAAACATGGAAAAATAAGTGGAAAGTATTTTGAGTATTCTAAAATGGGCATTGTAAAACTAAAAACAACTAATTAAGAAATAAAAAAATCTATAATTGTGATATTGAGTGGGAAAAATATTAATCAAATATCAATAAACAGATAAAAGCAAAAATAAAAATAGGGAGTAACTTAATTAAGTTTTATTTAATATTTTATTAAATTTTCAAAATGAAGGAACACAGCAACAGACTACCATTGCATCCGTTGTGTGCCGCAGTTGCGGTTGCCCCCGCGGGTCAAAGAATAGACTTAGTGCAACACAAGTGCCTACTCAGGAGGGAGGCGGGAGAGGAGAGTTTCAAAGTAACGCTGCACTGACACAGCCGGTTCAAGGAGCACAAGCTTCTAGGGTGCAGAGCATAAATCCTTGGGTCCCAAAGCTGACCTGGAAGCCCACTAAGGTTACCACTACCAAGAAAGTTAGAGACAAGGAGATATAACTTACTTTGTATGTGTTCAACGTTGTATACTGGCAAGAGTTGGTCCCATCAGCCATGCTAGAGAAGGTGAAGCCTGTACTTGATACTAGCTACCAGCCTACATCAGTGATGAAAATCAGGAGGAGGACAAGGAGACCAAGTTCTACCAAACCAATGAGGAACCGTTAGTGCCAAAGAAAGTTGCTGCGTTTTACACCAAGGTGCCCATGCCCTGTGTTGTGCCCAACACCAACAAGCCAATCCCCACCACTAAAAAGCCCGCCCAGAAGTGTATCCCTGACATCAAACACATCATCCTTCTCTGGCTCATGCAGGAATCTGGTGATTACAAGGCGGCTGCGGCTCTTGTTGGGGTGGATCACAAGTACGCCTCAAAGACCTTCAACAAGTTCATTGATACTGGCTGAGTCCTTGCCGCAGAGAAATCCTTGTGTGTTTCCACCATGCTCACCAAGAAGCACAAATGGGCAATCTGCCAGTGGATCACCCGGGACTGCCATCTTGAACTAGCAAATATACAGGCCATGGTCAAGTCTGCTTTTGGGATTGAGGCCTCAATTTCCTTTTACTACCATCTGGTGAAGGGGATGCACTTTTCCTGGAAAAAGCTTGGGGTTTCTCCCTACAACAGAAACAGCCCAGCCAATATTGAGACCTGGAAAAATTACGCTGAGGCGCACACTGCCCTCAAAGCCAAGGGGACAGTGAAATTCTATTAGATCAATAAGTCAGCATTTGCCTTGTTGATGCACAATGAGTATGGCTATATCCCCAAAGGCTCCAATGACAAGATGGCTTGGTGTTCTGCAGTCCGCGCCACAGCATACTCAATGGTGGCTCTCCTTGGTCCAAAGGGAGTTGAGCTTTACCAAATGATATTGGGTTCTCAAAACAGCCGTACCTTCTTGTCATTCCTCCAATTGGTCCAGGAGCAAATGAGGTGCACAAGCCTGGGCTTCACCAATGTGATTGTGTTGGACAACGTTGGTCTCCACAAGGTGGCTGACATTCTCAAGGAATTCCCAATGATCAACACAAGCATTGCAGTGGGCCCCCAGCAATTGGCCACAGCAAATTTGCGCCTTCTCTTCCTACCTGCCTATTTGCCCTTCCTAAATCCCACTTAAGAAGTCTTTGGGTGGCTCAAGCAAGTTGTCAAGCAAGGAACCCCAACAGGGACTGAGGACCTGTTTGATTTTCTGCAGGCTGGGATACATACCCTCACAGCTGAGACTGTGGCCAAATTCTATGGCCACACTGATTCATTCATCCCTGCGTGCCTAGACAAACAGCCAATCAATTAAAGGCTTAGTGTGTCCAATTTTTTTATATTCTCTTATTTACAATTCAAGATTTATTAGTTATCATTTTATACTTAGATGTTTCCAAGCCTGCAATCACATTCAGAAGATCTATCAATAGATGTAAGTAATTTATTTATTTTACTATATATTATTTTTTTATGCCATCTGAGGTAATCCCAAACACTTGATACTGGATTATGCAAATAGATTTAAATCACTTTGGTCAAATAAATATAAAAATAGTTTTAAAAAATTAAACGTAAAATTGTAAGGTTGAAACTTATTTTATTACCATATTATTTTATACTTTTATGAAACCCATTTCTGCAATATATATCAAATCTTGTTTGCTAAAATGTTATTTTAAAATTATCTATAATATAAACCTATAGTAGAGTTTAAATATATTTATTGATATAGAGATAAAATTAAGTGCACCTATAATGGGTTCAGCGGTATGTACCCACCCCGCAATGGAGGTGGCGCACAACCTCCACTGCCACACCATGAACAGTGGATACACCCTTATTAAAGTATTCATGCCTGCTGGTAAAAGGAAGGATGGTGAAGTGGGAATGGAGGAGCAGCTTTTCTGGCAGGGCTGCAAACCCAAAGATGCCAGCCAGGACCAGGGCGTCCTGGATGACGTGATTCACCAAGTCATACCCAGGGGGGACCTTCTTCCCGTCCAGTGAGAGCCTGGCCTCTGTGACGGAAATCACTGGATAATATGAAGCTTTTTCTAAGTGATGGGGAATTACCATCCAAATCCACATAGAATTGATGATTAACCACCAACACGGCTTCAGATATTTTTTTGTGAAATTTCCAATTGTAACTCCAGGATTAAGTAGAACAATTAGTCCTAACCAAAGTAGTCCAAGATAAATGACCTGGGAAAGCATCAATGCATCTTTGACATAAAATTCTGGGCATTGAGAATTGACACAATTTTAATTTTCCAGAATGGGGGAGGAGCTGCAAAATTGTCTTGCATGAAATTGACATTGGGAGGTACCAACAACAAAGTTCCAGTTGCAGGGCCCCATCTTCCAAAAATGATTTGGTTCAGAATCAGATTGTATGAAATATACCACAACAACCTGATCACAGGATGCATTTTTAAAATCAAAAATTAGAAAATGGGATAAATAATTTTTATTGAGTAAATTTAGGAGAACTCAACTCTTAGAGTTGAAACAGGGAAAACTATTCAATATATATCAGAAAAATTGACTAAGCAATACCACCTGATTCTTGACCTCCTAACTCTTCCACATTGTCAAGTAAGTATCTGGTCCAGGTTGCAAAGAACCCTTGCGTGACTATTTTCTGACTACCATACTGATTAACAAGCTCATCCCAGTGACCCTCATATTACGTCAATTTATCAACGTCATTTTGAAAGGGGGAGTTGGTTTCAGCTGGCAGACTGGAGCAGCTGTGACCCATTTTTGATTGACTGTTTGGTTTAAATCCGTCAACTTGGTCAATTTTGATACAGGTTTTCTGGCCTTCCAAACCCTCTAACTTGGACAGACAATACCAGGCATTATGGAATCTAGCGTGATAGCCTTGTTGACCCCAAGAAGGACCCCATCTAGGTTCTCTACACTGGCGCTCATCCCAAAGAAGAAAAGATCCCAAGGTAAACAACAAGGTGAAGCCTTTGTCCAGCAAAGGCTTCTGTAAACTCGCACAATTTGTTGTATACAGCGATAATCTTCTTCTTGTGCTTGGTTTTGGAAAAAGTCAGTTCCATATCTTCAGGGACCCCCGTCTTGTTGGCACTCCAGGCCAGCCTGAAGTCTGCCAGGAGGATTTTTTTCTTCTTTATGGCTGTTGCATCTACAACAGCCAATTTTGATACCGCACCCCAAAGTTCTCCAACAGGTAAGAGATGGTATGCTCCAAGGGGTAGCAGAAGCAAGCAGCTGCATGAGCCCGGCCAATCTCCGGTATATTCTTGAATGGGAGTGTCACCAGGACATCCCAAACAAGCTCAATGGAGCTTATACAGTAAACTCCACTGAGGTTAACTGGGTCCAGGTGGACCAGTTGGGCATCTTTGTAGGCAGTAACTGCCCACTCAGATGCCCCCTCACCATGTGAAAGCCCAGCCAATGACTCCCTGGACATTGGGAATGTACCATGGATCTTGTCTTCAAGCTCCTGCAAGACAGGGGGGACAGGAAAAGCTTTTTGGCCACATGAGTGGCATAGTTGGATTAGAAGGTGGGGGGGACAAAAGGAACCAGGACCTGGCAGAGTTCACCATCAACATCTTCAAAAAAAAAGAGTAAGTATTTAAGAATTTTTATTAATTTTAAATTTTTAGGTTACCTTCTTGGGTTTCTTCCTTGCCAGCGGCTTCAGCTGGCTTTGCCATTCTCAGCGCAAGCAATTGTGCCAGTAATTCAGTGTCCTCTTCTCTGGCACGCATGGCGGGTTTGAGATGTTCATACATCTATGGGTTGTCAACCCAAACAGACGATGCAGAAAGATTGTATGCCTTAAACTGGAGGCCCTTGACCACAGTTTTTTGAATATTTAGTAAGCGCTCAATTGTCTTCTCTGGGGTGTCTGGAATTTTTGACATTAGTGCCTTTGCGGACACCTTGTCTATTTTATCCCCTTCAAGGAAGGCGGACTTCACTTTGGCTTTGGCCTTGCGGTCAATGTCCTTTATTTTGGCAATCCCCAAGTTGAGGTCCTTCAGAAGCTTTTCAATTCTCTCACTGATTTTTTACTAACCTTTCCATATGTTTTTTTAAGATTTTGCCCCAATAAATTCTGTATTATTTTGATACTGTTGCCTCTTTTTTTATTCCTTTTTGTTTTCCCATTTATTACATTATCCCATCTTTTTATCCATTGTGTATATGTTTTACACACATCTTGATATGTGTTGTTTGCTTTGTGTTGGCATTGTTTCCTTGATTACCATATTATTTTTAGCACCCAAACACATCCCCTTGTGAAAATATTAACAACAATTTGGTGATCAGCTAAATTTGAATTAGAAAATTATAGTATTAACTGTTTTTAGATAAAGTTGTTACTGATCCAAATTCAAAACCTTAATGATAAACTTTAAGCCAATCAGGAGCCAAGTGATAAAGTGATTGTTGTGACATGAAGGGTCATTCAATAATTCTTTGATGGATGTGCGCTAATTAATATGATTGGCTGGATGTTTTGCCATTGTACGCCATTGCTGCTGTGGCAAGTTGTTGATGGACTAGTGCTAACCCATCAGCTGATTGGGCACTAGTCCATCAACAACTTGCCACAGCAGCAATGGCGTACAATGGCAAAACATCCAGCCAATCATATTAATTAGTGCACATCCATCAAAGAATTATTGAATGACCCTTTATGTCACAACAATCACTTTATCACTTGGCTTCTGATTGGTTCAAAGTTTATCATTAAGGTTTTTAATTTGGATCAGTAACAACTTTATCTAAATACAATTAACCTATAATTTTCTAATTTAAATTCAGTTGATAACCAAATTGTTGTTAATATTTTCACAAGGGGATATGTTTAAGTACTAAAAATAACTGTGTTCTGGATCTAGATACATGGCATAGTAAATATATGATTTTATAGAAATAAGCTGAACATAAAGGATATAGCCAACTATAAACAAAGAGAACACAAACAATTGAAATTCAAAATAAAGATAATAGAAATGGAAATTTTTTGAGACCAGGGTGTTTATTGAGGTAGGGAAGAGTGATGCCTAGTAGGCACAATGTGTCAGGGTAGATTCCATAATGCTGGGTATTGTCTGTTCAAGTAAGAAGGCTCAGAAGGCCGGAAAACCTGTATCAAAATTTATCAAGTTAACGGATTTAAACCAAATGGTTGATCAAATATGGGTCACAGCTGCTCCAGTCTGCCAGCTGAAACCAGCTCCCCTTTCAAACTGATGTTGATAAATCAACGTAATATGAGGGTCACCCAATATGAGCTTGTTAATAAGTCTGGCTGTCAGAAACAGTCACAAAAAAGGGTTCTTTGCAACCTGGACCAGATACTTACTTGACAATGTGGAAGGAATAGGAGGTCAAGAATCAGGTGGTATTGCTTAGTCAATTTTTCTGATATATATTGAATAATTTCCCTGTTTCAACTCTAAGAGTTGAGTCCTCCTAAATTTACTCAATAAAAATCATTTATCCCATTTTCTAATTTTCAATTTTTAAAAATGCATCCTGTGATTGGGTTGTTGCGGTATATCCCGTACAATGTGATTCTGAACTAAATCATTTCTGGAAGATGGGGCCTTGCAACTGGAACTTTGTTGTCAGTGCCTCCCAATGTTAATTTCATTCCAGCCAATTTTGCAGCTCCTCCCCCATTCTGGAAAATTGAAATTGTGTCAATTCTCAATGCCCAGAATTTTATGCCAAAGATGCATTGATGCTTTCCCAGGTCATTTATCTTGGACTACTTTGGTTAGGACTAATTTCTCTACTTAATCCTGGAATTACAATTGGAAATTTCACAAAAAAATATCTGAAGCTGTGTTGGTGGTTAATCATCAATTCTATGTGGATTTGGGTGGTAATTCCCCATCACTTAGAAAGGGCTTCATATTATCTAGTGACTTCTGTCACAGAATGATGCAAGAAGGAAGACTTAGAGGCGGTACTGGCCTGGGGGTCTGGGATTAGATGAGTTGGGTTTGCGGGTGGGGGGTGTTAGTGGCAGGGGTGGAGGCAGGAGGATTTCACGTGATGGATGCCATATAATTCTTGTTGTATTCCTCATCAGTAATTGGCTGGATGGGCTGGTAAGTGGCAGTGGCCCAAGGTGGAAGGTGCCTATCCTTACGTGATTGGTTGCCCATATTCACATGGAAAACCATTTGCGCAAACAAGTCAGCCACCATTTGGTGACCAAAGAGAAAATTGTGATCAAGGACCCCAAGATAGAGATTGTTGAAAGCCTGAGGGCGGCACTCCTGGAGTGTATCTTCAATATTAAAGAACACAACATCTTCCAGATGGACGTCGGCGTGACCAGCTGGGTACACTGAGGCCTGGTACCCGCGTTGCTGGATGACCTGAAGGGCGGTGGAGCACCCTCCATCTGGTGGCAAAAGAAACCCCAGTATTTGGAATTTGAGCCTCCCCAGGAGTTGAGCAATCCACCAAGGATGTGGCTGTATGAGTACCCATCAATAAAATCAGGGTTTGTCCAATAGTAGACAAAACCCTTGGCTGAAACAGCCAGAAATACACCAATGAATGTCCCCTTCTTGACCTTCTTCCTTCCATTCTTGGTGGCGGCTTTTCCTTGCTCACTGAAATTGTCAAATGCAACCAATAACTTGTAGTATAAGACAAACATGATATCATCTTTTAGACTTGTCAAGCATCTGACCAGGGTTGAATTGATTGTGGTGTCATATGAGGAATCCTCAGCGCCATCCCATTGGTTGCCAGCAAAATTTGTAAGAACCCTAATTGAAGCCACCTTTCCGTGCATCCAGAGCTGCACCATGCGCTCAGACACCCAAATGCCATGGTGTGCAAGTTGCTTCTGGACCTGGGTCAAGGGAAGCTTGGGGTCTTGCTGGAGGAGGTCAAGCATTATTGGATATGCCTCATTGATCTGGGACTCTGTGGCCTTCTTTGGCTTCTTGGCTGTCCCAATCAGATTCCCCCTGTTCATCAGGTTATTGAATTCCCGCATGACAGTAGCCTGGGTGAATTGTAATTGGCTGGCTATCTGATCCCAGGACAGACCCTGCAAGTTGAGTGCCACAAATTCCTGAAGAATTTGGGCAGTGATTATTCTGTGTTTGGGGCGCTGGGCGGCAGGAGCTGAAGCCTGATTGGCTGAGAGGGGGGCAGGTTGGGCAGTGGTATGAAGTTGTTCCAAATCAAGGTTGCCATCCCAATTGGTTGGTTGATAGGCAGCTTGTGCAGGGATGGGTGTGGGAGCAAGGGCAGAGCTAGATGCTAAGTGACTCTCAAACAAGTCAAAGCCATATGGGTTGGGGGAAAGTAACAGGTCAGCTTCCTTGTTACCTGCCTCAAAGGCTTGGGTGTAAACAGGTGCCTCTATGTTCTGAGTCTTGCCTCCATTGAAGCTGGTCTGGCTGCTGCTGGCTTGGCTGCTAGCGCGGTTGAAGATGTTGCTTGTAAAAACCATTGTAAAAAACCTAGGATAAAATCACTAAAAGTAGAAATCCTAAAAATTAATAATTTATTTTTATTATAATCTCAAGTCCATATTTGGAATGTTCTCAAAACCTTTTCATACAAATCTGGAGCCATGAAAATGGATAAAATGCCTCTGTTCCTAAATTGGATAGCTGTTGATTGGATGTTAAATTGATATTTTTCTATTTTAGGCTGCTCATACTACACATCTTGTGTGATTTCATTTTGTTTTGTGCTTGTGTAATATTGCTTCTAGATTGCTCAAGTTTTGTTTCATTTTAGTTCTTATGTTGGTGCCTCATATGAATCCTGATTGGATTATAATATACTCTGGAACAGCATTCATCCATTTCACTTGTTGTGTCAGTTCATTTCATTTGTGGTTTGAACTACACCGCTTGATGTTTGCTTTAATTTTGTATAATGGGTTAGTGAAATTTTGTTTTTGGTTTAACAGTTCTTTTATTAACCAAAAATATTTAAATTAATTGAATCCTGAATCTTGCAAGACTTGGATTTTGTTTAAATCTGAAATCTTTTTGTTTAAATATGAAGTATTTTCACTTGTTGCCATAGCTTTTAAAACTACTGTAAAGTAAAGACTTCACTTAAATGATTTTCTCAAAAATCACCACATTTTCAAACTTATTTAAATATATATGGCATATTATTTTATTTTTAATTATCACTACTAAAGGAGCTTTTAATTGAGCTAAATTTTCTCAATATATAATACCACTTTATTTTTTATAACTATAATTAAAACTTTTTTCAAATGATATCCAATAATTAATTCTAAAATAAAAGTTTCTAAACCTAATTACCAAATGACTTTCAAATTAGCATTTTTAAATTTCATAATAATACACTTATTTTAAGCTATTAATTTAATAATCAAATAATATATACAATTCTTATAAAATTTAATAAAATATTTGGCCTAAATTTTAACATCCCTTTGAAAAACAAAAATTTGCACTTTTTTATTTCTGTTTAATATCAAATCTAATAAAATTTGTTTTTTTCTGTATATTGATATTTTTACATCAATTATAATGTTACGTTTTTAAAAAAGTTAAAATGTATCAAAATGTGCTTAAATAACTTTAGCTACTAATTATTTGCCGTAATTATTATTTGAATTTTTCTTCTTAAACATGGGTTTTTTAATATTTTAGTATGACTTAAAATATTTTGTATAAATAAATTAAAAGTATGAATTTTCATTTATATTATTTTTAATGGAACAAAAATTGGGTTCTCATTTTATCAAAAGGATACTCCAACTACAAATATATCCCTTTGTAAAGAAACTAATAAATCCCCATTCAAAAAATTTAAATTTAGACTTTTAAGTTTTTAAATTTAAAAATCTAAACTAATTTATAATAAAATGCTATAATTTTCTTTTAATTTTTATTTTCAGCGCTGTATATAAGTCCTAAACTTTTTTAATTTTTTTGGCATGGATTTTCCTCTTATTATAATTGAAGAAATTCTAGATTATCTTAATGTTAAAGACCTATGTAAACTGCGGTTCCTTTGTATATTTTGGAATAAAATCATAGTAAAAAAAATATACTATGAAATAACTATTTCAAATGAAAATTTAAAAAAAGATTTTAGCTTTTTTGAAAAATATGGCTCCATATGCAAATTAATAACTTTCAAACGTATCATTAGCTATGTTACTAGATATAATACAGATGAGTTGGTTTATTGGACTAAAGAAAACATTAAGTTATTACCAAATGTGTCACATATTTGCTTAAATGATATCAAAATTAAGCATATATTTATAGAAGCCTGTAAAGAAATGAAAATGCTTACTCGTATCTCAATAGTTAAACATCATTCTCTGTTTAATCTAGATTCTCTGAGACATATTGCTTATAAATTAACATATCTTTACATGGATATCCCAGAAATAGAACTAATAACTTCAAAAGCTGTATTTCCAAATATCAAAACACTTAAGGTTTGTACTTCTGAAATGATTCCATTATGTGAAGACTTATTTAAAAGATTTCCTATCCTAAATTATTTTCAGGTAGCAATTATTTTTTATGGGAAAAAATACACTTGTTTTGAAATTGATTTTAATCAATACAAGGTAGTTAAATTTGGTGATAAAAGCAATGATTCAGCAATAGAAGTAAATTTTAAGAGGTCTGAAGTTTTCTTTAATAAAGGAGAAAGCATACAAAATAATTATGATACATTGAAAGAAAAATTTCAGCTTGAAAATAAGTTTTATCTTACTAATAATAATTTTCTTTATATTAATAATGTAGCTATTGCCACTGAAAAATTATTTTTATTTGATTTAAGAGCTTTTGAAAATTCAGAATCTATGGTAATAGATGTATATTCAATTGGATGCTATAAAGACCCAAGTGTAATTATGAAAACAAAATATCTAAAGTTAATTATCCACTGTAAAACTGCAATGAATGCTGTATTTATGTCTTGGATTGCAGCTCTTTTTCCATTTCTTATTTTTCTTGAAATAAATCAACCTATTAGATGCCTTAATTGGAAGGAAGGATTTAGGGATTTAATAACTTTTCATAGTGAAACTAATCGTCTACCTCCAATTAAAAATTTAATCAAAAATTCTCCAAAGCTTACTAAAATACAATCATGCTTAAATAAAACTAAAATTGAACATATGGGAAATTCTTACCCACTGATAACATTTACACAAAAATCTAGCAATAATTATTGAAAATTAAATATCACTTAATATAAATTATTAAACAATAAAAAGAAATTGCATGGTATACCTCATAAATAAAGGCCAATTCAAATTTTCTTTTAAAAAATAAATGATTAATATATTTTTTTTAAAAATAATAAGCTAAGCCAATCTTCAATTTGAACTAATTTATATGCAGTATTTAAAATATAGCAACTTTGATTTTTCAGGACCAAATCAAATCTAATAGCAACTATAAAATTTTGTATTGTAAAAACTGCTTAAAATTAAAAAATTTAATTACATTTTAATTAAATTATAAGTTTTGTATCATTGAATCCAGAAGACAAAAAGCCTCTTTAAATGTGACCCTGTTAAATTAAGTTTTCATATATATTTCTTTTTGGTTCTTTTGAGTTTTAAAGAGTTAAATTATCACATTAAACTATTATCCTTTTATTGTAACATCTATAACTATTTTAAATCAAATTTATTCTTAATTATAGAGATTTTACTTATAGAAAGTCTTTAGTAGTAAATTCCTTATATGTAAAGAAAAAACTATCAATTTATAAAAAAATGCTATATAAAATATAAAAAATACAAGCTGCTGCTTTTTAGCATGAATAAAATTAATTAACATAGATAAATATTGAGTCCTGCATATGCTAATATAAGCTGAAAATCAATCTAACACAATTTTTGCAGTGTTCTAAAGTCCTTACAGTCCCAAACGTATAATAATGAATTATTTTAGCACACTTTTTAAAGACATTTTTGTCATGCTATCTGTCAGAACTTTTGTTTCTGCTACAGTAGTTTTAAAAGCTATGGCAACAAGCAAAAATACTTTAGATTTAAACAAAAATAACTCAGATGTAAACAAAATTAAAAATAAATAAATCTATTGTAAATTGATATAAATTTATCTATTTTTAATTTTGTTTACATCCAATTTTTTTTAAAAAAATCCAAAGTATTTTTGCTTGTTGCCATAGATTTTAAAACTACTGTATTGGAACTGATGGTTCAATTATCATTTGCTTTATTGGTTATATGTTTGGTCTTAGCCATTTGGGGGATTGATTTGCTTGTATGACAACAAGTGTTATCTACAATGTCTGGTTTTTTCCTTGGTAATGCAACAACTGGCAATGTCCAAGGAAGGCAATAGATGAAAGTGGTGGCGTCTCTAAGTGGTGGCTTGCTAGGATATTTGAGAACTGATAATGGTCTTTGATCTTGGATTAATCTTCTGCTGTGAAAAATTCTACATTAGGTATATCTCTTTTTTTCTGCCTTCCCTTAGTCTAATAGAAGGGCTTTTATAGAGCTTACCCTCTATTGCCAGGATAATACATAGGATACTTCTAACTCTTGCTTGGCCAGTCTATCTATCCCCAGACTGTTGGCATTAACCCCCAGAGTCAGACATCTATGCAATGGCATGGGAATCAATTTCTTAGTACTCTGCGCTGGGTACTATTTACTTCATTGATATGCAGAATCATTGGCATGCTGGCAGTGTCAGCACCAATTGATTATTTTATTTATAGCACATAATCTTGAGGATGTTTGCTGGCCTTTTACAACAGTAATTCTCATAGGCACCAGCAGGCTGCCAGTGTAAATTGGTGCCAATCCTCATTATTCTTGGGGAATCTTGTCATCTTCTTAATGCCTCAATATTGACCCTATTTTACTTCTAACCTGGCAGGGCGCTAAGGCATTTTGGAATAATAGTAGCCAACAAGGATTTGACCTCAATTGATGGCCTGGGACGCTTCTAATTGGCCTTGCGTCTATTGGCCCAAATCAAATTTTTCAAAAACTTCTGAGATCAATTAAGCTTGATTGCAATCTATCAAAAGCTTCTTATATTGATGACTTGGTAGGTCACCATATTATAAGGGTTTTGACATATCTGTCTTTTAATTATTTTAACAAGGTAAGGCTGTCAGGAATCCACTCATTAGGGAGCCTTTCTCCAATTGAATAGAGAAGAGCTCCCAAGTTAAACTTAACTAGAGTGAAGCCTACTGGAATTCCTATCATTAGCATATGAAGTAGGTGACCTAGTAATCAAAATCTTTCCAAAAAGGGTGTACAATGATTTAAAAAATAGTAAACACTGGTGTATCCCAAGACCAGCCAGGGGGCCTTGGGATAGATGATTGGAGGGAAGCAAGCAGTTTTAACATAGGGAGCATGGTGGTGTGGACCAAATCAATACCAAATAGAGCTTTCAGATTTATCAGTGAGGGTTGGTTCTGGAGTCTTGAAATTCATGTTTGTCTGGCCATATACTATTAACACACAGAAAATTCACACAAAAAGGATGGATTTCATGTTGTTGGGAGACAAACTCAATTTATCTACTAATCAGTTAGAGTTTAAAAATATTGACTTTATTTGAGATTGTTGAGAGGAATAAAATTGTTGGAGAAATTTGCTCAGGAGGGAATAGTCAGCTTAAATACTTAGTGAAGATGGGGGAGGGATAAGGTGGTTACCAAAGTATCCTGCAAGAGTTGGTGAGAAATTATTGCCTTGAAGGACTGCAGCAGAATACAGCCTGTAATGCAAGAAGAAGTAAGGTTGGTTCTGGTATATGGGCTGCAATTTGGCACCTTGCTTTGGACTGGGGTGGTTTCTTGGCTTGGGTGAATTTCTGGATATGACTGGTCCTTTGGAGCCCCTGGTTGTTTGTTGGATTCTGTGATGCATTTTATCTTATCCTGATTGGTTGGTTTTGATAATTTAATGCTTTCAGAGCCATTATTCATTAATTTAATGGTGTTTATTGTTGTGTTTGGCTCCTGGGGACAACATCCAGGAGTACACAGTGGGAAATCTTTATAATGAAAGATTTGAGGTTTGAAGCTAGCCTTGGGTTAGCCTTCAGGAAAAAATTAAGGACACATACCTTAATTTCCTGGAATAAAAGATGAGGTATTCCTTTTGGCAAAAAGGAAAGGGAAAGGCTTGAAGAATATTAAAGCCAATGTGAATGTGGATAAACTTGTCTTTATTAGGAGAAATGATTCTACTTAAATAGTAGACAAGGGTCAATGATCACTCATTAGGTAGACATAGTGACAGAGGGGGTCACATTGGGTTGAAATCATATGAGGATCAGTTGCAGGCTGGTATAGAAATCCAGAATGGGTGATCATTGGTACAGAACCATTTATGGGAGGCAAGGAATATCCAAAGTTGAAAGAAAAACTGACCAAATCTTTGCACATATCATTATTTGATGGCCATATTGAAATAGCATTAATGGCACAATTTCCAATATTTATTGTGACTGTACGACAGTCACTATTGAGTATTTAGCCAAATAAATGCTCCAAAATATAAAGTTATCTCTGTTTTTCTGATTATTATATGTAGATAGGTTGGATTGAAAGTCTTAAGGTAAAGATTACTGAAAACTGGATATCAAGGTTCAATAAAAAAACAGAAGGCAAGATTGGCTGAGTCAATCTGGGAGACTGGGTGTCTCATAAATGGTTTAATTAATCAGGAAGATTAATAAATAAATACACAGGAATATAATTAATGAGGATTTAATTATATTGGTTAAATTGTCTTGACTGTGTCAAGAAGTTTGGTTAATGTCAACCATAAGTAAACCCCTGAATTTTGGGCTAAAAGCGCCGCTGCGCCGCCTAATGGATTTGAGACGCGCCAAGGTGCCACTATCAAATTTTTTCAGGCGCTGTGGCGCCTCCTGGGAAAGTTCCTGGGCGCTGTGGTGGCGCCTGGTTTGAGTTTTGAAGCGTTTTAATGGGTTTTAAGGCAAAAAATCATTAAATGTGAAGATAACTAAATAAAGGCAAGGATGCCTAGATATTCAGGGTTGATCAGCTGGTTCCCAGTTAGAACATCAATAGCTGAGTTTTGGGATGTTCAATCCACAGGGTTTTGGTGCCGGGAGCTGAGGAAGTTCCATGCTGAATTGGTACATTGGGATGAATGGATTCAGGTGACTTCTTCCCATTATAGGTTGATTCTCATAGGTTGATAAATATTGGTGATCTTTTAGGTAAAGATCTAGGTTTGGATGACTCAAACGTCATAGATCACGTGAGATAAATCATAGGTTGATTCAGGAACCAGAGGGGTTTTCAGTCAAATATGCCTCAAATGGTATATAAGCAAAAACAGCTAAACTTTAATAAATATATATTGTCAATTTTGACGCTTTCCCCTCAACTGTCTTTTCAATTATTATGTCTTCTTTGTTAAATTTTGAAAGGGCCAAATTTGGAGTACTTTGCGTGGAAACTGCTGCTGCCAGGAAAGAGGTTCCTACAAGTTTGTTGGAGGAAGCTTGGGCAAGCTTGGAGATCACCAAGACTGTGCCTGAGTAGTCCTTGGTGGAAGTAAAGGCTACGTTCAAAGAGTTATACCCCAATTACTTTGCAAAAGAAGGGACTCACGCCCAAGAAAACCAAATTTATGTGTGGGATTCCTGGAACCTGTTGGTAGGATGGGGCAAAATCTTACAACAAGTGAAAGCAAAGGCAAATTATGAAATTGAGGCTTTAAGGGCAAGGGAGGAAAAGAGCATTGAGATCATGGCTCGTTGGCAGGATGATAACAAAGTGTTGTTCCATAAAATTGCCTCTCTGAAGACAAAGCTCTTTGAAGCTTTGTCAAAGGAAGGTAATTACAATAAGAGTCAAGGGCAGGATAATAGCAGGATGGACTGGTTGGACCTGGATCTGCCACATTTATGTTCCCAGTGTGTTCAATTAAGAGCTGGGAACCTTGGATTAATTTATATTTTATATTAAGATTCAACTTTTGCTTTCTCTCTGGTTTTTGTTTTCATAATCATTAATTAGCCTGTTTAAATGGTTTGAACTTGTTGTTAAGTTGTTTTTGTTAATTGACTTATTAACAACTGTTGTTTCCTATTTCACATTTATTACTGCTGTTTCTTTGTTGATTTTCTTTGATCCTACCATTAAGGATAATTGTTTTGGGGATTTTTTTCTTGTGAAAGGAATGCAATTCCTTACAAAGGCAAAGTCAGCAATAATAAATGTAATTTGCTGATATTATTTTTTATTTTGATTTTTTAGAGATTTTAAAAGAAAAAAGTTGTAATTTTCAAAATTAAAATCATGAATCAGAACTTTAATTCCTAAAGTAAGTTCAAGTATACCTAGGATGGATTTACTACAATCTTATCAAAGGGCAACCACCAAAAGGTTAAACTTGTAATATTTAAGGCATAAAGCTCTTTTTTAATAAAACATAGTTTTCATATAAATAGCAGCCTTCTTTTTTATTTTTAATGTATATTTATAAAACTCCTATAGAAGTTATGGATATTATAAAAAGGGGTTTCTTAGTAGTAAATGCTCTAAAATTGTGATTTTAGGTTTAAAATTGTAGTACATGGTTTTAAATTTAAATCCCAAATTACAAAACCAGGTGGTGATTGAGATTATATAAATTTCACATAAAACAATAAAATAGTACTAAGTAGTTTTCATAGCTCTGGCACTAAGCAATATCAACTCATCTGTAAGCAAAATGAGCTCAGATGCAAATAAAATCTAACTTGGGCGGGTTCTGGAGTGCAAACAATTTGAATGTTTTTGATGAACTTGAAAAGGGCCAAATAGGAAACACAATAAATATTCCATAAAAAATATAGTGTCTGTATATACTTCTGATAAGTATAATAAACAAAATAAAAGGGGGAATTAAGAAGAGAATTATACTTTATTTTATATGAGTTTAGAAGATTATATAGTATCATGAGAAGCCACATACTGTCCGTGTACATCATGGTAGGCATGGGGCTTGTCCAGGTAGTGTTCTGTTTAGAATTCAGGATATTTGATCCCTTTAGAAGATGGACATCTGATAAGAGTGCCACCAATTATTCATTAACTAGGAAATTACTTGGAAATTACCTTCCTGAGAGGGAGTAGTCTTAGATGTTGCAGCAATGTTATGTTTTATTTTTTTAAAAAGATTCAATTTCTTTTTGTTTAAAGTGGGATAGGGAAACTATAAAGTTTTTTTGTGATGACATAAGCATCAACTACATGCTGTTTTGGTTTTTGGAATGATATAGTGAATTATAGGCAACTATCAACATTTAAACTGTCTACATGTAACATTCTCTATGTCGACAATTCACAAAAAATATTTTTATATTTTTATTTTATGATTATTTATTTTTTACCTTAAATAATTATTTCTAATAATAAATGTTAAAAGTTAAATTTGATTTTTTTCAAGTTTTAAGTAAAAATGTAAAAAATAAAGCCAAAATAAAATTTAGGATTGTTGACATGGAGGATGTTACATGCAGACAGTTTAAATTATGATGGTTGTCAATTATATAGTTGTTTTAAATCATGCCATTAATGCTATTTTGATATGGTTTGCAAATTGTGATACTTACAAAGATCTACTTGGGTTTGCTTTTGAGTTCAACAGTTGCCACATTTCTTTAAATGGGTCAGCTGCAATATTCACCCATTTCAGATTGTACTACCTTAGTTATTCTAATCCTGGTAAAATTTCAAACTCAACCAGCTCCCTTGTCTACATACTGAATTTTCTGCTCTCGGTCTACTATATAAGTAGAATGATCACTTTAAATAAAGACAATTTCACCCAAATTTATGTTGGCTTTTATATTTTTCAAAGCACTCCTTTCCTTTTTGTTAAAGGAAATCTTTTTTCTTTTCAGGAAATTAAGGTACATCCCCTTAATTTTGCCCTGAAGGCTAACCCCAGTCTAGCTTTTACCATCAAACTTTTTGTAATAAAAGTTTTCTGCCATGTTCTCTTGGATGTCTTCCCCCAATAGCCAAACACAACAATCATGTTTATCCGGTTAAAAAAGCATATATTTCAAAAAGGTTGTACCAGGAACAGATTAAAAGTTAGTATAGCTTTTAACATGAAGAGATGATGTCATGTTGTCAAAAACAAGCTGTTGCCTGAAAATTAGACTATCTTTTTATATAAATCTTCTTTTAAAGATAGATATGGCTATACAGTAGTTTTCAACCCTGTTAAGATAAACATATTGTCAAAACAGAAGGCTCAACCTGCCAGCAAGGTTCCAAGTAAGCGGGTTTGTGACCCACAATCCAATTATTCAGCCACTTGAAGCCAAGTTAGGAAGTCAACTTGGATTTCCAAATATAATAATATGAACAGAAGCTGATCCTCCCCAGTGGGTAACTTTTTTTGTGACAGAAATTGCAGAATAGTAAGAAGCTGTCTCTAAGTGGTGGGAAATTACCACCCAAATCCGCATAGAGTTAATGATTAACCACCAACGCAGCTTCAGATACTGTTTTGTAAAATTTCCAAATGAGATACTAGGATTAAGTAAAATAATTAATCCAAACCAAAGTAGCCTGAGAAAGCATCAGAGTATCTTCAGAATAAAATTCAGGACATTGAGATGCAACACAATTTTCAGGTTCAAGGACAGGGGGAACAACTCCAAGATTGGCAGGCATTGAATTAACATTGGGAGGTGCCAGCAACAAAGTTCTAACTGCAGGACCCCATCTTCTAGTAATGATCCGGCTGAGAATGAGATTGTAGGGAATGTAGTGCAACAATCCAACTACAGGATGCATTTTAAAAATTAAATTAGACCAAGGGATATTTGATTTTTATTGAGTAAATTTTTGGGAGGACTCAACTATTAGAGTTTAAACAGTGAAAATTATTAAATATATATCAAAATTGACTAAGCAATACCATCTGGATCCTGGGCTCCTATTCTTTCTACACCATCAAGTAAGTATCTGGGTCAGGTTGCAAATAACCTTTGGGTGACCAATTTCTGATGACCATGCTGATTAACAAGCTCATATCAGGTGACCCTTAAATTACATCAATTTATCAACGTCAATTTGCAAGTAGGAATCAGTTTCAGTTGACAGACTGGAGAAGCCGTAACCCATTTTTGATTGACAGTTTGATTTAAATCTGTTAATTTGGTCAATTTTGGTAAATGGTTTCTGGCTTTTTGAGCCTTTTTACTTGGCTGGATAATTCCCAGCATGATGAAACCTACTGTGACAGTTTTGGCGCTTGACTCATTACAAGGATCAAGCCATCCCCTTCAACATTCCACAGTGTGATCAACACCATCATGTTCCTTCTATCCACGACTCATGATGACTATATAATACTTATTCCTCAATAAAGAACATTATCTAGTTTCTAAATATTTTCCCCCTTGTAACTCTGCTAAAACAGCACAGTTACAACAGTATATTAGTCAGTTTAGACTGCATGAACTCAGTCTAAAAACAAAATCAAAAATTAAGGAATTTATATTAAATTACAATAGATTTGGATCCACTTTGATTTTGTTTTTAGACTGAGTTCATGTGTTCTAAACTTACTAATATACATTTATCTCAACAGGTTTGAAAACTACTGTATCAAAAGGAGGATTCTCAATAATAGCTCTAAACCCAAATTTTCATTTACTTGAACGTGTTTGAAATTCGGGACATGGTATGAAAGGTAATATTATAAATTGTGATCAATTCCCAGCCACACATGTCATTTTGTTTAGATTGTGCTGTGGAGTTATATGGATTGAAATAGTTATGTCATAAAGGAGGCTGGCACATCAAAAATGGACATGGTATGAATTAAAAACGCGGAGATTTTAAAAAGCTGTCCATCCCTGCTCTAATTAAAGGTAATGATATTCTTCAGATTATAAAGCAAAAATAATAAAATGATTTTTTATTTATTCGGCAGCACATCTGATAGAAAATGGCCTAACCTCTAAAATAACAATTTAAAAAGTGGTTTAACAACAGCAGCTACATCATGAAGGTTTAACAGGGTTGAAGCTTATAGATGGCTGCCGCTGGATTCTTATTTGATAGCAAGTATCTAAATTGCTATGAAATTGTAAGTGATGGTAGTTATAAATGGAACTCAATGTAATTATTTACGATTAGAAAATCCTTTCGATGGTTATCCATGCGAATGGTGGTGGAAATAAATTATTTTTTAAAACAGGTTAATCCCTTGAGCCAAAAGGGGTGGAGTAGCATCGTGTCAATAGGCCCTTGTATATCCAAGCTTTAAATGGATCTGGTTGCCAGTCATTTGTTTACTAATTAATTATCAGGTTCGCTAATGAAAACATTGTTTGGATCAGTGAGCTTGGACAAGCTGTCCTTTGAAGAGATCTCCCTGATTTCAATCCCGCCAATTCAAAAAGGGGATTTTAGCTTGATGGGATGAAAAGTAGGGAGCCCTGCCTTTGAATCATCCTGGGTTGAGTTGAGCGCTTCTCAGCTAGCCCCTATTCTGCCGCCAATGCCATGCTACACGATTTGAAGCACTTTATTTCCTGTAGTCATTAGAATTAAAATCAAAATTAAAATTAAAACAGTAGTTGTTAATGTCCAGATATACGTTCTAATTTAAATTATATGAACCTATCGATTTTCATTTAAAGTAGATAAAATAATTTCCCGATTATATCAAATCATTAGTTTAATGCTAGATACTACTTGAATCAATTCGAACGTTTTAAATATATTGGCTGAACTTGCTCATTTCAAAGCTCTAGCTGTTAAATCTAGCTTCAATAAAAAAGATCACAAATTTTAGACACCAATAATGTGCCTTTAAAAAGCTTTTCAACATGAAAATATCAATCGTTGATTTTAATGATATTGGCATGGTTTATACTTTTATTGGATTGAGATTTCCAGCATTTAATCATACTTTGTATTTTATATGCTGATTTACAAACTGCTCCTTCCATGTGATGGATAAGGAGGGAGATAATTAAATGTCAAATATTTGATTCCATTCTATAAATTATAGAGGTTATGACTAAAAACATAAAAATGAGGTAAAAGTTCTGAAATGTCTCTGGCTTGAGATCATAAAAGGATTGATAGTCATTGATTGACCAGAGAAGCTGTAGCTTATTTAAATTTACACATTAAAATTAATTATGCCGAGGCTGCTGATCTTTCCGCAAAAATTGACAATTTTAAAAAGGCATAGCTGATATGGCCCAGTTAATTTATCCTTCCGATTAATCCTTCCGAGCAAGGTTCAAGCGAGCGAGTTGATATTTATTTTAAATTGATATTTTATTGAAAGCTGAGTTCGGTCCAGACTTTGTCCTTGGCGAATTGATTTCTGGAGACCAAGCCTGGGGCTTACTAACCTAAAGTATTCCAGGCACAATGAATGTTGGCAAATCCGAGGGTTTGATCCGAGGAACAAAGGTTCAACAAATCAAATCCGTCGGAAAACTCAGGAATCTCCATCTTTCCAAAGTGGGGAAGGATTTCATTTCAAATTAACACTCGTCGTCAGCTGCCATTGCAACGAAAGGGATTCGTCTGTCTGTTGGCAACCGTATTCTTACGATTGATTTCTTGTTCTTCGTTGCAAACTGTTGAATAGCATAGCCTGGAGTGGTATCGGAGCTACGTCCAAGTTTACCATAGCCCGTCTACTATCTAGGCTAGTCCCTCTCGCTCTCCTATCCCTGTTTACAGTCTGATCTATATTTGCTTATTTTCATAAACACCCCTGCATAAGCCTGTATCCAAGATACGTACAGCCTAAAGTACCCTGCTCAAACTCCTTGTGTATGCCTTCTGCCTTTTATAGCCCTATCACCGCTTTATAGAGACCACAGTAGTTAACCGAACTGACTATTGTATATTCATCCTTTCTACCCTGCAGCTGTCAAACCTAGTTAATATTGACTCCCCCAGGCTTAATCGTGCGAATTTCCCTTTCATCCCAAGAAATCATTTGCTAAGCAGCCATCCTGACTTCTAAATTACTACTTGCCTACGCCTAGTGATATTTAGTATTATTTATACTTTCAACTCTTAAACTGTATAAATCAAGTACTTCTGAGCCCAACCAACTCACCTTTCAACCAAAAAAAACCCAAAATCCCATTTTTCTGACCACCCATTGGCGTCTTTTTTCCACATCGACACAGGGTAGCATCCAATACAAGTCTTTTGATTTTTAATCTTTGCTTGGTTCAAACGGATGTCACCTATCAATACCGACAAGTATACAAACACTCAGTCCCTCAATTCTGTTGATCCTCACTTCTTTCATCAAGTCTTCAATAGCATACCTTCTGAAATTAGAAAGGGGCCAAGAGAATATGTACCTGATGCTTCCGAAGTAGTTTCGCTTTCTGGCAGTTTATCAAAAGACTCAATGCCCACAGAATCATTTATAAAAGATGCCTCCGATTATTCTGGGTCTTTAAATCCTGAAACTGATATGGAAACTGCTTCGATGTTAATTTTTCCGCGGTCTCCAAGCAACAGCACTACATATATAAAGGCAACCGATGACACCACTTCAACAGCGTTTACTATTTGCGCTGCCATCATTTCTGCCTTGGCCTTTATAGTTCTATTATTTTTTTGCTGGAGATTCCTTGGACGCCGACGTCGAAACGTAAGACTAACCACCTCATATCCCCTTCACATTGTACCAAATTATACAAGCGACTTATTCTTTTTTGTAGTTTCTTCTTCGGTCTACATCCTCTGAATCTGTTTCAGTTCACACATCATTCAACAACAGTACCCCTGAAAAGGTAATTGAAGCCTTCTTGCTCAGCTGTGGTTATCCCCACAATCATTGTTTTGATTCTCATCACGTTTTAGTGTCTAGGCAGTTCTAGGCTAGGAAGCTTGCGTCAGGCAGTCACAGGTTCTTTTCGAAATTCTCGGCGCCAATCAAATGAGCCTTACAAGATATCTTCTTCTCACAGGCAAGATAGCTTCGAGGTGAATAGATGGACAAATGGTACTAAAATAGGACTATCTGAAGTTGAGCTGTCGCAGATATTGTCTTCACCCTCCTGTGACCAACCAATGCTGAGTGCGGGCGAGAGTGCTGCTTCGCGGACTACGTTGCCCACTGATTCTTGGGACCAATACATGTCAATCTTAAAACACGAAGAACATCTTCATTTCGAAGATATTACACCTGCCCATACAATCAAAAACGCTTCCGCCGAAGTACTCTTTCATCGGGATCATCCTTCTTTACTTAGCCACTACTTCCATTCAACTTTTGGAGGACTCAATCGCATCGAGCCCTTCAATGGCCTGGCTGCTGCCAAGGGATCGTTGGTCAATATTAAAGCTACCCAGGAGTTTGAAATGAAGGCCTTGAACCATGCTCCAGCAGTGTCTATTTTCCACCGGAAAAAGGCCCCAAGCAAAGTGTCCCTATTCGATCCCAAAAACAACAACTCCCTTGCTTTGACCCAAAGGGTTGTCTCCAAACAGATTTTGGATCATCCCACCACTGCAACTGCCGAATGCGGCATAGTGCTTAAGCCAACCCATTTATCAATCTCCCCCAGCGCAACCGTCCCCACCCCACCCCTCTCCCCCAGCGCACATTGGTCTCAACCAGACCCATTCTCTCAATTACTTCATTCCCCAACCGCTGCATCCATGCCCGAATTTCATACGTCAAAACCCACTGGCCCTCCCGTCACCACACCTGCCTCAGCCAAACTAAACCCTGCTGGGTGGTCTTCTCCTCATTTAGTTTCTGACCTCAACAGGCTTCCAGTACTGCTAGAAGCTCCTCACCCCTAAGTCTTGCTTCTAATGGCACCCAAATCACATGTATCTATCTCCTGGGCTCCATCTTTGTTTAAATTATCTGACATTGTTCTGAATCAAACTTCCATGCACTAACTTAATTAAAATATCGAAGCTTATCCATCCCACATTTAAAGCCAGAAATTATTAAACATTACAAAACCACCTGTTTTGCCTTTCTCTTTAATCATTATCTTAATATTCATATCTAAATAAGAAAGATAATCAAGTATATACTTCTGAAAAGTATACGAAACAAGATAAAGGGGAAAATTAAGAAGAGAATGATACTTTATTGATATGAGTTTAAAAGATTATATAATATCACGAGAAGCCACATACTGTCCATGTATGTCATGGTAGTCATGGGCTTGTTCAGCTAATGTTCCATTTAGGACTCAAAAGGGTTGATCCCTGTATAAGAAGGACTTCTGATAAGAGTGCCCTCAACTAATGGTTAGTCAGGGAATTACTTCCCCAAGAGGGAGAAATCATAGATGTTGCAACAGAAGTAATAATACAGCTCTAGGTAATTCTCATTTAAAAAGGGTAAATCTAATCAAAGTGCTTGGTAATGCAAATCAAATACTCTAAATAAAAAACAGCAAGCCTGCAATAAAGCCCAAGATAATACATCACCAACATCACAGTAGTCACAGCCACCAGAAAAATATAACTCCAACCAATTTACTCAAGCTTCCCCACTTGCACGGTTTCATGTAGATGAAGCTTTCTTCAAACAGACAAATAGATTCATACAATATTGGGTCACGTCAGACCTGGTCAGGAATCATGTACATTACTTTTCACAGCTGTTGAGATAGTCATATCAAAGTCAGCCCAGAGAAAACTTAACTTGCATGCTTGTCGCGCTTTTTGCTTTACAGCGCCACAATTATTTGAGATTATAGGGCACAGAAAATTTGCCAGAATACAGTCATATGTGAGGATATGAGTAGTACTGTATCAGAAGAGCCAGGATTAACCGGAACCATGATTATTGCCCAGCAATGGCTTCTGATCGTGCAGAAGCACTTAAGGATTAGGATAAAGGTCAACCAGATTAAGGATAAAATAAAGATGGTTCAAAGATGATTTTATTGTAAATGACTAATTCTTCTTATACCTTCTACAAGGGTAATCTCTGAGCTGTTAGCAATGTCTTCTAGGACATTCTAACACGCCCCAAATTTGGATAATTATTAATCTAGGTTTGGCGCTTATTGCACGTCAACCAATAGAATATTTTCATCTTCACCCAGCACAGGTGATCCTTGCTGGCATGGAATAATTTAGTACTTCAGGATCACTTCCTACTTCTCTGGCATACTGCAAGCTTAATGCTTATTAATTTGATAAATATGGGAATTCAAGATTATGGAGAATTAAACCCAGCGCCTCGGCACCCAATGTAAAAGTAAAGTGGCGCCGCGGCGCTTGTGTATTTTTAAAGTGCCGCGGCAACAAATCATGTCTCATTTAATTGCCACAGCAGCGCTTATCATTGGTAAGTTTAAGGCTCAGGTCAGCAGAATACAGTAGTTTTAAAAGCTATGGCAACAAGCAAAAATACTTCAGATTTAAACAAAATGATTTCAGATTTAAACAAAATCCAAGTCGCGCAAGATTCAGGATTCAATTAATTTAAATATTTTTGGTTAATAAATGAACTGTCAAACCAAAAACAAAATTTCATTAACCCATTATACAAAATTAAAGCAAATATCAAGTGGTGTAGTTCAAACCACAAACAAAATGAACTGGCACAACAAGTAAAATGGATGAATGCTGTTCCAGAGTATATTATAATCCAATCAGGATTCATATGAGGCACCAACAGAAGAACTAAAATGAAACAAAATTTGAGCAATCTAGAAGCAAGATTCTACAAGCACAAAACAAAATGAACTCACACAAGATGTGTAGTATGAGCAGCCTAAAATAGAAAAATATCAGTTTAACAGCCAATCAACAGCTATCCAATTTAGGAACAGAGCCGTTTTATCCATTTTCATGGCTACATATTTGTATGAAAAGGTTTTGAGAGCCTTCCAAATATGGACTCAAGATAACAATAAAAATAAATCATTAATTTTTAACATTTCTACTTTTAGTGATTTTATCCTAGGTTTTATTTCAATATGGTTTTCAATAGCAACATCTTCAACTGCACCAGCAGCCAAGCCAGCTTCAATGGAGGCAAGGCTCAGAATGTGGAGGCGCCCGTTTACACCCAAGCCTTTGAGGCGGGTAACAAGGAAGCTGACCTGTTACTGTCCCCTGACTCATATGGCTTTATCTTGTTTGAGAGCCACTTAGCGTCTAGCTCTATCCTTGCTCCCACCCCCACCCCCATACAAGCTGCCTGTCAACCAACCAATCAGGATGACAACCTTGATTTAGAACAACTCCCTGCCACTGCCCAACCTGCTCCCCTCTCAGCCAATCAGGCTTCAGCTCCTGCCGCCCAGGCCCCAAACACAGAATAATCACTGCCCAAATTCTTCAGGAAATTGTGGCACTCAACCTACAGGGTCTGTCCTGGGATCAGATAGCCAGCCAATCACAATTCACCTGGGCTACTGTCATGCGGGAATTCAACAACCTGATGAATAAGGGAAATCTGATTGGGACGGCCAAGAAGCCAAAGAAGGCCACAGAGTCCCAGATCAATGAGGCATACCCAATAATGCTTGACCTCCTCCAGCGGGACCCCAAGCTTCCCTTGACCCAGGTCCAGAAGCAACTTGCACACCATGGCATTTGGGTGTCTGAGCGCATAGTGCAGCTCTGGATGCACAGAAAGATGGCTTCAATTAGGGTTCTTACAAATTTTGCCGGAAACCAATGGGATGGCACTGAGGGTTTCTCATATGATACTGCAATTGAATCAACCCTGGCCAGATGCTTGACAAGTCTAACAGATGACATCATGTTTGTCTCGTACTACAAGTTATTGATTGCATTTGACAATTTTGGTGAGCAAGGAAAAGCTGCCACTAAGAATGGAAAGAAGAAGGTCAAGAAGGGGACATTCATTGGTGCATTTCTGGCTGTTTCAGCCAAGGGTTTTGTCTACTATTGGACAAACCCTGATTTCATTGATGGGTACTCATATGGCCACATCCTCGGTGGATTGCTCGACTCCTGGGATGGCTCAAATTCCAAATACCGGGTTTTCTTGAGCCACCAGATGGAGGGTAGCTCCACTGCCCTTGAGGCCATCCAGGAACGCGGGCACCAGGCCTTTGTGTACCCAGCTGGTCACGCCAACGTCCATCTGGCAGATGTTGTGTTCTTTAATATTGGAGATACACTCCAGGAGCGCCACCCTCAGGCTTTCAACAACCTCTATCTTGGGGTCCTTGATCACAATTTTCTCTTTGGTCACCAAATGGTAGCTGACTTGTTTGCGCAAATGGTTTTCCATGTGAACATGGACAATCAATCATGCAAGGATAAGCGCTTACCACCCCGTGCCACAGCTACCTACCAGCCCATCCAGCCAATGACTGATGAGAAGTACAATGAGTGGTATATGATGGCCATCACGCGCAATCCTCCTGCCTCCACCCCCACCATCAACACCCCCCACCCACAAACCCAACCCAGCCCATCCAATCCCAGACTCCCAGGCCAGCACTGCCTCTACGTCTTCCTTCCTGCGCCATTCTGCCTACTAGGCATCACTCTTCCCCGCCTCAATAAACCCCTGGTCCCAAAAATTTCTATTTATATTATCTTTATTTTGAATTTCAATTGTTTGTGTTCTCTTTGTTTATAGTTGGCTATATTCTTTATGTTCAGCTTATTTCTATAAAATCATATATTTACTATGTCATGTATCTAGATCCTGAATACAGTTATTTTTAGCACTTAAACACATCCCCTTGTGAAAATATTAACAACAATTTGGTTATCAACTGAATTTAAATTAGAAAATTATAGGTTAATTGTATTTAGATAAAGTTGTTACTGATCCAAATTTAATACCTTAATGATAAACTTTAAGCCAGTCAGAAGCCAAGTGATAAAGTGATTGTTGTGACATAAAGGGTCATTCAGTAATTCTTTGATGCATGTGTGCTAATTAATATGATTGGCTGGTTGTTTTACCATTGTGTGCCATTGCCACTGTGGCAAGTTGTTGGTAGACTAGTGCCCATCAGCTATTGGGTTAGCACTAGTTCATCAACAACTTGCCACAGCGGCAATGGCGTACAATGGCAAAACATCCAGCCAATCATATTAATTAGCGTGCATCAGTCAAAGAATTATTGAATGACCCTTCATGTCACAACAATCACTTTATCACTTGGCTCCTGATTGGCTTAAAGTTTATCATTAAGGTTTTGAATTTGGATCAGTAACAACTTTATCTAAAAACAGTTAATACTATAATTTTCTAATTCAAATTTAGCTGATCACCAAATTGTTGTTAATATTTTCACAAGGGGATGTGTTTGGGTGCTAAAAATAATATGGTAATCAAGGAAACAATGCCAACACAAAGCAAGCAACACATATCAAGATGAGTGTAAAACATATACAAAATGGATAAAAAGATGGGATAATGTAGTAGATAGGAAAACAAAAAGGAAAAACAAAGAGGCAACAGTATCAAAATAATACAGAATTTATTGGGGCAAAAGCTATAAAAACATATGTAAAGGTTGGTAAAAAATTAATGAGAGAATTGGAGAAGCTTCTGAAGGATCTTGACTTGGCAATTGCCAAAATAAAGGACATTGACTGCAAGGTCAAAGCCAAAGTGAAGTCCACCGTCCTTAAAGGAGACAAAATAGACAAGGTGTCTGCAAAGACCCTTATGACCAAAATACCAGACACCCCAGAGAAGACCATTGAGCATCTTTTCAACATCCAGAAGACAGTGATTGAGGGCCTCCAGTTTAAGGCGTACAATCTTTCTGCGCCGTCTGTTTGGGTTGACGACCCATAGATGTATGAACATCTCAAACCCGCCAAGCGTGCCAGAGCAGAGGACACTGTATTGCCGGCACAATTGCTTGCGCTGAGAATGGCAAAGCTGGCTGAAGCCGCTGGAAAGGAAGAAACCCAAGAAGGTAGCCTAAAAAATTATAAATAATAAAAATTCTTAAATACTTACCTTTTTTTAGAAGATGTTGATGGTGAACTCCGCCAGGTCCTGGTTCCTTTTGTCCCCCCCACCTTCTACTCCAACTATGCCACTCATGTGGCCAAACAGCTTTTCCTGTCCCCCCCCTGTCTTGCGGGAGCTTGAAGACAGGATCCATGGTATATTCTCAATGTCCAGGGAGCCATTGGCTGGGCTTTTGCATGGTGAGGGGGCATCTGAGTGGGCAGTTACTGCCTACAAGGATGCCCAACTGGTCTTCCTGGACCCAGTTAACCTCAGTGGAGTTTACTGTGTAAAATCCATTGAGCTTGTTTGGGACATCCTGACAACGCTCTCATTCAAGAATATACTGGAGATGGGCCAGGCTCATGCGGCTGCTTGCTTCTGCTACCCCTTGGAGCATACCATCTCTTACCTGTTGGAGAACTTTGGGCGCATGGTGTCAAAATTGGCTGTTGCAGATACAACAGCCGTAAAGAAGACAAAAATCTTCCTGGCGGACTTTGGGCTGGCCTGGAGTGCCAACAAGATGGGGGTCCCTGCAGCTATGGAGCTGACCTTTGCCAAAAACAAGCACAAGAAGAAGATTAGCACTGTACACAACAAATTATGAAAGTTTACAGAAGCCTTTGCTGGACAAAGGCTTCACCTCGTTGTTTACCTTGGGTATCTTTTCTTCTTTGGGATAAGCGTCAGTGTAGAGGACCTAGATGGGGTCCTTCTTGGGGTCAAAGAGGCCAGGCTCTCACTGGACAGGAAGAAGGTCCCCCCTGGGTATGACTCAGTGGATCACGTCATCCAGGACGCCCTGGTTCTGGCTGACATCTTCAGGCTTTCAGCCCCGCCAGAAAAGCTGTTCCTCCATTCCCACCTCACCATCCTTCCTTTTACCAGCAGGTGCAAATACTTTAATAAGGGTGTATCCACCGTCCACAGTGTGGAGGTGGAGGTTGTGCACCGCCTCCATTGTGGGGTGGGTACATACCACTGAACCCATTATAAGTGCACTTAATTTTATCTCTATATCAATAAATGTATTAATACTCTACTATATTTTTATATTATAATTAATTTTTCAAATAATAATTTAGCAAACAAGATTTGTAAAATCAATTGCGGAAATAAGTTTCATAAAAGTATAAAATAATATGGTAATAAAATAAATTTCAACCTTACAATTTACGTTTAATTTTTATTAGACTATTTTATATTTATTTGACAAAGGTGATATAAATATATTCACGTAATCCAGTATCAAGCGTTTAGGATAACCTCAGATGACATATTAAATAATATATAATAAAATAATTAAATTATTTACATCTATTGATGGTCCTTCTGAATGTGATTGCGGGTGTGGAACCATCTAAATATAAAATGATAATCAATAAATCTTGAATAGTAAATTAGAGAATATAAAAAAAGTTGGACACACTAAGCCTTTAATTGATTGGCTGTTTGGCTAGGCACGCAGGGATGAATGAATCAGCGTGGCCATAGAATTTGGCCATGGTCTCAGCTGGGAGGATATGGATCCTGGCCTGCAGCAAATCAAACAGGTCCTCAGTCCCTGTTGGGGTTCCTCGCTTGACAACTTGCTTGAGCCACCCAAAGACTTCCTCAGTGGGATTTAGGAAGGGCAAATAGGCAGGGAGGAAAGAAGGCGCAAATTTGCCGTGGCCAATTGCTAGAGGCCCACTGCAATGCTGATTTTAATTGATGGAAATTCTTCAAGAATATATGCCACCTTGTGGAGACCAATATTGTCCAATACAATTACATTGGTGAAGCCCAGGCTTGTGCGCCTCAGGTGCTCCTGGACCAATCAGAGAAACAATAGGAAAGTCCGGCTATTGTGAGAGCCTAGTATCATTTGGTACAGCTTGACCCCTTTGGACCAAGGAGAGCCCTCATTGAGTATGCTGTGGCGCAGACTGCAGCACACCAAGCCATCCTGTCATTGGAGCCTTTGGGGACATACCCATTGCGCATCAACAAGGCAAAAGCTGATTTGTCAATATAATAGAATTTCACTGTCCCATTGGCTTTGAGGGCAGTGTACGCCTCAGCGTAATTTTTCCGAGTCTTGATATTGGCTGGGCTGTTTCTGTTGTAGGGAGATACCCCAAGCTTTTTCCAGGAAAAGCGCATCCCCTTGAGCAGATGGTAGTAAAAGGAAATTGAGGCTTCAACCCCAAAAGAGGACTTGACCATGGCCTGTATATTTGCCAGTTTAAGATGGCAATCTCGGGTTATCACTGGCGGATTTCCCATTTGTGCTCCTTGGTGAGCATGGTAGAAACACACAAGGATTTCTCCGTGACAAGGACTCAGCCATTATCAATGAACTTGTTGAAGGTCTTTGAGGCGTACTTGGGATCCACCCCAACAAGAGCTATGGCCGCCTTGTAATCACCAGATTCCTGCATGAGCCAGAGAAGGATGGTGTGTTTAATGTCAGGAATGCGCTTGTGAGCGGGCTTTTTAGCGGTGGGGATTGGCTTGTTGGCGTAGGGGCACAACACAGGGCATGGGCACCTTGGTGTAAACGCAGCAACTTTCTTTAGCACTAACTGTCCCTCATTGTTTTGGTAAAACTTGGGCTTCTTGTCCTCCTCCTGATTGCCATCACTGACGTAGGGCTCGTAGCTAGTATCAAGTACAGGCTTAACCTTCTCCAGCATGGCTGACGGGACCGACTTTTTTTCCGGTACACAACGTCAAACACATACAAAGTAAGTTCTACCTCCTTGTTTCTAACTTTCTTTGTAGTGGTGACCTTGGTTGGCTTCTGGGTCAGCTTTGGGACCCAAGGGTTTATGCTCTGCACCCTAGCAGCTTGTGTTCCTTGAACCAGCTGTGTCAGCGCAGCGTCACTATGGAACTCTCCTCTCCTGCCTCCCTCCTGAGTAGGCACTTGGGTTGCACTAACTTTGTTCTTTGACCCGTGGGGGCAACCACAACTGCGGCGCACAATTGGGTGCAATGGTATTCTGTTGTTGTGTTCCTTCCATTTTGAGAATTTAATAAAATATTAAATAAATTTCAATTATGTTATTCCCTATTTTTAATTTTTGCTTTTATATGAATATGGTTATTCAATTAAAGGTTTTCCCACCCAATATCCCAATTATATATTTTTTATTTCTTAGTTAGTTGTTTTTGCTTTTACCACACCCATTTTAGAATACTCAAAATAATTTCCACCCATTTTCCCATATTTTACGCCAAATTAAGCACCCAACACAATATTTTTAAAAAAATTGTTTCAGATCTCGTGTCTTATTTTAGATACCTTGGTATCATTCTTGATTACAGCCCATTGCACAAACTGATTGAGTGATTTTGTTTACGCAGTGAGTTGCTATTGTGTTTTGTTTTTGGATTGAGTTTTGACACACCACGCTTGGGTGTATTTTGTCACTAATTCACATAGTAAACATATGGGTCATTATTTTTCTTGTTATGCCTAGGCGCCAGATTGATTATTTTATAACTTAATCAAATTATTCATATTCTAATTATTCAGAAAGCTTAAAATACAAACAATCCCAAAACTTTAATTGATCTTGGGCTTAGATGATTTTTTTTTAAAAAATAAGTCATCAATTTTAGAATCAAAAAGTGCAACTTATAGTATTATTGAAAATATCTTAAGTGCTACTACAAACTACAAACCAAAAATATTTATGATGAGTTGCATGGGAGAGTAATAGCAGCCCCAAAGCTATAAGTGCTATTACCCTATCTTTGGCTCATCATAAATATTCTTAGTTTGTTTCAGAAAAAAAGGTAGTTGTTTTTGAAAGACTGATAACTCTATTTAAAATACACCCTCTAGTAAGTTGCCCTACTTCATGAACTTGCCCCAATACATCACTAGCATATTCTGATATTTTTGTTTCTCTGGTATCATCATGTGATTTCAAATGATAAGTTATCTCAGAATATTCTGATAAACTTTCAAATGTTAGAGGTGAAGTGTATAACTTCTCATCTATCATCAAATATGAAAGATTGATGCGCAGATTTTTAACTTCAAGTTCTCTTTTTATAGGCCTAACTTTTCTTTCATAAATATAAAAGAATGACTTTGGAGAAATATTTGAGCCTGATAGTACTGATTTATATAATTCTTTTCTTTTTCTTCTTGCTCAAAAATATTTTTAAGATCATTAATATTTTTAATATAAAGCTCATTTTCTTTTTTCTTTAATATTTTTGATATTACACCAAAGTGACCATCAACAATGCTTTTTCCATGACATTCAACAAAACAATTATATTTTATAGAACCCTTAATATATTTAGGTGCCTCTTTAAATAAGTAATATAAAAATTCATATGATCTAAAATGATTTCCATTATCAGTCCACACTTTTATATTTTTTATTTTTTTAAATATATCTAATTTAAGAAGACTAATTAAACATTCACCTGAAAATAAAGAATCATGTGACAATATTTGAGACAAAAAATCATGATATTCATATTTGGTTTTATTGTTTTCTTTAAAAACTAATGCAAACCCTAATAATGAGATAGGTTTTTTTGAACAAAAACAATTATTGGTCTCAATTGGACCACTTCCAACCTTTAAGTTTTCCTTATAATCTATAACTACAACACAAGACTCATCATCTAATTCATAAATATCTTTTTTATATTCCCTATTTTGATGAACATAAAAGTCTTGGTGCTGATTAATAGTCTTTAAGTCATTGCCTATAGATTCTGGTAATGGTAAGTTTTTACTTTCACATTCTTCCTTCTTTTTTTCCAGTGAATTTTTTAAATTACAAATATTGCACATATTGGTTTGTTTTTTACTTTTTATTATATTTTTAGGAATTAATTTATAGTAAGTAGAAATTGAAACTGAAAATTCATTTTTTTATTTTCATATTTTCATATATTTCTTTTTTTGTTTTAAGTAGAGAGTATTTAATTTCAGTTGAGTAATTACTCATCTCTTTTTCTATATCTTTATAAATTTTTTCAGGTGCTTTTTTTGTAAACTGGCTTGTTTCAAAAGAATTTTCCAGTAATTTTTTAATTATTTTTTTAGTTATTTCTTTTTTGGCTTTTTTTGTTTAAGCTTACATTTTTATTTTTATATATTTTTCTTGAGTATCTAAACTCACTTTTGGTTATATTAAACCCCATATCATTAAGCTCTTTTAAAGAGTAACTGGAAGTAACCAGAGATTGCAAGGCTGGAAGATGCTTTTGGGGAGAAGATTTTATGAGATCCTTTAAGTTTTCAATAAACTCATTACTTTTTTGATTTTGAATAGTTGGCAGGAACTGAGATCTCCCAAATTCAGTTTGAGTAAGGAAGTGCTTGATGAAATTATCAAGATCATCACCAGCAATAAAGAGGAATGCCTTTTTTAACATTGAAATTCTTTCTCTTTTTGTTGAAGCTCCCAAGGAAAAAAAGGGTAGCATGGCAGAAGTAAATTTAACTGAGGACATGGTAGTATTTTGAATCTGTAATTAGGTCGAATCTCTGAAATGTGCCTTAATGATGGAGTAGTTCTGATCAGAATGTGGCCTTTGAATGGGGTCTTTTGGATTAGAAGCTTTGTGGTGCTTTAGCTCTTATATACCAAGCTAAATGACATCATTCTGAAAGAAATGGTGTGATAGCTTTTACTATAGTTTGAACTTGAATTTATATTTGCAGAATTAATTAAATACCCAGTTTTCATGCACAAGTGATATATGTGAAGCAGCTAAGCATCATTATTACATCATATCCTCTTTGTAATCAATGCAAATCAATTAAAATGATATATTCAGTTAACTGTAACTCTTCTGCATATTTTTAAAATAATAAAATATTAAAGAGTTCTATTTAAAGAATGCTTAATTTGAGGTTTGAAGCTCACTTGAACCTTAAAATTAATCTAAACAGTGATAAAAACATCCTAACTTCAAACTGCCATAAAATCCTAAATAATTGAGCTTTTTAAATAAAATAAAATGTAAAAATAAAGCTCTCAATCTTATCTTTAATTTCGTTAAATAAAAAAGATGCTTTGTATATTAAAAAAGTGTTTTTATTAGCTTTGAAGTGATCTACTTTATATCATTAGATAGAATCATGTAATAAAATCTGGATTACAATCTTTTAAATTACTTTTGCTTTAATATTGAGTATAGTATACATATTAAAAATTTTACACCAATAGAAAGATGGGATTCTTAGCTTCATATTGATAGTTTACAATGTAAAAAAATATTAATTTTTCATTGAGTTATTAATGTTTTAAATATAAAATGTGTAATTAGTTACTTTTTCAAAATTGAACTGTGTTATGCTGCGACTTGAGCAGCATGTGTATTAGAAAATGGCCTAATCCCTAAAATAATGACCCAAATGAGCACACTAGGATTAGCTCTGAGAACATTGAGGATGATGTTTATTTCAAAAGCACTCTTTTATCTTCAAGGGCTACCTTGAGTACTTAATGTGCCATTGGATTATCAAGAAGATGACTACCAGAAAAGGAAATAGTGGGGCTACTGCGCCCTGAAGCTACTAAAGTGTCTGTCTGAATAGGGAGATGAAGACAACATCTAGCCTTGAGGTGTGATCAAGAATATCAAGGCTAAGTTTGGTGCCAACCCCAAATTCAACAAGTTCTACCAGAAGCTCCAGAAGGAGAAAGGAAGAGCTGTCTTCAAGTTCCAGTACTTGAACAACATAGAGGCCCTCAAGAATAGGAAGAGTAAGAAGAAAAACTACCAGTAGGATGTTTGAAAGGTGGTGAGGAAAAATTATAAGATATCAGATATTAAGAAGTGCCTTGAGGATGTGACCACTGCTCTTAGTAGTGGCTTTAACTGATCTGATAAAGTTTGTTTTGCTTGTATATTTTTTTACTTTTAATTCAATAATTTTATTATTTTAGATAGTAACAATATTTTTAGGTATAAATGATAAGCCTCATGTATAGTTTCAAGGTGGTGGGATATGAAATATAATGTTTTGTTAATATATCTGCAAAGCATTAGATATTTTCAGTTGTGCTGATGTGAAGTATAATAAATACATATTATCAATTTCTCATACTTTTTAATTTTTATAGCTTTTTGTTGTACTTTATTTTCTACTGTTAGAATTTTAATTTTTATGGTAAACTATGTTTCTACATAGTAAAATGAGAAATAATTGCTTATTTCTCCTTATTATTATTAAAGATATTTTTATTGTAATTTCAAGATATTTGGGATCAATTTATGGTACCTTATATGTATTGCATAACTTTTATATTTAAAATATTTGGGTAATGTGTAAAAGTAATTAAAAATTGCCAACATCCAGAAGACAACATTATTAAAAGCCAAATCCACAATTAACTATAGTGCCAAAATTAATAGTGTCAGCATGGCCACTATGAGAGAGAGGCTAAACTAACTAAGATCAGCTCCCATCCTGGGTGAAATATATACCAGAAAAGTAACCAGTGTAACACCGTAATGGCCGCTCAAACAGGGATCCACATGATTGAAGCGGAGGACATTTGGGGAAAGTAGGCATCAACTCCCATTAGCAGCATACCTTATAGCAGCAAAAAAGTAAATCCTGGAGCTGATACCAGAGGTAGGAGAGACTCAGAAAGGGGGAACATCTTCCACATAGTCTATAACAGACACCAGGGCTACCTCAGAGGGGGATGCCAGAAGTAACTGCACCAAGGGAACATTTATGTTATTGGAAGTGTAACTCTTCACCAGGTACTCATCAGTTGATACTAGATCTTGTTCTCTTCCTTTCAAGTCATCCAAAAAGTACAAAAACTTGGAGAGGTAATGCTATAGCTCTTCAAAACCAGTCATGTTCTGGGTCAATGCCAGGCGCTGTCTTGGTGGGGTCGTCATTTTCCAAGTGAAGTAATTCCTTGGCTAAGATGCTTTACTTGACCTGGAGGAATCTGAATTCCTCAAACACGTTCCCAATAAGCATCCTAGAATCTCCTCCATAGACCATCACCTCAGCAGGTGTGCTACCCTCCTTGGGTTATTAACAGTCTTTAAACAGTCTCTTGAACTCCTTTCATAGGAACTCCTTGCCTCTGGGGCTCATTCTAAGTTGTTCAGTTAATCAATCCCATTTCTTGTCCATAGTTTTACTAGTTGCAAATTTCCTGAAGCTCTGTTGGTATAAATCCTTCTTTCCTGGGCTAGGGTAAAAAACATGTTGAGTTTTATCCATGATAAATTATGTGAAATCAAGGAGAGGATTTAGGAACCAATTATTCCATTTATTTGAATCAGAAGGAAAATCCCCTTAGAAACTTTCTGTATTGTAGCCTGTTCTGGAGAGTGATTTTTGGTTTTCCAAGTCTGGGCTCCTTGTACTTGGCCTTGGGCTCCTTTCTCAATGTATTGGGGGGTTTTCCTTTGCCCTTTGCCTTCTTGCTATTGGCCTCCTTGATATGAACACCTTGCTTTTGATCTTGGGCCCCTTTCTCTGTGCCCTGGGCTTTTTTTGTGACTTTCTGCTCTGGATGATCCCCTTGTTTAATTTTTTTACCCTTTAAAGAGCTCCTTGTTTTAGCTTTATTTCTTCCTGAGATCCTTCTTTTTTAGGCTTAACCTATTGTGTGTTTCCTTCCTCTATAATAGATTAAATCTTGTTTATTACTTCAGCCAATCTGAAAAGACTTTTTATTTTCAACTCTCTGATTTATTAGGCTTTTCCCTCTTGTTTTAACAATGAAAAACATTGATAAAGCAAGCTTTAACCTGCAGCCAATCAAACATCAATATTTTCCTATTCTTTTAAACAGGTTCCTTGGGCTACTTGCTGCCCCTTGCTCAAACCTGCTGTCCCTGCTTTCCAGACAAACCCTTGACCCATGTTTTGAACAATTCCCCCTTTTTCTTTTATGTTTTCCCAGGTTGATTCAATTGTTTTTCCTTATGTTTTTGTAATGGCCCATCATACAGGATGTTAACCTAGCCAAGTATGAGGACCTGAGATAGTTGGCAGTATTGACAGCAATAGAAGCAGTGGGATTAGAGGGATCCATTAGGGACCAGAGCTGAGTGTGATGATCCACATGTAGGAGGTTTTGCAGGTGAGGGTTGATTTGGCTTCAAATAAAGACGCTATGCTCCAGATTGACAAGATGTTGATTGGTTGATTACAGGTAGAGGCCTAGTGGGGAATGATGGCTACTAGGGATGGTAAGACCTAGATAGTAGATGTAAAATTTGCTAGAGGCAGATGGTGACTCCACCCAGCAGAAGATATTGGCTGCTGTGGGCTAGGGTTCTTCACCTAGCAGGGAACTGTGGCTGCAAAAGGGTGAAGAATGAGATAGCTAGCAGGGAACTTTGTATGTTGAAGGTGGGGAAGATTTTTGACCCCTGGCAGGTAGCGCGGGCTGCCAGGGAGGGGAAGAGCTCTGAGGGCTCTACATACCCTGATACACTTACAGGAGGTCTGTGAGCAAGCATTCTACCTAATGGACTGGTAGGGTGTCCTTGTTTATGTCCCCATGGGAGCTTTGGGGGGAACCCAAAGTGAGCATTGGAGGGTATGGATTTTCTCAGAGGTGTCATCAAGGCGGTTTACTTGGGGAAGCAAGCTGCAGAACTTGGTGTGATCAGGCCTCTGGGAAGTAGAGCTGATTACTCTGCAACTGAAAGCCCAGACTTAATCACCTGGGTGAGTAAAGACAACACATAGACATTGATCTATGATTGAATGGCCTAAGTGGATTGCCACTTGCAAGGGCCCAGTCAAACGCCAGTTCAATGTAGACTCATGCCTGGGTCTACAAGTTCTGGTAATGGGGGCTGAGATAAAGAATCAAGGTGATTCACAGAATCAGCAGAGAAGACTAGTGAGAGGAACTGTTTGATCACAGAGAAGGCTAGTTTAAGGACTGCTGGTTCATATTAAAGTTTGGAACCACAAAGGTTCATTGTGCAGGTGGAACCAAGGTGGTTCTTAGAAAGGATAAGCTGAAGGGCTCAAAGATCTTGATGCAGGAATAGCCAGAAGACTGATGAAGTTGTCTGAAGACTGGAGAGGAGCTGTTTGGTGCACTAAGATGGACTGATTAGCTGAAGAGCTGAGAGATGTGGTTGAAGAACTGGTGGAAGGACTAGAAGATGTAAGTGCAGGACCAGGATGTGACTTGCAAGGACTAGCCAGACTGGATGTGAAGGCTGGGAAAGCTGATTTTGGTGTCTTTAAAGAGGAAATATGAATAGAAAGAAGCAGTTAAATAATACTTGAATGCTGCCTAAATATGTTAAAAATAATTAAATACCATATGTTCAGAGAGAAAGAGAAAGAAAAAATGTTTACAGGGTGTTAAAACTGTAAGTTTATTAAGAGGAAATTAAGCCAGAAAGGAGTAAGAAAGAGGCCAGAAACAGGACGGAGAAACTGTAAGGGCAAAAGAGCAAATTTTGCCAAGAACAACTAAGAGAAGCAAAAGGGCAAGCAGCAAGCGGGTTCAAAGTTGTAAAAAGTTGAGAAAAACACAGGGAAAAACGGAGAAACATTATAAAATTGAGGGGACAAATTTGCTTAAGTACAACATATATGGAAGCGCTCAAGATTTGCTGGGGAAACATGACGGGAATCACAGCAAAACCGTTCAAAATGCAGAGCAGTTGTTTACCTGGAGTGAGACCACCTCAGGTTTGAACCAGGGTCAAGAGCAAGTCATCCAGGGAAACCTTTTGGCAAAACCATTGAATTGAGGTGTATGATTGGCTATGAGCTGGAGTCTATTTGATCACTGTTTTGAGGGCTTTAACTTAAGATTTAAAGCCTAAAAATAAGGAGCAGAAGCAGAAAATTCAGGGCTTTCATTGGCTAAAGTAAGCTCTAAAGTTTAATATATTATAGAAAGAGAAAAACTGGATAGTTTAAGCTTTTGAAAACCAGAGTTCTAAGAGAGGTTTTTGGTCTGAAACAAGGGGCTATAAAGGGGGAGCTATCTGAGACTCTTCAGGGATTATATCAAGTGGATTACAAAGGCCACAAGGACTACAGAAGGAGACAGAGACCAAGTTAAGGAAGCCTGAGCTGGAACAGACCAGAGAAGCCCAAGACCAAGGTGCAGGAGCACAAAACCAAAGCACAGGAGTCCAAGACAAAGAAGCAGGAGCTGAAGACCAATTACAAGGAGTCTAAGAGATTTTTTAAAGGACTTCAAGTATTGGTAAAAATCTCATTGTTCCCTATACACAGGTCTTATATCAGAAGGTTTCTAATGGGATCTTCCTTCTGACTATGAATAAAAAGCCTATTATGATCCCTACCCAAATTTTCTGTGATAAAAGGATATAAGCTCTATGAGTAAATTACCCCACATCTTCTACCCTAGCTCAGGGGAGGAGGAATCCTATTGTCAAGGTTGCAGGAGATTTGCCTCTAGTAATTCTGCCCAGGAGGAGTGGGAAAAAGTGACTAGGCATCTTGAAATGACAGATAGAGGAAGGGAGTTTATTGGAGCTGAATTTACTAGGCTGTTGCATGATTGGTATTGGCCTACAGAAGGGCTAGCACCTGCTCAAGTACAAGTGTATGGTAGAGATGCTTGCCTAGTAATTGGGAAGGTACTGGAAGAACTCACTCTTATTCAGGCCAAGTACAAGCTCCTAAACAACCACTCACTACTGTTGGGGAATGACAACTCCTCCAAGCTGGTCCCTGGCTATGACTCAGGACACACTTTGGGGACTGGTGACCAGGAACCCCACAATGAGTGTAAGAATAATCTATTTGTGACTGTACTTCATAGTAAATATTGTTGGTGTTGCCCAGAACAGGCCCATACTGGTTGGAATTTAACTGGTGGCCCCAAACTCAAGGTAAGCTGCAAGCACAGAAGAGAAGATAAAGGAATTCATCTTCTAATTCTGGGAAGGGGTACTAAGCTTAGATTTATGTCCTAGTTTCTCTTGAGGGTAATGTTTAAAGTGATATTAAAGAGGGTCAATTCTCTCAATGATAGCATAACCTATCATTGGGAGGAGATCATTTATTTATAGTACCTCCCATTGTAAAAATTTCTTTAAGTGGTAGGGAAACCTGGGAGGAGAAGCTCAAGAGTTTGGACTGGGGAATTTGGAGTTTAGAAAGTGAATGGTGGCCAAACCCTTTTTCTTCTCTTATCTGAGGTTGGGAGAATAATTATTGTGTTTGGCCAATAGATCCTGGTTTTGTCATTGTCAAGGTGAGGTTGGGGTTTAGGTCTGCCTTGGTTTCTATTTTTAACTTCTTTTTCAAGTTCTGGCAAGGTTTTGGCCCCAACCATTTGGTCTGGGTCCCAGATCCCCATTGGTTTGAGCCAGGAATTGTTTTTGAATTTGGGTAATTAAACACATGGTTTGCTTAACTGCAGCATTGAAATACTGAATTTAAACCTTGGAACAATATAGTTTGTAATTGGCCAGCCCCTTTCAAGTCTTCTGATTGACTGTAGTTATTTCCAAATTCTGATTGGCTGCAGGGGAGTTTGGGTAGGGTTCCAGGTGGCTGGCTGGGAGGCTCCAAGTGGGTGGTGATGCTCACAGGCAGGCTAGCAGGGTGGGCGTCTGCACAGTTGTGGCAGAAACCTGCGCGGTGACAGCAGGTGTCTGCTTGGTGGATAAAATATTCTTGCTCATTTTAAGTTCTGTTTTGATACTTAATTTGTTTGCTTCATACATCTTGCTTGTTTGAGGTATTTGTTGAATACCCTATGGCCTGAATAGTGGGATATTTTCCTGTTCTTGCCATATTAGAGTTAAGTTGGTTACATAGATACTGGTTTCAGGAAAAATCCTGACAGTTTTACATAAGGAATTTGTTCCCCCATATTCCAATCATTGTTGCCCCCTATTGGAAAAACCTGAACACCCTGTTGCCTTGCTCTCACTCTTCAATATACCTAACAGCATAATGTTTTGACCTGTTTTCAAAGTTACTCCATGCTGTTCCTGTCTGCCTCTGCTTCTTTGTCTCATTCAATCCTCTTAATAAATCCCCTTTCATGATTTTTAATCCTTTTTATTTAATTTATTCATTTATTTATTTAAGTATTTTATTATTCAATCCTTTTATTTATTTAATTATTTCTAATTCCTTTTATTTGATATCATCTTTATTTGTTATTATCTTAATATTCTCTTTATTTCTATGCTCTATATCTAATTTCTTTCTTTAAATCTTTTAAATATTTCCCCTTTTTCTGTTTTCTTTTTTCTTTCCAGGCACTAAATATGATCTTCACCTAGTACTTCTGCTTCTTCTCTCTGCTATTATCCACAAATTTTCTCCATCTGGGCTTCTCTATCATGGTAGTTCCCATCAGTTCACCTCAGACTTAGGCAATAATTCTCCACAAGTGAATCAAATTAGACTTGACCCCCATCAGTGACCTACTCTTCAATTCATTAGAAGCAAGCATTCCTCTTTAATTACATCTATTTTCAATCACCCAAGTGTTTAGCTTGAGCTTTCTGGCACAAAGTAAACAGTTTAACTTCTCAGAAACCTCCAAATCATTAAGTTTGGCAGCTGTTTCTCTGAAAAGCCACCCTAACAATGGTTCTGGGCTATCTATGCTTGCCCAGCAACTTTAAGACCTATTTAAAGCTACCTTAAACTCATATAAAGATACACTTTACCTCCATCTTAGGTAAAGCTGCCCAATTGTATTCTCACCCCAGCTGGTATCAGGATTTCAATGCTATCTTAGCACATTCATCCCAGGGTAGCTACAACTTCTCTATCTAATCAACACACTAGCCAGGGGCTACCCCTTTACCATTTCAAGGCCTAGACCATGGCTCCCTATTCACCAGAGCAATATATATCAATAAATCAGCCAGCATTTACCTGTCTTAATCATCCAATCTTTATTTGGCCAAAAAAAACCTTTGCTGTAAGATAGCTTCTCATGTGGATCATCACAGAAGAGATTCTACCCCATGGAAATGGCTGAGGAAGACAAGCACCACCACAGGTCTGGGAAGGTAGACCATAATTACAGTAGGGTAGGAGTCAAGGTAAGGGACACAAACTTAGCCAAAGGGAAGGCAACAGTGGCAAAATTGACTGTAGGGATGTAAAGGTAAGAATTCAAAAGTGAGAATCTAAAAGTGGCCAAGTTGACAATTTTAAAATTTCAAAATTAAATTAAAACAACTCCACCAAAATTAAAATTTATTATGGCCATATAATATACCTTTTATTCATCACCTCAACTAAAAAAGCCAAGAAAAAGTAGTTACTTTATTATAAAAAGCCATTTTGAAAATTTAAAAAGTGTTGACTTGGCCACTTTTAGATTCTCACTTTTACATCCCTACAGTCAATTTTGACACTGTTGCCAAAGGGAACAACATTTTCAGATTAACCCAGGAATCCCAGAGGCTCTGAAATGGTTATATCGGAGAGATCTGAGGGGTGCCACAAGAACAGGACAACGTTCTGGGTCTAGGGGAAGCATCAAAGAGCAAGGGACTGAGAGGGGTCTTTAAGCAAGTGAAAATCAAGTTCAAAGCCTTGCTTGCTTTAAAATGATAAATTTTAAGCTTAGAGTAAGCTTTCTTATAGCTATTAACTTTTTTATAAGTTCAAAACCTCTGGAAATAGCAAAAGCAGGTAAAAGGGATATTTATTGCTAATAACAGCTATAGGAAGTAACAGGGAGATTCCAGGAAGCAAGGGGGAAAGGCTCAAGGTAATAAACTTAGTTATTTTTACGGACACTTTTAGAAGGAGAGGGCACCAAGGAAAGAGTCCAGGGCAATCTTTTAAAAATCCAAGCCTTTTATTTGAAATAATAGACATCTAGGGTCCCACAGTGAGCCAGCTTGGCTTTTAAGGGGCAAGATTCATGACCAAAGGACCTACAAAAACAGTAGAGCCTCCTGATTGGTCAGCAGACAAAGATTATCAGGGAACCAACCCTGAACTGCCGGGTTGCTAGCATTTGGGAACTGGCGGTTTGCCAACTGGGTGGACAGGGCCCACCAAAGGATTGGCGCTAACTTAATGAGGTAGGACATTGACTTGCCCACCTATGACCACAGGCCAGCAGCAAGAACAATAGTATCTATTACTCCTGTGAGAGTAATATAAACAATTCCAAATAGCTTATTGGTATAGTCCAGTGGGAGCTCAGCGGCGGAGGCAGGCATTGGTTTAGGGATGACAGGTGGTTCCATGTCCATTTGGTAGGCGGGAAGGAAGTTGTATTTATCTCTGAACAGGTGGGGTTTGGTAATGTACCAAGGGCCTTCTCAGGTGTATCTGGTTAAATCTGTAGTTCTGGCCAAGGAGTCAAGGCTAGTATGTTGTTGGCAGTGTAGTCCTTGTACTCAGGCTTTAAGGGGTATTCTGTGAAATAGACAGGACCAAACGGAGCACCCAGCAGACAATACGTAGCTGCCGGGTTGGAAGGAGGGTCAGATGATCTTTGAGTTAACTGGAAGATGACAAGGATAAAATACGCAACAGTTGGGGGAACCAATATCTCATAACCTTTATTTAAAAGTGACAATGGGGATCAGTCTTGGCCTGGCAGGTACTTATACTGCACTGTCAGGCTTCATTTTCTGATCAGGTTTCTTGAGCTCAGGCAGGTTGGCATTGGGGGTCTTAGATGGCAGTGTGGCGCTCAGCACTGACAGGTTGACACTGGCCACTTTGGGGTGAGAAGACTTTGAATCCTTCTGTTTGGTGACTCAGGTGTTGGGTGGTCCTTCAGGTTCAGTGCCACTTCCTGGGCTTTGGGGGAGTTTGGAACAACTCTCATTGGGAAACTTGTGCATTTCACCGAGCAAACTGCTGGTGTTGGGTATTGGCACCTCAGGGAAATTCCCGGCATCTTGCACTGGCAGTTTGTTTGCGGAACCCTGTGTGGTAGTTAAGGGTCTGGGTCCTGGCGGATTGGCAACAACTTTTTCAATTGGTAGTGGGCCGTTGGATTCCCAGTCTTTGGAACTGGTGGTCTGCAAAGGGTTTTGTTCAGGGTTCAACTCTGGTTCCGTACTTTGGGATTCAGGTGCATCCAAATTGTCATTCCTGAAAAAGATTGTTAACCCTGTGCCAGGGGGCTGGAAGCTTTTAAAACAATTTCCAACGCTGTTTCTGGATGGATGGGATGTTAGAATGGGTTGCCAGCAAGATAACTGGTGATTCAGGGAAAGCTGGAGCCCCTGATATGGGGACCACTGGTTGGTTACTGTAAATCCGGTTTAGAAATGGGCCAGCTCAGGCTAACAAGCAGGCTAAACTAATCAGCGTATTTTCCATAGTTGGACAAGAGATATGGGGGTGGGGAGGCTTAGGAGGGATACACCAGAGCAAATCTCTGGTAAACTGTATGTGCCAGATCTCCTAGCAAATTTAGGGGGTTAGGAAGATTTTGGGGGAAATTGTGTTGACAGAAATATTTTTCTATCCAAGGCCAAAGAGGAGAGTAAATTTACAGCCAATGTCAGCATGAACACTGCTTTTATGATGTACCCCACCTCCGGTCAGCACAAAAGATTGGCACTATCATTTGTTATGTTAGAGACTTAGATCACACCCGTAGCAGGAACCTGCATGAGTATCTTAAAACCTGCTACTGGTGACCAGATATTTTGGACAGCACCAAATGAGTCCCTTGACCAATGTGAAGTGTGTGAGAAGTACACTTGCTCTAAGGCATCCCTGAAATCGCTAACTTTTGTATCTATAACCCAGTCATTTGAGATGTGGACAACATTTATTGTGGGGCCTATGCCAGGAGACAACAAAAGCAAAGGATACATCATTGCAGCCCTTGATTATGCAACAGATGGCCTGTAGCTCAAGCTGCTGAATAACACAAAGAAACCAATGGGAGAAGGTATACAGCAAAGAAAATAATGGCCAAGCTTGAAAAATCAGACCTCCTAATCACAAAAGGGGAACAGAACTCGTTGCTGATGCCACTAACATGCACCTTGCTAAAAATGGCATTGACCACATGGCTATTGATGCCCATCACCCCCAGGCTAATGGCAGGGTTGAAAAGTTGAATGTATCTCTAGTAGAAGCACTGAGTAGACTATCTGCCATTGACCCTTGTGACAGGGTTTGTCTTTACTGATATTGTGTAGAAGCTTTGGCAGGTATCTTTTTGCAAACCTTTACTAATTGAATTTCCCTTCTTCAAAGACACTCAGAACAAGGTCAGAACCATTGGGCGTATTGGTATCGCTTTGTTCTCTTCTTCCCTTCAGCCCGGTCTCCTAGTCCTTCTTAAGTTAGTAATGTCAAAACTGCGGGGTCAATCCAACTGATTGATTGTCCTAACCTTGCTCCTCTTAAAATGATTCACTCAAACCATATAAGCAATGCATCTCAATAAAGATAATTATCTAGTTTCCGGAATATTTCCCCCTGGTAACTTGCCAATACAGCACAGTTGTGACAATGTTTATTGAAGCAAGTCTGCCAACCAAGACCTAGCGGTCAATGGTTTCTGAATAAGGGATGCAACCGAGTTCCTTTGGATTAGTGCCTCGGCTAAGAGGACACCTCTCCCCTGAAGTTGAACTGTAAACTATAGGATCCATTGGGGATGAAATAAATCCGTAGCTACTCAAACACATTTCTTTCCCCCCTTTACTCTGCTCTGCTGAAATAACTTAGTTAAGTGTATCACTTAATTATATTATTGTATAGTACGGACACATATCATTGTATAGGTTTGTTTCGCTGGATACAGATGCTTATGTTACATGTGATTGTAGTATGCATCTGTAATGGCAGTTGTTTCTCTTAGAGAGATATCTTTTCTTAAAGGTGATCATTACTTAAATGTAACATATAAGGGGATCAAATGCTACAGAACTTGCCGATGCTTAACTCCAGCATACCTTTAATCCTCTTTAGGCACTCTATAAACATGATAATCAAGAAACTTTCTAAGCAGACCATCAGGGTTAGTCATCAGAGGCCTTCATAACCGACAGGAAGGCTTCATGCGGGACTTGGATGTTGCCGATCATCTTGAGCTTCTTCTTCCCCTCCTTCTGCTTTGCAAGGAGCTTCATCTTGCGGGAAACATCACCGCCATACTTAAGGCAATTAGTTATAAAGTTTAAACCTTACACATTTGGCAGTAACATTCTTCCTCATAGCTGGAATCCTAGAGTGAATCAGAAAGGAACAAGGAGCGGGCTTACGTATCGCGGGCAACTATCTTTTTGTTGATGGCAGCTTGAATTGTCACCTCGAAAAGCTGCCTGTCTATGACATCTTTGAGCCGGACAACAAGGTTGCGGCCAGCTTTAGCAACACGCGACCGATGAAGAACCTGGGTTAGGACATCCACCGGGTGTGAGTTAAGCAGCACTGACATCTAAGACGTAAGTAAGCATGCAGATGCAGTAGTCGATACCTTGACCAGGTCGGATTCAGCGTATCCTGTTTCCTCGTAATCAAAGCTAGAGGTTAATAGTGAGATGGATTGTACCTGGCGTATCCCGAAGACTTGGATTTAAGCTGATCATAGAAGTCAGTGACAATTTCAGCAAGCGGTAGATTCACACGCAGCATGACGCGTGAGGAATCAAGAAATGTAGTGTCAGGAGTATCGCCGCGATAATTCATGCACAACTCCAATATCGGACCCATGAACTCTGCAGGAAATATTATAGTGGCTTTGACGATTGGCTCCAAAAAGGCCTGGACTTTGTTGTGGTATTCCGCAGGGTCGGGAAAGTCCGAGGGAGTTCGGACAATGATTTCAGGCAACTTGGTGTTTGGAAGGAACTGTACTTTGAAAGGGACTGTGGGGCTGGTGACGATGATAGAGGAACTATGCTCTTCTTCCAAGCGCTGCTTGAATACATCCAGGTGGAGCGTTCCCAGGAAACCAAGGCGCCAGCCTTGTCCCAGAGCCAAACTCGTCTCGCGCTGCACAGAAACACTTGCATCATTGAGCGTCAGTCGCCCAATCGCTTCCTCCAACTGCGTGAACTCAGACGCGCTAATAGGGAACACACCCGCAAACACCTTTTTGTTAGCTGGAAGAGGCAAGGTTTACCATAGGTTTAGCAGGGGCAAAGCCAGGAAGCGCTTTGGGGATTGTTTGATTCTTGGTGATGCGATAGAAGGTGTCACCTACCTTGGCCTCAGCTGCAGTTTTCATGCCTAGCACCAGATATCCCACTTGGCCACAGTATAAAGCTGGATGCGAAACTTTGTTGGGGTGAAGCACACCGAGATCTAATACTTCATAACGCGTCTCGCTATGCATTGCCACAATGCGGTCGCCCTTTTGAAGCTGCCCATCGACCACTGCTACTAAACATATGGCACCCAAGTACGTATCATACCAAGAGTCAAATAGTAAAGCTCTGAAAGGGCCCGTCGGGTCGCCTTGTGGTGGAGGGATCGATTCGACAATGCGAGGCAGCAGAGCTTGGACATTAAGGCCGGTCTTGGCGGATATGGGGATGACATCGTCAGAATCTAATTCAAACAAGGCTTGGATTTGGTTGGCGATTTCGGCTGGTCTAGCTGCGGGAAGGTCGACTTTGTTGACTATTGGAAGGATTGTGAGACCTTGCGTAAAGGCCAAGTAAAAGTTGGCCACCGTCTGTGCTTGTACTCCTTGACAAGCATCCACAACAAGCAAACCCCCTTGGCAGGCTGCTAACGATCGCGACACTTCATAACTAAAATCCACATGTCCCTAATCATTAAGCAAAGAAACTTGTCTTGCTTACCGGCGTATCAATCAGGTTCAGTAAATATAAATGGCCGTCAGTATGGCGATACACCATCGAGACTGTCTATGATATAAGCTATACTGCAAAGGATTTACCTGTGCCTTGACAGTAATCCCACGTTCCCGCTCAACTTGCAATTTATCCAAGACCTGCTTATTGACTGTCCTGGAGTTGATCGTCCCAGTCAATTCCAGCAGTCGATCTGCAAGCGTACTTTTGCCGTGGTCTAAATGTCACAGCATCAGTATCTAGTTTTTAATTAAGGTCTATGTTCAGACTCCAGTAGAAACTTACCAATGTGTGCAATAATGGAAAAGTTTCTGATTCGCGATGGAGGGAAGTCTTCTAAAGCCATCAGTCTATCCTCAAGGCTAGGCTCGACTTTACATTCGGCGTTTGCTGAAAGGCTTGGTTCTGTTAAGTTCACCCGGACATTGGAATAAAACTAGAGTACAGCGTGAACATCTTTATACTTGTATCTCGGACCGAATGCTTAAAATAAAAGATACTGAACTACAATACACATTAAGACATGATTTTTATTAACTTTTACTTTTAAATTTTGATAAAGCCAAATATTCAAAAAAGCCGGTCGTTGGTTTATTTATTCTGTGGTGCGACTAGCGATCATTAACTTACGGCTTATTGCCCTTAGGGAAATAGTCAAACCCTTAGTCACCGCACGAAAAAGTAAGAATATTAAATGTGGTGAATATTTATAGTGTTGCTTTTATAAAAAGCATTTATATCTCAAAATATTCATGAAAAATTTGTTAAAAGCACGTATAACTTTTAATACAAAGACAAAATATATAATTATTGTTGTTAATTTTGATGTTCTTTAGCCCTTATTTTTAGATTAAAATCTTTAATAAAATAGCTTCTGAAAAATGGCTTGAATTTGATACTGTCTGCTCATTTATCCGATCAGTAAAGTTGAACCCGATAGATATATTGCAAATCAAAACCTGTTGTCAACAAAAACGATCAATTTGCATTTGCAGCTCTTATTGACTTTAAAAATATTTTTGAGGAAACCGAATAATATAAACCTATCAATGTATGATATGGTTCCAAGGAAGCCTTAAAATAAATCAACATTGCTATTTAAAAAAGAAAAATGATATTGTACCTTTCTATCAGAGCTTAAATTTGCTTTTAAAAGAGAATGTTGGCCAGAGTGAACGAGGGAAATACTGCTGGATGGTAATAACTGGCTTCGTAAATTTCGGTGCGAGATTTTAGAGCTGTTGAGAAACCATTTAGTTAATCTCATGTACGCTGAACCTTGCCACATTATAAGGAATTATAACACTGGTATGTGACTATTTCTACGTTATCCTTATTGCCTATTGAACCTTTGGCATCGGCTGGTAGTGGATCAAGAAATTCGAATCGGAGTCAGGTCTCTGATAAGCTCGGCATGAAAAGCTTGCCTCAAGATTTTATACAATCCGCTGTTGATTCCAAAATGGCTTCGTTGTCCAATTCCCCGAAAAGTACTGAACCTTCAATTTAAATTTATATTCCAGCATTCGATTAAAGTTTTCCCCACTAAACATAGGGCTGCTTCGGCCAAGCCCCAGGCAGCCGCGGCCAGTTTCTGGCTTCCAATACCCCCTTTCAAAGATATATTTCAATATGCGTAAATATTAGATATTTACGTCTTAGCTGAAGCGCCATGAGCCGAAAGCTAGCCGGGGCTAAGCTGAAGCATCCCTAACTAAACCCAACCTGGGTATTTAAATTTCAGCAATCCTCCAAACTAACATTCTAAATTAATTGGTGAACAAACCCCTTCAAAGGTAAAATTAAGCTGATTACTGGCTCAAAGGAATCCATCATTTTTAGAAGTGCTTGCTTCACTTCAATAAGCTGCCTACTTATCATCCAATGAGTAGCTACACCAATCCTTGGCGGGTCCCTGTCTGAGGAGAGGTGTAAGTTGAAATATACTTTTTTAAATAAATAAATTTTTCTAAAAAGATCCTAATTAAATATTTAATACATTTTTATATTAATAGGTTATTAGCAAACCTAGCTAGAACCCCGATAAGATGTATTGAATTGACATATTAAATTCAAGTATAAATTTGAAAAAATACATTGTAGAAGCACGGCCTGCTTGAAACAATGCTTTACTTTTTCAAAGCTGCTGAGATGGACACATCAAAGTCAGATTAAAGCAAACCGAAGCCGTACAAAAAAACAGAAAATAACTGGTTCAAGTTTTTTCTGATGATACCAGGGGGTAAAATCCATCAGTAATTCTAGTGCGACACACCAAGCACATCAAGCACGAGTAAATAACATCAATACACTCAAAGTTGGCGGTACACACTTAAAAGATGGAACAAATCAGACTTTCACAAGGATATTCCAGATCCCAAACATCACTTGGATGTATATTATTTCTTTAGAAAAGGCATACAGTAGTTTTAAAAGCTATGGTGACAAACGAAATGAACTCAGATTTAAGCGAAATTGAAAGGAACCCAAATCTATTGTAAATCAATATAAATTCATTTATTTTCAATTTTGCTTAATTCTGAGTTCATTTCGTTTGCTGCCATAGCTTTTAAAACTACTGCATTTAGAAGGCATAGTTATCAAATAGAGAGCACACAAGTCGCACACACAGCAAACAAACCCAGACAACCAACATCTTATTTTTGCTTCATTTTGATCAAAAGAAAGCCCCAAAAATAAAATAAAAGTATCCCAGCCAAACCAGTGTGTTTCATTGAGAAAACTAGGGTACCAGCTGTTAAGATCCAGCTTCTCAAATAGATCACCCAAGTATAGTGTTGCAACTGAACCAATGAGGATTCAGTATTTGGATTGGGGAAGACAACAGTCCAATAGAAAGGACAGGAATAATAAGAATAAGGTAATGTTTATTATAGAATACTGCAATTAATATACTATATGGGGAAAGCCACCGGGCCACAAAATGGGTGGCATGGTGGCGTGTTTCATATAAGGATTGAAGCCAAGGAATAAATCATGCAGGATCAGCAGGTCAAATTGGTAGCGCTTCTAATTAGGAGAAAGTATCCATAGCTTGACATTGCCATCAGATTGGTCCATGTCGTTAGATACGTCAAGGGGCAGCTCATTGAGCGCCCCCTGTGTATCGTAAGATACATTAGCAGGCGAGTCTGGGAACTTAGTTGCAACAATAGGGTAGTAAGTTTATAAAAGAATCAACTCATCCAAATTGCACAAATCTAAATATATTCATCCTTAACACCACAGTCTTATCACACTTTTAAACCAGGGTTTGCAAGTGATACAACTTTTTGGTTTCCTGACACTCAGTACCAAGACCTTATGCCAGGCAACAACCAAGTTCAAGGGGTAAATAAAGCTGGTGTATGCACCCAGGGCTTTAAATACACCCCAGAGGATGAAGAGCTGAATGTTTGCACCAGTGAAGCTGGTGAATTATTGTTTGGACACCCCACGGCAACCATTCCTGACCAGGGCAATCACCAGGCCCATGTACCTGAGGATGTTGGCACCAATTCACCTTCAGCCAACAATACCCACATTTAACCAGACAAATCCACCCAATCAGCACCTGCCATTTCACAGGAAGCAGGCTCAAGCACAACACCAAAGAAAGGCCAAAAACTGTAGCTAATCAGGTTTTTCAGTAATTTACGGCCTTGAACATGCAGGGGCTGGATCTTTAGGCAAGCACTGAACACTTTGGGTCTGCTTAGGAAACTATCATGATAGGGCATGCCAGCGCGTGAGCACTATCAATCTGAAGCCTATACACTCTAAAAAGGCATGCCAATGCATAAAAGCTTATCCTGCCACACTGTCTCTGCTACAAAAAAACCCTTGTATCTAGATCACCCAAGTCAGATACCAACTGGTCCACTGTGGTATTTGGGTCTGCAGGCAGGTGCTCAGGTGTGGATGTATGGTGCTGTGATCTTAGTAAACCTATCCCCCAAGCATTGCAGGATGAGTGAGCCAAGTCTGCAAGTGCACCATAAAATCCAGGATTGGTGGTACTGTCCAGACATCTTCTTGTGTCAACTAGCTATGACTTAGTTCCTATACCCTACTAATAACTAGCCCTAACCTGCCAGTATTATGCCCCCCAAAAGGCCACACTGGTGCAAGTGGCAAAAACCTACCGCTGGCTGATTTTTTGGGGGTAGTTTTGGCAGTTTCCCCAAGAGAAACAGTATTTTATTGTGGTTTGGCCAATTATGTTAGCGGATACAGATACAAGCCTGCCATTGAGACCATGCAGAGACATGGAAATCAGAAGGAGATAACTTCACAGTCTATCTGATCCATAAAAAGAAGACAGCATTAAGGAAAAGAGATCCATCCAAGAGGCAAGACTTCAGTGCTTGTTACTGAAGTAACAATTTTGAAACCCCCTGCAGAAATCAAACCTGCATTCTGCCGCCAGGCGGGGGTTGCAGGTGGGGTGACCCTGCCTGCACCTGAATTTGCTTTAAAAAGCAAATATTCAGGTACAGGAATCTATCCTGCCACACATACTGCTTTGAGGCCTGTTATGGGCCCCAGAAGCTATGCCCAAGACTTGGGAAGCTTGCCTGGGCCTGGGCAGGCTAATTTTAGCTGCCAGCCCCCCAGTTTAAGCCCACCCTCCATTAAGTAATTTGGGGTTCTCAATTGGAAGCCCTTTTTTATTCAAGAAGATTTGGCTCACCAGAGCTTTTCAAGCCCAACCAAAATTGGTAACCATATTGACTGTAGTCCCATGACACCTACAACTAGTTCAGCTACAACCAATGATCAGACAGGCAGAGATAGGCCACTAGCAGGCCAAACAATAGTTCATGAAGACATAAAAAATAACTAAAGGTTGGCCAACCAGACAACAGAATTCAAGATGCCCAAACATGGTCCCCAGATAGCACAAGAATGCCCAGAGGCACCTGCATGTGAGTGACTATATAAGTCAAGAACACTTGTGAGATTTTATTGTCATTCTTACCAATAAGATTTGTAATGAACCTTTGGTTCACTGACCTATTTCCTTACATATTTCTGATACTCTTCCATATTCAATTGCCCAGATATCAGGACTCTACCTCAGAAGTTTAACATGAGGCCCCAGATAGAGACCTATAAGCGCCTGAATAATACCACACCCTGATGTTCTATTTGGTCCTGTACAGTAGTTTTAAAAGCTATGGCAACAACCAAAAATACCTCAGATTTAAATGAAATTATTTCAGATTTGAACAAAATCCAACTATCAGGTTGAAATAACACTCTGTTAACAGTGATTTTTGGCGTTGATGGCAAAATGGGTCAACACAGCAAAGAAGTGCTCATGCGCAAAGCAAAACTATTCAAAATATAATCCAAAATACATTGATTCACAAACAAAATGGTGCAAGTTGACTTTTGGCGTACATATTTTTACTATGTGACTTGGTGAAAAAATACACCCAAGTGCAGTGAGTCAAAACTCAACCCAAAACCAAAACACAACAGCAACTCACTATGTAAACAAAATCACTCAAATTTTGTGTACACTGGATTGTAATCATGAAAGATACCAGGTATCTAAAATAAGACACACAATCCAAGACATTAATTTTAAAAATATTGTGTTGGGTGCTTAATTTGGTGTAAAATCTGGGAAAAAGGGTGGAAATTTTTTGGGTATTCTAAAATGGGTGTTGTAAAATCAAAAACAACTAATTAAGAAATAAAAACTCTATAATTGGGATATTGGGTGGGGAAAACTCTAATTGAATATCCATATTCAGATAAAAGCAAAAATCAAAAGTAAGGAGTGACTTAATTAAAATTTATTTAGTATTTTATTAAATTCTCAAAATGGAGGGAACACAACAACAGAGACCCAATGTACCCATTGTGCGCCGCAGTTGCAGTTGCCCTCACGGGTCAAAGAACAGAGTTAGTGCAGCCCAAGTGCCTACTCAGGAAGAAGACAGGAGAGGAGAGTTCAATAGTGACACTGCACTGAAACAGCTGGTTCAAGGAGCACAAGCTGCTAGGGTGCAGAGCATCAACCCTTGGGTCCCCAAGCTGATCTGGAAGCCCACCAAGGTTACCTTCACCAAATAAGTTAGAAACAAGGAGGTATAACTTACTTTATATGTGTTTGACATTGTGTACCGGCAAGATTTGGTCCCGTCAGCCATGCTGGAGAAGGTGAAGCCTGTACTTGACACTAGCTATGAGCCCTACGTCAGTGATAGCAATCAGGAAGAGGACAAGGATTCTGAGTTCTTTAGAACTGATGAGGGACAGTTAGTGCTCAAAAAGATTGCAGCCTTCTACACCAAGGTGCCCATTCCCTGTGTTGTGCCCCTACGCCAACAAGCCAATCCCCACCGCTAAAAAGCCCGACCAGAAGCGCATCCCCACATCAAACACATCATCCTGCTTAAGCTAATGTGTGAATCAGGCAATTACAAGGCAGCTGCAGCCATTGTTGGAGTGGATCCCAAGTACGCCAGCAAGACCTTCCAAAAGTTCATCAACACTGGTTGTGTCCTTGCTGCAGAGAAATCCTTGTGTGTATCTGCCATGCTCACCAAGGAGCACAAATGGGCAATCCACCAGTGGATAAACCAAGATTGACATCTCCAATTAGAAAATATACAGTTGATGGTCAAGTCTACTTTTGGGGTCAAGGCTTTAATTTCCTTTTACTACCATGTGGTCAAGGCTCTGCAGTTTTTGTGGAAAAAACTTGGGGGTATCTCCATATAATCAAAACAACTCTTTCAATATCAAAACCCAGAAAAAATACGCAGAGGTGTACACTGTCCTCAAAACCAAGGGGGCTATCAATAACTATTATGTTGATAAATCAGCATTTGCCTCATCTATGTGGAATGCATATGGCTATGTCCCCAAAGGCTCAAATGACGGGGGAGCTTGTTGTGCTGCAGTCTGCGCCATAGCCTACTCAATGGTGGCTCTCCTTGGTCCAAAGGGAATTGAGCTCTATCAAATGATATAAGGATCCCACAACAGCCATACCTTCTTTTTATTCCTCCAATCAGTCCAAGAGCACCTGAGGCACACAATCCTGGTCTTCACCAATGTAATTGTGCTTGATAACGTTGGTCTCCATAAGGCGGCAGACATTCTTGAGGAATTTCCAACAATTGACACCAGCATCACAGTTGGCCCCCAACAATTGACCACATCTAATTTTCACCTTCTATTCCTCCCTTCTTATTTGCCCTTCCTGAATCACATTGAAGAAGTTTTGGATGGCTCAAGCAAGTTGTCAAGCAAGGGGCCCCAACTGGGACCAAGGACCTCTTTAATTTGCTGCAGGCCAGGATTCACACCCTCTCAGCTGAGACCGTGGCCAAATTCTAAGGCCACATTGATTTTTTCATCCCTGCTTGCCTTGTCAAACAGCCAATTAATTAAAGGCTTAGTGTGTCCAATTTTTTTATATTCTCTTATTTACTATTCAAGATTTATTAATTATCATTTTATATTTAGATGTTTCCACACCCACAATCACATTCAGAAGATCCATCAATAGATGTAAGTAATTTATTTATTTTATTAAATATTATTTTATTATGCCATCTGAGGTAATCCCAAACACTCAATACTGGATTACACAAAAATATTTAAATCACTTTTGTCAAATAAATATAAAAATAGTTTTAAAAAAGTTAAACAAAAAATGTACAAGTTAGAATTTATTTTATTAAAGTATAATTTTATGCCTTTATAAAAACTGTTTCTGCAATATATTTTACAAAACTGGTTTGCTGAAAGAAAATTATAAAAATTTATTATAATAAAAATAATATAAATTGTAATAAAATTTATTGGAATCATATTTTTATTGTGTGCACCTGTAGTGGGTTCTTTGGTATGTACCCACCCCATGATAGAGGTGGCGCACAACCTCCACTGCCACACTGTGGACGGTGAATATGCCCTTATTAAAAAACTCCCTCCTGCTGGTGAAGGGGAGTATGGTAAGGTGCAAACTGAGGAGCAACTTTTTGGGCGGGGCTGCAAACCCGTAAATCCCTGCCAGGACCAGGGCATCTTGTATCATGTGGTCCACCGAGTCATATCCAGGGGGGCCTTTTTCCCGTCAAGTGCAAGCTGGGCCTTGTCAATTTCCAGAAGGACCCTGTCTAGATCCTCTACGCTGGCGCTCATCCCAAAGAAGAAAAAGATAGCCAAGGTAAACCACCAAGGGAAGCCTTTTCTGGGAAAAGGCTTCTGTGAACTCACACAATTTATTATAGACCACACTGATCTTCTTATTGTGCCTGGTCTTTGTAAAGGTAAGATACATTGCCAAGGGGGGCCCTGTCTTGTTGGCACTACAGGACAGCCCAAAGTCCGCCAGGAGGATTTTGGTCTTCTTCACAGCTATTGCAGATGCAACAGCCAATTTACCCACCACACACCCAAAGTTCTCAAACAGGTAAGAGAGCGCATGCTCTACCAGAAAGCAGAAGCAAGCAGCCACATGGTACCAGCCCATCTCTGGTACATTCTTGAATGGGAGTGCCTCCAGGACATCCAAAATAAGCTCAATGGAGTTTATACAGTAAACTCCACTGAGGACCACCAGGTCAAGGCGGACCAGTTTGGCATCCTTGTAGGAAGTAACTGCCCACTCAGATGCCCCCTTGCCATGCATCAGCCCAGCTAAAGTCTCACCCAAAATTGGAAAGGTCATGTGTATTTGGTCCTCCAGATTGCGCAAAACAGGGGCAACAGAAAAAACTGTTTGGCCATGTGAGTTTCATAGTTGGCGTAAAAGGTGGCAGGGACAAAAGGGACCAGGACCTGGCATATTTCACTGTCAATTTGTTTTTAAAAACAGGTATGAGTTTTTGAATTTTTAATAAATTTTCATTTTTAGGTTACCTTCTTGTTTTTCCTCCTTGCCTACAGCTTCAGCAGGCTTAGTCATTCTTGGTGCAAGCAATTGCGCCAGAAATTTGGAGTCCTCTGTTCTGACTTGCTTTGCTGTATTGAGATATGCATACATCTCAGGGTTGTCAACCCAGACGGACATAGCAGAGAGGGAAAATGACTTGAACTGGAGGCCCTCAACTACAGTTTTTGAAAGTAAAGAAGACACTCAATTGTTATTTTGGGGGTGTCAGACATCAGGGAAATAAGTGCCTTGGCAGACACCTTGTCAATTTTGTCCCCAGTAAGAACGGCAGCCTTGACTTTTGCCTTGACCTTGAGGTCAATGTCTTTGATTTTTGCAATTGCTGAGCTGAAGTCCTTTAGAAGCTTCTTCAGTTCTCTCATATGATTTTTTACTAACCTTTTAATATGTTTTATAGCTTTCACCACAATAAAATCTGTGTTATTCTGATACTCTTGCCTCTTTGTTTATCCCTGTTTCCCCCCCCTCATTTACTACATTATCTCATACTTTTACACTTTTTGTATATATTATTATGTTTATCTCAATATGTATTGTTTGCTTTGTGTTGGCATTGCTTCCATAATAACCATATTATTTTTAGCGTAGTAAATATACATCTTTATAGAAATAAATTGAACATAAATAATAAAACCAACTATAAACAAAGAGAAAATGAACTATTGAAATTCAGAATAAATATAATATAAATAGAAAATGATTGGAAACAGGGAGCTTATTGGGGGACAGGGAAGGTGATGCCTAGCAGGCAGAATAGCGCAGGAAGGAAGGCATAGAGGCAGTGCTGGCCTGGGGGGGTCTGGGATTGGGTGGGTGAGGCCGGCAGATAGGAGATGGTGGTGGCAGGGGTAGTGTTAGAAGGATTGTGTGTGATGGCTGCCATATATAGCAGATTGTATTCCTTGTTAATAATTGCCTTTATTGGCTGGTAGGTGGCTGTGGCATGGGGTGGGAGGTGCTTGCCTTTTCATGATTGGTTGCCCATATTCACATGGAAGACAATTTTTGCAAACAAGTCAGCCACCATTTGGCAACCAAAGAGAGAATCATGGTCAAGGACCCCAAGATAGAGATTGCCAGAAGCCTGTGGGCAGCACTCCTGGATTCTGTCTCCAATATTAAAGAACATAAAATCAGCTAGATGGATGTCTGCATGGCTGTCTGGGTAAACAGAGGCCTGGTGCTTGCGTCTTTGGATGGCCTTGAGGGCAGTAGAGCTACCCTCCATCTGGTGGCTCAGGAAAACCTGGTAGGTAGAATTTGAACTATCCCATGGATCAAGCAATTTGCCAAGGATATGGCTGTACTCATAGCCATTGATGAAATAAGGGTTTGTCTGATAGTAGACAAAACCCTTGGCCAAAATAGCCAGGAATGCACCAATGGAAGTCCCCCTCTTGACCTTCTTCCTTCCATTCTTGGTGGCGGCTCTCCCTTTCTTGCCAAAATCATCAAAAGCTATTGATAGCTTGTACTAGGAGATTAACATGACGTCATCTTTTAGACTAGTCAAGCATTGGACCAGCGTGGATTTGATGGCATGATCATCTGGGGAATCCTTAGCGCCATCCCATTGCTTAACAGCAACATTGGTAAGAACACATACTGAAGCCACCTTCCCATACATCCAGAGCTACACCATGCGCTCAGATACCCAAATGCCATGGTGCGCAAGTTGCTTCTGGACCTAGGTCAGGGGAAGATTGGGGTCCCACTGAAGGAGGTCAAGCATGATTGGGTATGCCTCAGATATTTGTGACTTGGGGGCCTTCTTGGACGTCCCAATCAGATTCCCCCTGTTCATCAGGTTGTTGAATTCCTGCATGACAGTAGCTCTGGTAATTTGCAACTGGGTGGCAATCTGGTCCCATGACAGACCCTGTAGGTTTAGTGCCACAATTTCTTGGAGAATTTGGGTGGTGATGATTTGTTGTTTGGGGCGCTGGGCCAGGGGAGCTGAAGCCTGATTGGCTGTAGGGGGGTAGGTTGGCTGGTGGCAGGAAGATGTTCCAAATCAAGGATGTCATCCTGATTGGTTGGTTGGCAGCTTGTGAGGGGATGGGTAAGGAAGCAGGGGTAGAGCTGGGCACAAAGTGACTATTGAACAAATTAAAGCCATATGGGTTGGGGGTCAAGTACAGGTCAGCTTCCTCCTTACCTGCATCAAAAGCTTGGGTGTAAACAGGTGTCTCCACGTTCTGAGCCTCACCTCCATTGAAGATGGCTTGGCTGCTGCTGGCTTGGTTGCTAGTGTCATCAAAAATGTTGCTAGTAAAAACTATTGAAAAAACTTAGGATAAAATCACTAAAAGATGGAGTTTAAAAATTTGTTATTTATTTTTATTTTAATCACAAGTCCATATTTGGAAAGTTCTCAAAACTATTTTATACAAATCAGGAGCCACAAAAATAAATAAAATGCCTCTGTTCCTAAATTGGATAGCTGTTGATTGGCTGTTAAACTGTAATACTTCTATTTTAGGCTGCTAATACTACACATCTTGTGTGACTTCATTTTGTTTGGTGCTTGTGGAATCTTGCTTCTAGATTGCTCAAATTTTGTTTTATTTTAGTCCTTCTGTTGATGCCTCTGTTGAATCTCAATTGGATTATAATACATTCCAGAACAGCATTCATCCATCTCACTTGCTGTGTCAGCTCATTTTGTTTGGGGTTTAAACTACGCTTCTTGATGTTTGAAATAATTTTGTGTAATGTACTAGTTAAATTTTGTCTATTGTTTGTCAGTTCATTTGTCAGCCAAAAATATTTAAATTATTTGGATCCTGAATCTTGCAAAACTTAGATTTTGTTCAAATATAAAATCATTTTGTTTAAATCTGAGGTATTTTTGGTTGTTGCCATAGCTTTTATAACTACTGTACCTTTTAAAAAGTAATTATTTAAAATTAAGCCTCTTAAATAATAAAATAAAATTGAAAATAATTATATGTGTGAAGCATAAATTTTCTAAGTAAATAGATTAAATTTAAATTTTATTTTTTGTAAATTTAAAAAATTTATATATGAAGAAAATGATAGTTGGATTAATTTGACTAAAAAATAATTGCTTACATCTCCCCTTTATTATTAGTTATGATATTTTTTATTGCATTTTTGAACTCTCCAGGGTTGATTTAGTATAATTTAAAAGTATTAATTGTTCTTTTATGCTAAAAATTTTCAGGGTAAAATTTACTATCAATTAAAAAAGTGTCAACATTCCAGAGACAACATTATTAAAAATGAAATTCACACTTTACTGTAGTGTTGATATGGCTGCTTTCAACATGCTGCTGCTGCAAAACAAGGCAACTGATGATCAATTGCTTGGATATGTGGGGGAAAGACTTGGTCTTACTAATGTCAAAGCAGCAGGCTCATCCCACCAGCAAGGTTCCAAGTAAGCAGGTTGCAACCCAAAATACAATTATCCAGTTACTCAAAGCCAAACTAATGTTGTAACTGTGCTGTTTTAGCAGAGTTACAAGGGGAAAATTTATTTAGAAGCTAGATAATAATCTTTATTGAGAGATAATGATTATATAGTTATTGTGAATCAAGGATATCAGGAATATGATTGTGTTAATCAATGGCTGGATGGTGAAGGGGGTGGCTTGATCCTGGTAATGAGTCAAGTGCCAAAACAAGGTATCCATCATAAAGGATCATCATCTGTTCATGTTGTTGGATTTGGTAATTTGAGTTGACTTCCTAGTCTGGCTTTGAGTGGCCAGGTAATTGGATTGGGGGTCATGAACCTGCTTGTTTGAAACCTTGCTGGCGGGTCAAGTCTGCTGTTTTGACACCCCCCAACTGAAGGTTGGCCTCCTCTGGGGATATGTTGTCAGGGAGGTTGTCAGGAGCCCGGGCGCTGTACTGGACTAATTGTTGTTCTGTGGCAGGCAGGGCGGTTTTGTGTTGTTTTTGTCTTGCTTTGCAGGGTCTCAGGAAATCATGGTGTAGGGTCTTTTCTTGTTTGCGCTTTACAAGTCCTTGCACAAGGTAAGTGTTATTGTTGTTTACCTTTAGAATGATTGCTGGGCCTACTTTCTTGGGTTTTAGTTTACTTTTATCAATGTTCATGACCCAAAATTTGTCCCCAAATTCATGTCTATCTTGGATGGGGACAAAGGTTTTTAGCAGACACTCATTTTCCTTTTCTGTTTGCTTGCTATTGGCCTCTATAACTTGAGGGTCTGAGCGCAGGGGGACTTTACTTGGGATTTCCAGTTTGGGTCCTGTTAATGCTTGAATGATATTTGGCTGTGTGCTGTATATCAACTCAAAAGGGCTTTTTTCCTGGTGGATCTGTTCACCTGGGTTTGGAAAACAAGTAGTGCAGTTGATAGCTGCTTATACCAGTCTTCAGGTCTCCTGGCAGTGAGTTTGGCTAAGGCTTGCACAAGGCTGCCATTAAGCCTCTCTACACGTCCATTGGCCTGTGGGTTGTATGATGTTATCATAGTATTTTTGACCCCATTTTTAGCAAGGTATACATTGGTGTTTTTGGAGGCCAATTCTTTCCCTCCATTTGTTATCAGGAGTTCTGGCTTTCCAAGCTTGCTGATTATCTCTTTTCCAATGAATTGTTGTACGTCATTGCCAGTGTACGCCTTTACTGCTTAGGATACTGGCCATCTTGTAGCAAATTCTATGGAGGTAATGATGTATTTCTTATCATTGTTTTTCCCTGGCATGGGGCCAACAATATCAAGGGCCCACACCTTGAAGGGTAGTTGTGTGCAGATGGGTAGTACTGACTTTGGAGAGGTTTTGCTTTTGGAAAATCTTTTGCATACCTTACATTGGTCTAGGACTTGCTGAACATCACAATATAGGGTTAGTCACCAGGCCTTGTGCTTAAGGAACTCATATAGGTTTCAGCTCTTGGTGTGTCTGAGGTCTCTGTGATATTGTAGGATGGTGTCTACTTGCTGGTGCGTGGGGATATAAGGAATGGTAGTACCATCAGACATTTTTCTGTACAGGGTCCTGTAAACGTCAGAAAATAGGTGTTTATTTTTGATAACTGTTTCCTTTGTTATGTTGTTTGTAACCGGGGGGAAACCATCATTCTTTGTTTGTAGTACCAAGAGAGGCCAGTCTGGGTCAAGCCCATTTTCCCCTCTTGTGGCACGGACGTATAGGTGTGAGAGGGCGTCTGCCATGGCAAGCTTGGGACCAGGTTTATACTGTATGATCATATTGAATCTCTCCAAGAGCTTCATCCAGAAGGCTTGGCGGCAAGATAGATTTGGTTGAGTTTTGAAATATATGAGCAACTTGTGGTTGGTTAATGCTGTGAACTCTTCCTGCCGTTCTATATAACAACGCCATTTGACTAGAAAGTGTACAATGGCCAGAAGTTTCTTGTTGTGGATAGGATATCAACACTTGCCATCTGTCAAATTTTGTGATTCATAAGCTACAGGCAGGAAGTCACCAACATTATTTTTGATTCATAGTACTCCCCAATTGGATGCATCTGAGGCGTTGGTTTCCATTTGGTATTCCCCGTCATGTTTGGGGTATTGCAGGATAGAAGCTGTTGTAAGCTTCTCCTTGAGGCTTCTAAAACAGAGGTCACATTGAGGGGTCCACACAAACTTGGATTTGGCGCCTGTTATGGCAGATAAGGGGTAGTCAAAATGTCACAGTCAGGTATAAAGAGGCATACATAGGCCACTATCCCTAAGAAGGTGCAGAGTTCCAACTTATCCTTGGGTGGCAGCATCTTGCATATGATCTATATCTTTTGAATGTTGGGTTTGATGCTGTCCTTTGAGACTATGTGTTCCAGGAAGGGTAATTGCTTTCGGAAAAACTGGTACTGGGAGGGCTTGGCCAACATTTTGTGTTGTGCCAGGGTAGCAAAAACTGCCTCAAGGTCTTTGTGGTGATTTTCTACTGAGGGGCTGTAGACAATGATGTTGTCAAGGTAGACTAGGACATGCTTGCCTATGTGAGGGGCAAACACCTTGTTCATGAAGGTCACAAAGGTGGACAGGGCGTTTGTCATACCAAAGTTGAGCACCACATATTTATATGAGCTGTATTTAGTGCAGAAGGCTGTTTTGGGGATGTCTTCCTCCTTAATACAAATCTGGTTGTAGCCTGCAGTCAGATCAATCTTGGAGAAGACTGTGGCTCCTCCCAAGGCATTAAAGAGATTTTCAATCAGTGGTAGTGGATGACAATTCTTGATGATAACTTTGTTTAGGGCTTGGTAGTCTGTGACCAGACGTAAGGTACCGTCCTTCTTGGCCACAAAGAACACAGCGGCCCCAAAAGGAGACTGTGAGGGGCAGATAAGTCCTTTCTCCAATGCCTCTTTGAGATAGGCGCATAGGGCGTTGTATTTGTTTGGGGTCATCCTGTAGATAGGGTGTGCTTTGGGGACAGCTTCTTTGAGTTGGATAGAGTGTTAGATGTGTTTCTCAGAGGGCAGCCCAGGTAGCGCTTCCTTGAAGATTTCTGGATGACAGGCCACAATTTCACGGTCCTGAGGCATGGAGGTATCCTGGTGATCCTTGAAGTGTATGATCTTGTACTGGAAGGAGTCCCAGTCAATTTCCTTCAGGTTTTCCTTCTTGTCCTGGGTCTCTGAGATGCGCACAAAGACATGGTTGCGTAGGAGTTGGTTCACTGAGTCAGGGTAGATCTTGTGGTTGACACCTTCATGCTTGGTCAAGACTGAGGTTGCCCAGTCTACATGAGGGTTGTTCTTCTGTAACCAGTATAACCTTAGTACAATGTCAAACTTTGGGAAGTCAATGACAGGTCCTTGGATGATGGAGTGGAGGTTCTCAAGCATGACAGAGAAGGGGGCAGTTTCCCTTGTCACAGCAATGAGGTGTTCATCAGCCAGGACCACTTTTTTAATCCCAAAAGATTTAGTGGCTAGCTTGAACTTATCTACAAAGCTGCTGTTGACTAGGGTTCAATCCACACCCAAATCCAGGAGTGCTGAGCCTGTGTAACTGCAAAAGCGGAAAGGATAGGACATCAATTTATTTGAAGGTCTAGCAATGGTATACAGTACTGGGTCCTCCAAGGGTACTTGGATCATTGGACATTGGTCCACATCCTTGGGTTGGTACACATCATTGGGCAAGTCAGGAGTTGTGTGGGGAGAGCTTGGCTTGCTTAATGCTCTCCCCAGGCTTTTTCTTCATTTTGATTGCCTTGCATGGCAGTGATACAGAAATGGGTATAATTTGACTGGATATTGTTTCCATTCCCATGTCTGTTTGAGCTTGTGGATTTATGGTTAGTGTTATTCCCATTGTTTCCAGGGGTGGTCAAGTGGAGCGCCTGCCTGTGTGGGAATCCTTGGACCTCTCTTGTTTCCCAGTTTGTGCCTTATGCAGTGCATTGGATGTTTGCTCCGCTTTCTCCGCTTCACAGTACAGGCTTTGCAGGTTAGTCACCTGATCCAGGTTCACATGCCTCATCACATGCGGCTTAAGAGTGTCATAGTACATGAGGTATGTGGCTGGGGTGTCAAAGGCTATGTCAGATGGTGCACAAAGACAGAGTTTCTTGTAGGTGAGGGGTGAGTTCCTTCACGGTGCCTGTCTGGGTTAGGTTCTTTACTTGGCGTAAGATCATGAGCGCCATATCCTTAAGCACAAACCTTGCCAAGAAGTCTTGCTTGAAGGTATACCAGTTCTTGTCAGTGTGTTCTTTGTGCCACTTGTCACACCAAGTGCCAGTGTCATGGGTCAGGCAGATGGAGATTTCCACAATCCAAAAGCGCTGTGGGCATTCCATCTGGGCCAGCTTGCTCTGGGCAGACTGGATTCATGCGGCAGCATTGTTGTTGTTGGCCCCAGAAAAAGGTTCAAGGCAGCACTTTCACAGTCTTTGGGCTACATAGGCAGGCATGCTGTTTTTGTCAGTTGACCACGGAATAGAAGAGGGAGCCTTAAAGAGCCCTTTGCAGACATGGCATTGAAGGCAGGTAGTGGGATCACTGTGTTCTGGTACAGGGAAAAGCCATCAGGTATCTTGGTACCAGGGGTGTACAGGGTCCAGTCCAGCGGGAGGCCAGACATAATTCTGTCAGGGATTTTTTGGCTGCGGCGCGTGCGGGTAACAGGCGGAAGTTTTCAAAATAAGGTAGGATGGAGAACCTACCTGTGCTACTATGTTGTAACTGTGCTGTTTTAGCAGAGTTACAAGGGGAAAATTTATTTAGAAGCTAGATAATAATCTTTATTGAGAGATAGTGATTATATAGTTGTTGTGAATCAAGGATAACAGGAACATGATTGTGTTAATCACACAGCTGGATGGTGAAGGGGGTGGCTTGATCCTGGTAATGAGTCAAGCGCCAAAACAAGGTATCCACCATAAAGGATCATCATCTGTTCATGTTGTTGGATTTGGTAATTTGAGTTGACTTCCTAGTCTGGCTTCAAGTGGCCAGGTAATTGGATTGTGGGTCACAAACCTGCTTGTTTGAAACCTTGATGGCGGGTCAAGCCTGCTGTTTTGACACTAATAAGTCAAATCAAATATCCAAATCCAACTACATGAACAGATGATGATCCCTTACAGTGGATACCCTGTTTTGGCACTTGACTCATTACCAGGATCAATCCACCCCCTTCACCATCCAGCTGTGTGATTAACACAATCATGTTCCTGTTATCCTTGATTCACAGCAACTATATAATCACTATCTCTCAATAAAGATTATTATCTAGCTTCTAAATAAATTTTCCCCTTGTAACTCTGCTAAAACAGCACAGTTATGACACTAATGAGTCAGGTGCTAAATCAAGTTTGTTCTGAATTTGAATGATTTTTAGTCTGTGCTCCCTTGTTTGGCAAATTGAGTTGACTTCCAATTTTGACTGTATGCACCAGGATAGTTAAATTGAGGGGAAAGGTGTATTTTGTACAAAGTTTTACAAGGGTTCAACCCTGTAGTTTCAACATAATAAAGACCAGAGAAAATTTTTTTGGCTTGATTGTTTTTATAAGAAGACATAGTCAAATTTACTAAAATATACAAGCCTATTGTTAAGGTTAGCTACTTTAATGAAAATATTGTTAATTATGTCCAATTTAAAAAGCATTATGCATTTTAATTCTAGCTGTCCTAGAATGAAACCAGATTTTTATTCAAGAATATCAAGGATCCCCAAGAAATTTAGTGAATCCACACTAGATTATTTGAAATTCTTTTTAAAAAGTCCATTAATTAAATTAATTTCAAGTTCACCCAAATTTAAATATTAAAATCCTGCAATTTTTATTTGGTAATTATTTTGGTACAGTAAACATCTCAAAAATAGCATCTCAAAAGATGTTATATTGGAAGTTTTTTGTAATAGAGTCTGTATTTACTATAGAAAAATTAAAAAAGACATAATAAAAACTTTAATTAGTTGATCTTTAGGTAGGACACACCATTTTGAAAACAGCATCTCAAAAAACGCTATCTCAATTTTTGCTATCTCAATTTTATAGTAAAAACACCATTTCAATTTACAGCATTTTGACTAAGAAAAACAAGTTTTAAAATTTTAGATTTTTAAATTCCAAAAAAACCCAAAAAATTCCCAAAAATAAAATTCAAAAAACATTTATAGACTTAAAAAACCTCAGGATTTCAAAGATGCAATAAAAACGGGGTTAATTGGTAGCAACATAGTTGAGTAAAGCCCAAAAGTTAAAATAATCCCAAAAACAACTATTTTCATCTATTTTAACTATAAACTATACTTTAAAATAAGCAGATATTTGTACCAAATACCAAAAAATTCAAAGAATGGTAAAATAAAAGGAAATAAGAGAGAAGATAAAGAAGTATTTATTGAGGAAGGGCTCAGATATTAGTGGAAAGAGCAACTGAGATAGCTTGGAGATGCTCAAGCTTGCTATCCTTGAGATAGTAGGCAAGGACCACCTTGCTGATTTTGGTATACTTTTTACCGCTTTGGTATGCTTAGGGGCATCACCCTTGGTCTTCATACCAGTCTTAAAGAGGCGGGCAGAGATGGCCTGCTGGGTTTTGAAATGCACCATTATCTTATTGAATTTGGGCTTATGAACCCTAATCCTTGTGGCAAACTGGCTATGCCACCCTTCAAGGGAAGAGGTGGTCTTGATCAACCTATCTTTGACCTTCTTATAGCAGTTCCAGGTGATTAAGTCACCGCCTTTTCTAATGTGGCGTGCTCCTTGGAAGATGCCAACCAATTGAGTTTCAAAATACTCTATGAATGGAGCAAAGGCTTACTGGTTGGCAAGGATATAAGGATGGCAGAGGAGGGTGTTGTAAAAGGCATTTGTCTCCTCATTTCTCACAAGGACAAGGGCAGCAAAGCAATTAAAAACTTCCTTGGCTTCTTTAGTGCCTTCAGAGGTGACTAGCTCATAAAGTTCAGAGCACTTTTAGAGGCAGCAGCAGAGAGCCTGGCAGAAGTGGAAGTAGCATCCCTGAGGGGAGCTCTTGAAGACTCAAATGAAGGCATTTGCCTGAGCCTGTTTGAAATCCACTATTAGATATTTGTGATAGGGAAGGCTTTCTGGATGCTTCCTGGTTGGGGTGGCTTCCTCTGACTGGGCCTTCTTCTTGCGCCCTCTGGTCTTCTTGGGCTCCTCTTTGATGGTTGGGAGGATTTCATCCAACTTGGCCTTTAGAATTGTGAGTGTACAGACATATGTTTCCTGCTTCTTGTTGGGAAGGAAAAAGAAGACCAGGGGAAGAACTAGATTACCAACCTGCCCACAGATATTCCAAAGTTGGCTGAAGAGCTTTGGGCAGGTTGAGAAAGTGCCATCTGCAAGCCAGGTCTTGCATTTTGACAGGTTGCACAGATCCTGGCTTGTGGCAAAGCAAATTATGCGCTCAGGGGGATGTTGACCATCAGTGTGAAGAAGGAATCTCTCCTCATGGCAAGATAGTTTTTGTTCCTTGGTAAGGATCAATTAGTCAATGGAGCTTGCACTGTTGCCTTCAGTGCTCAGAGCATATCTCTTATCAGTGAGATATCTCTGTAATTTTGAGGCGCCACCAACAGTGGTAAGTTGGGTATAATTTAAATTAAGGAGGACATTATTGACAACCTCAGTGGCAGTTAGATTCTTGGTGGTTAGGATCACCTGGCAAAGAAACCAGCAGATAAGTTGATAAAGGGGGTTGAAAGGCTTGGCGCAGTCATGGTTGACAGTTAGGGCTTCAAATCTAGTGAACCCATAAGTGGTGAGCCTTGCTGGGCACCCAACGTTATCACATTTATAGTGATGTTGGTAGATGTGTTTCTTCTTGTCATTAAAGCTGAAGCTGGAGCCCTTGTAGACAAAGCCAGCACCCCTTTTCTTAGTCATGATGGGGTAACTGGCTGGGTATGTTGTGAGAATAGTAAAAATGCCATTTCAATTGCATATATTGTGGATGGTGTTAAGATCCCAGAGCTCATTTTGCTCATCTGCAGGAGCATCAGGCTCAGGCTCAGGCTCCTGATCCTCTTCCTCTTCAGGCTCTGAGGTGGGATCAGAGTGGCAATTGAAGTTGAATAACTTCTCTTGTAGATCAGAGGGGGAGTAAACAAATGGAGAGTGAGGAGGGGTAGGGTTGTTTCCCTCTAGTTCAGGTGATGGAGTTGGGGTCTTGGGGGAGCTTTGGCCTTAGAAGACTGCTTCTTTGGGGTAGTCTTGGCCTTGGGAGGAGTGATCTTGGACTTTGAGGCCTTGGGCGCAGCTTTAGTGGTAGGCTTGGAAGGCATCTAAAAGTGAATTAGTATCAAAATATGAGCAATTTGGGGGTTGTTTTTAAAGAGAAAAATGAGAATGTTTTAATATAAAAGTAGTAATTTTTTACATGGAATTGTAGCAGTTATCTAAAAAGATATAATATTGAAATTTCAATGCTTGTTTATTTGTAAAAATAACTTTTTTTATTAGTAATGAATGTATGCAAAACTTTGAGTTTTGACTGAAAACTTGCAGTCAAAATGGCATTTTTGAAGTTATGTAATCAAGTTGCTGTAACTCAAAAACATAGTGTTTTTGATCAATTTTATATTAAATTAACTAATTTCCGGTGGAGCTACCTCAACCGGGCCAAAGAGTAAAACCTGAATTTCTCAAAAACTAGCTTTTTACAACTGGGGTTAAAAAGTACCCAGGTGTTTAGAGGAGGTCAAAATATATATATTCATAAAGTTTCAGTTAATTTCTTACATTCTTTATTAATATGGTCTTTTACATGAAAGTGTACATTTAAAAAGTGGAAAGCAAGAGTTGCAGTGGGGAATTGATATAGCTTAGCCTGACGTCATATGTGATTTCCCCTTATTTTCCCATATTCATTGTGCGCATCAAATTGATTGGGTGATATGAAACTTGGTGGAATTCAAAGTGATGTAAATTAAAATGGCGTGATCATCCCCTTCCATATTGAAATCACTATTAAAACATTTTATTAAGAGAACCCTTATCAAGGTATCCATGTATAATAAAGTTATAAATTACATATAACAAAACTGTTTTTACCCAGCAATGATAATCACTAGAAGGACTATCATAGTGGCTTCTTTTTAGGTTATTTTTATTATAAGTGTCTTAGATTAATACTATAGGAACATCTTCTGAAACTATACAACAGGCTTTATTTTATTTTGGGTATAAGCTTATTTTAGTTAAAAATAAATAGTGTTATTTGAAATGAGGTAAAGCCAAGATGGTGTAAACACGCCCCACACTAAGTGATTTCATATGTAAATAAAATTAGCAAAATAAGATTTAATTAATCTGACTCAAAGTGACAGAATCAAGATGGCGTAAATTCAAGATGCTGCATTATAAGAGTAAATGTAAATTTTAACTATTTTATTGTTTATTTTATTTTTTTGTGATTCAAAATCACTAACACAAAAAATGCCATCTCAAATTAAATCTGAGATGGCGTAAATTGAAGTGGCGTTTTTGAAATGGCGTGTCCTACCAATCTTTACATAGTGGTTTCTGGGCAAGCTCCTTAGGTCAAAGTTCCTAAGGTCAAAAGTGCAAAAATTGAAAATGGGACCCCCAAAAAGTGCAAAAATCAAAACACTATGTAGGGTGCAAAAATTGAAAATATCAAAGATCAAAGTGCAAAAATTGATTTTCCAGAGGTTAACTTTGAAGCAGAATAAAATAAAGTTTAAATTATAAAACAATAAAATTTTAAAATCTATTATAGATTCAAGAGACCCCAAGAAATTTATTTTTGCAGTAAAAAGCATATGTTAGATTATAAAAAAACTTAAATTAGCTGTTTTTAAAAGAAAGTTTTTTAGTTTCAAAAGCAAAACTAGACTAGAATTTATATGTAACTGTATTCAATTGAATATAAAATATGAGACTACACTAAAACTGTTTATAAATTGTAAGTTTAATAAAAAAGGTCAACTTAATTTCCAGCTTATGTAAAGCTATAATAATACTTCAATATAAGCAAAATAAAGGATTTTTCCTGCAAAATACAAACATACAATTTTAGAAATTTTGGTTTATTAGTGATCTCATTTCAATGATAAAGTTGTAGAAGTTTATTATTAAAATAATATAAAGTACATTAATTTCTTATTAAATGTATAATATACTGTTTTATACTTAATAATAGATTTAGTCTTATACAGTAGTTTTAGAAGCTATGGCAACAACCAAAAATACTTCAGATTCAAACAAAATGATTTCAGATTTGAACAAAATCCAAGTTGCGCAAGATTCAGGATTCAATTAATTTAAAAAATTTCAGTTAATAAATGAACTGTCAAACAAAAAACAAAATTTCACTAGCCCATTATACAAAATCTTATAAAACATCAAGCAGTGTAGTTCAAACCACAAACAAAATGAACTGACACAACAAGTGAGATGGAAGGATGCTATTCCAGAGTATATTATAATCCAATCAGGATTCATATGAGGCACCAACAGAAGGACTAAAAAGAAACAAAATTGGAGCAATCTAGAAGCAAGATTAAACAAGCACAAAACAAAATGGACTCATACAAGATGTGTAGTATTAGCAGCCTAAAATAGAAGTATTACAGTTTAACAGCCAATCAACAGCTATCCAATTTAGGAACAGAGGCATTTTATTTATTTTTGTGGCTCCTGATTTGTATAAATAGTTTTGAGAACCTTTCAAATATGGAATGGTGATTAAAATAAAAATAAATCATTAACTTTTAAAATTTCTACTTTTAGTTTTTATCCTAGGTTTTTACAATGGTTTTTAACAGCAACATCTTCAACGGCGCCAGCAGCCAAGCCAGCTTTAATGAAGGCAAGGGTCAGGTTGTGGAGGCACCCATTTATACCCAAGCCTTTGAGGCAGGTAACAAGGAAGCTGACCTGTACCTGACCACCAACCCCTATGGCTTTGACTTGTTCAGTAGTTACACAGTGTCTAGCTCTGCCCCTGCTCCTGTACCCACCCCTGCACAAGCTGCCTGCCAACCAACCAATCAGGATGGCAAACTTGATTTGTAACATTTTTCTGCCAAGAGCCAACCTCCCCCCTCAGCCAATCAGGCTTCAGCTCCTGCAGCCCAGCGCCCCAAACAACAAATCATCACTGCCCAAATTCTCCAGGAAATTATAGCACTAAACTTACAGGGTCTGTCATGGGACCAGATTGCCGCCCAGTTGCAAATTACCTGAGCTACTGTCATGCAAGGATTCAACAACCTGATGAACAGGGGGAATCTGATTGGGATGGCCAAGAAGCCAAAGAAGCCCCAGAGTCCCAAATCAACAAGGCATACCCAATTATGCTTGATCTCTTGCAGCGGGACCCCAAGCTTCCCTAACCAGTTCCGCAAACAGCTTGCGCACCATAACATATGGGTCTCCAAGCGCATGGTGGAGCTCTGGATGCACAGAAAGGTGGCTTCCATATGGGTTCTTACCAATTTTGCCAGCAACCAATGGGATGGCACTGAGGATTCCCCGTATGATATTTACATCAAATCAACCCTGGTCTGATGCTTGACAAGTCTATCAGATGACGTCATGTTTATCTCCTAATATAAGCTATCAATAGCTTTTGACAATTTTGGTGAGCAAGGAAAATCCGCTGCCAAGAATAGAAGGAAGAAGGTCAATAAGGGGACTTTCATTGGTGTGTTTCTGGCTTTTTCAGCCAAGGATTTTGTATACTATCAGACAAACCCAGGTTTCACCAATGGCTACAAGTACAGCCACATCCTTGGTGGATTACCTGACCCCCTGGATGGCTAAAATTCAAAGCATCAGGTTTTCTTGAGCCACCAGATGGAGGGTAGCTCCACCGCCCTTGAGGCCATTCAGGGACGTGGACACAAGGCCTCAGTATACCCTGCTGGCCACGCAGACATCCATCTGGCTGATGTTGTCTTCTTCAACATTGGGTCCACACTACAGGAGCGCCACCCTCAGGCTTTCAATGACCTATATCTTGGGGTCCTTGATCACAATTCTCTCTTTGGCCGGCAAATAGTGGCTGACTTGTTTGCCCAAATTGTCTTCCACGTGAACATGGGCAACCAATCACACAAAGATAAGCGCCTCCCACCTCAGGCCACTACCACCTACCAGCCAATCAAGGCAATAATTAACAAGGAATACAATCTGCTATATTTGATAGCCATCAAACACAATCCTTCTGACTCTACCCCTGCCACCACCATCTCCTATCTTCCAGCCCCACCCACCCAATCTCAGACCCCCAGGCCAGCACTGCCTCTATGTCTTCCTTCCACACTATTCTGCCTACTAGGAATCACTCTTCCCCACCCCAATAAACCCCATGTTGCCAAACATTTTCTATTTACATTATCTTTTTTTTGATTTTGATTGCTCATGTTCTCTTTATTAATAGTTGGTTTTATTCTTTATGTCAGCTCATTTCTATAAAATCATATATTTACTATGCTGTGTATCCAGATCCAGAATAAAGTTTTTTTAGTACCCAAACACAGCCCCTTGTGAAAATATTAACAACAATTTGGTGATCAAATAATTTGAATTATAAAATATTAGGTTAACTGTTATTAGATAAAGTTGTTACTGATCTGAATTCAAAACCTCAATGATAAACTTTAAACCAATCAGGAGCCAAGTGATAAAGTGACTTCTGTGACATAAAGGGTCATTCAATAATTCTTTGAAGCATGTGCACTTCTTAATATGATTGGCTGGATCTTTTGCTATTGTGCGCCATTGTTGCTGTGGCAAGTTGTTGATGGACTAGTGCCCAATCAGCTGCTGGGTTAGCACTAGTCCACCAACAACTTGCCACAGCAACAATGGCGCACAATAAAAAAAGATTCAGCCAATCATATTAAGAAGTGCACATGCATCAAAGAATTATTGAATGATCCTTTATGTCACAATAATCAGTTTATCACTTGGCTCCTGATTGGCTTAAAGTTTATCATTAAGGTTTTGAATTCAGATCAGTAACAACTTTATCTAAAAACAGTTTACCTATATTTCTAATTCAAATTTAACTGATCACCAAATTGTTGTTAATATTTTCATAAGGGGCTGTGCAAAGCGCCAAAAATAATATGGCAATTAAGGAAACAATGTCAATACAAAGTGATAAGGAGCGCCTTTTGGGGAAGCTTCAAATATGGAATTAAGAAAGAAGAGAAGTATTGTTTATTGGATAATACTTTAGACTTATATAGACTTGACCGTGGCAGGGATTTAGTTGGATCAAACCTAGGGGTTGGTCATGTGCAAGATGGGTTCAAGCACTAGATACTTGGACAGTCAGGTGATATTGCTTGGTTACCGTTCTCGGTATGTCAAACAGTATATTGGAAAGGGACAAAATTAGGCAATGGCTGGATGTTAAGTAGGTTGGCAGTAGTCAGAATGCTTGTACATCCAGACCCTTGACAAAAGCAAACAACACATGTTGAGTTGAGCGTAAAACAATATACACAATGGGTAAAAAATGGGATAATGTAGTAATGGGAAAACAAACAGGAAAAAAAAGAGGCAATAGTATCAGAATAACACAGAGTTTATTGGGGGTAAAGCCATAAAAACATATGGAAAGGTTAGCAAAAAAATTAAATGAGAGAACCTGAAAAACTACTCATAGACCTCAACTTGGCAATTTTTAAAATCAAAGACATTGACCGCAAGGTCAAGGCAAAAGTCAAGGCCACCGTTCTTACAGGGGACAAAATTGAAAATGTGTCTGCCAAGTCACTCATGGCCAAGATGCCAGACACCCCCAAAATAGCAATTGTGTGTCTTCTTAATGTTCAAAAAACTGTAGTTGAGGGCCTCCAGTTCAAGTTGTTTGCCCTCTCTGTGCTGTCTGTCTGGGTTGACAATCCTGAGATGTATGCACATCTCAAGCCAGCCAAGTGAGCAAGAACTAAGAATACAGAATCTCCTGTCCAAATGCTTGCGCCAAGAATGGCTAAGCCTGCTGAAGCTGCCAGCAAAGAGGAAACACAAGAAGGTAACCTAAAAAATAAAAGCAATAAAATTTTCAAAAAACTTACCTTTTTTTGGAAAACATTTACAGTGAACTCTGCCAGGTCCTGATCCCCTTTGTCCCTGCCACGTTCTACGCCAACTACGCCACTCACGTGGCTAGGCAGCTCTATCTGTCCCCCCTGTCTTGCAGGAGCTCAAAGACAGAATTCACGGGCCCTTTCCAATGACAAGGGACGCGCTAGCTGGGCTGACACATTATGAGGTGGCATCTGAGTGGGCAGTTACTGTCTACAAGGATGCCCAACTGGTCTGCTTTGATCTGGTGGTCCTTAGTGGAGTTTACTCTGTAAACTCCATTGAGCTTGTTTGGGACGTCCTGGAGGCGCTCCCCATTCAAGAATATACTAGAGATGGGCCGGTACCATGCAGCTGCTTGCTTCTGCTTTCCAGTAGAGCATACACTCTCTTACCTGCTGGAGAACTTCATGCGCGCGGTAGGAAAACTGGCTTTTGCAGATGCAACAGCCGTAAAGAAGACCAAAATCCTTCTTGCTGACTTTGGGCTGGCCTGGAGTGCCAATAAGACGGGGGTCCCTCTAGCAATGGAGCTCTTGTTTGCCAAGACAAAGCACAAGAAGAAGATAATTACTGTGTATAATAAGTTTGGTGAGTTTACAGAAGCTTTTGCTGGTCAAAGACTTCACCTCGTGGTTTACCTGGGGTTCCTCTTTTACTTCAGGATGGCCGCGTCTGTAGAGGACCTGGACAGGGTCCTCCTTGGGATCGATGAGGCCCGGCTCACCTTGGATGCAAAGAAGGTCCCCCCAGATATGACTAGGTGGACCACGTCATCCAGGACGCCCTGGTCCTGGCTGGAATTTACAGGTTTGCAGCCCCACCAGAGAAGCTGCTGCTTCACTCCCACCTGAATGTACTCCCTTTCACCAGCAAGCAGAATTATTTTAACCAGGGTGTATCCAGCGTCCACAGTGTGGCAGTGGAGGTTGCGTGTCACCTCTATTGCGGGGTGGGTATATACCAAAGGACTCACTATAGGCGCACATAATAAAAATCTCTTTCCTCAATATAACTCTACACTTTTAAATTTTACTTTTTAAAATAACTAATTTTGATAATTATTATTACTGAAAACAAGTTCTGAAAAATATATCCCAGGGAAGGTCTTAATAATAGCATACTAATATATGTCAATAAAATCTTTTTCTAATTTGTACACTTTGCATTTAACTTTTTTAATTTGATTTTTATATTTATTTGACAAAAGTGATATAAATACATTTGGGTAATCCAGTATCAAGCGTTTTGGGATACCCTTAGATGCCATAATAAAAAATGATTATAGATAAATAAATTACTAACCTTCATTGATGGTCCTGCTGAATGTGATTGCGGGATTGGAAACATCTAAATATAAAATGACAATTAATAAATCTTAGATAATAAATTATAGAATATAAAAAAAGTTGAATACACTAAGCCTTTAATTAATTGGCTGTTTGGTAAGGCACATAAGGATAAACAAATCAGTGTGGCCATAGAATTTGGCCACAGTCTCAGCTGGGAGGTGTGGATACCAGCCTGCAGAAAATTAAACAGGTCCTTGGTCCCAGTTGGGATTCCTTGCTTGACAACTCACTTGATCCACCCAAAGACTTTCTTGATGAGATTTAGCAAGGGCAAATAGGCAAGAAGGAAGAGAAGGCAAAAATTTTCCATGGCCAATTTCTGGGGGCCCACTGCAATGCTGGTGTCAATAAATGGGAATTCCTCAAGAATATCAGCCACCTTATGGAGACCAATATTGTCCAGCACAATTATGTTGGTGACGCCTGGGCTTGTGCGCCTCAGGTGCTCCTGGACCAATCAGAGAAATGCTAGAAAGATACAGCTGTTTTGGGAGCCTAGTATCATTTGATAGAGCTTGACCCCCTATGGACTGAGGAGAGCCACCATCAAATAGGCTGTGGCGCAGACTGCAGCACGCCAAGCCATCCTGTCATTATAGCCTTTGGGGATATAGCCATATGCATTGTACATAGATGAGGCAAATGATGTTTTGTAAATATAATAGAATTTGACTGTCCTCTTGGCTTTGAGGGCAGTGTAAGCCTCAGTGTATTTTTTCCAAGTCTCAATGTTGGTTGGGCTGTTTTTATTATAGGAAGATACCCCAAGCTTTTTCCAGGAAAAGTGCATTCCCTTGAGTAGATGGTAGTAAAAGGAAATTATGACCTCAAACCCAAAAGTAGATTTGACCATGGCCTGTATATTTGCCAGTTCAAGATGGCAATCTTGGGTTATCCACTGGCAGATTGCCCATTTGTGCTCCTTGGTGAGCATGGTTGACACGCGCAAGGTTTTCTCAGCGGCAAGGACTTAGCCTGTATCAATGAACTTGTTGAAGGTCTTGCTGGCGTACTTGGGATATACTCCAACAATGGCTGCAGCTGCCTTGTAGTCACCAGATTTAAGCATTAGTTTAAGCAGGATGATGTTTTTAATATCTGGGATGCGCTTGTGAGCGGGCTTTTTAGCGGTGGGGATTGGCTTGTTGGCGTAGGGGCACAACAAAGGGCATGGGCACCTTGGTGTAGAAGGCTGCAATCTTTTTGAGCACTAACTGTCCCTCATCAGTTCTAAAGACTCAGAATCCTTGTCCTCTTCCTGATTGCTATCACTGACTTAGGGCTTGTAGCTAGTATCAAGTGCAGGCTTCACCTTCTCCAGCATATCTGATGGGACTGACTCTTGCCAGTACACAAGGTCAAACATAAAAGAAGTAAGTTCTACCTCCTTGTTTCTAACTTTCTTTGTAGTGGTGACCTTGGTGGGCTTCCAGGTCAGCTTGGGGACCCGGGGGTTTATGCTCTGCACCCTAGCAGCTTGTGCTCCTTGAACCGGCTGTGTCAGTGCAGCGTCACTATGGAACTCTCCTCTACTGTCTCCTCCTTGAGTAGGCACTTGGGTTGCACTAACTCTGTTCTTTGACCTGCAGGGGCAACTGCAACTGCGGCACACAGCAGGTGCATTGATACTCTGTTGTATTGTTCCTTCCATTTTAAAATTTAATAAAATACTAAATAAATTCAGTTAAGTTACTCCCTAATTTTAATTTTTGCTTTTTTCTGAATATGGATATTCAATTAATTTTTTTTCTCATCCAATATCCCAATTATATATTTTTATTTCTTAATTAGTTGTTTTTGGTTTTTACAATGCCCATTTTAGAATACTCAAAAAAATCCACCCATTTTCCTAGATTTTACTGCCAAATTCAAACACCCAACACAATATTTTTAAATTTTATGTTTCAGATCTTGTGTTTTATTTTAGATACCTTGGTATCATTCATGATTACAATCCATTGCACACATTGTGGAAGTGATTTTGTTTACATAGTGGGTTGCTATTGTGTTTTGTTTTTTGATTGAGTTTTGACTCACCTTGCTTGGGTGTATTTTGTTACCAATTCACATAGTAAACATATGTACACTGAAAGTCAACTCACACCATTTTGTTTGTGAATTTGTGTATTTTTGATTGTATTTTGAATGGTTTTGCTTTGTGTGTGACCACTTTGCTGCTGTGTTAACTCATTTTACCCATTGGCGCCAATAAACCCTGTTAACAGGGTGTATATTTTAACCTGATAGTCAAATTTTGCTTAAATTTGAAATTATTTTGTTTAAATCTGAGGTATTTTTAGTTGTTGCCATAGCTTCTAAAACTACTGTATCTTATTTATAAGTCACAATATTCAAAGATATCAAGAATCTGCCACTTAAATATCATAAAATGAAGACTTGAATATTTTTATGTTAAAAGCACTGTACTTCCACTAAAATAATATAGATAGTTCAAAGTTGTATTTCAAAAAGAAAATTTTATACATCTTATTTTACTCTAATGCATATAGTTAAAAGATGTAGTAGAAGATAATTGAGGGATATAATGAAGAGAGGATAATAGAAGATAATCAAGGGTAATAATGGAGAGAGGATATTAGAAGATAATCAAGGGTTAGAATGAAGAAGAAAAGTAGAAGATAATTAAGGGTAATAATAAAGGGAGGATAATAGAAGATATCAAGGGTTAGAATGGAAAGAGGATAGTAGAAGATAATTGAGGGTAAGAAAGGAGAAGAGAAAAAGATAATTGAGGATAAGAAAAGAAAAGGAGAAGAGAAGAAAAAGAAAGTTTTTCTACTTGGTATCAGATTTTATATAATCCACCCTCTTGATAACGCAGAAATTTTTTAAAAATTTTTTGGCCCCCGGCGTAGCCAAGGGGCCAACAAAACTTTTAAAAGTTTTTTTGAGGAGGAATGAGAGGTGGAAAGAAGAGTGGGAAAGGAGAAACCTTTAAAAAAACTAAGAGTTTATTGCATTTTGATTTAGGCACTTCAATTTTGTCCCCTGAAATAACATAGGGAAACATAGTACAATATTATATTAATTTAATATTTTTTGAAATTACCTCCAAAACACACCAATTTATTAATATTGCAATAAAATAAAAACCTTCCAAAAAATTAATCTCTTTTTTTATATTTAAATATCAGGTCTTAAAGAATCTACATGAGGAATTTCAAAAGTTTTTATTAATTTTTTAAAATTTTATAAGCTTATAAAAAGTGTGACTAAACCTAAAAAGTCAATTTTTGATTTCCTCACTTTTGATTTGAGGAACTTAATAAAATATAATGAATAAAATATTAATATTTTGCAAAAATTTAACATTAAATGGTCTTAGTTTTTTGGTACCTTTTTGGATTTTGATTTGACTACTTTTTGATTTCTGCACCCATTAAGAAACCATATGTAAATTTTTAAATAAACTTTTATGAGGCAAAACTTTATTTTTTTTAAAAAAAGAACTTATAATAGTATTTTATATTAATATCTAAACAAAAAAAATCAAAAAAATTGCCTAAAGTTAAAAAGCTTCTTTTATAGCTCTTGATTTCTTTTTTTACATACTGTAAATTCAGAACCTAAACGTAAAAATACAGGATTATCAAATCCTTGGTCCAAATTTTGAATCACTTTTGCGGGCAACTAAGCAGAGTGAAAATTAAAATATTAAATAAAATTAACAGTTTAATTTGAATTTTTTTGGTTTATTTAAATTGGAAAATTTCAAATCCCTTGAGCAGATAACTCAACTAACAAAAGACAAAACTCAGCAAATAAATGCAGGATTCTAATGTGCAATTTAATATTTTCTGTATGTCAAACAAATCATAGACCTCATGTAAAAATTAACAAATCTGAAATTGCGGGATTGTCAAATCCAAGAATCAAGTTTCAAATCATAATTGCAAGGAATTTAAAATAAATATGATTTATGGGCATCTCAAATAGGAAATCTAAGGATCTAGAGTGGATTTGTGCTAATTCTTTTAGGAATCATAGGCATTCTCAAAAATCACCTGATTCCATTTTAGTGTGACTAAAATTTAGATCCTACTATTCAAAAAATTAACAATAAAAATGACTAAAATATACACTCCTATTTTTGAATTTATTTTTTTAATAAAAATTTATTATGTCTTCTTCCAATAACAACCAAAGAAATGAGCTGTTCCCTGGCCTTGATGAAATCATGCAGGGCTACACTGGGTCTTCTAATAGTGAAGCCTCCCTCTAAGGCCACTCCCAACCTGCAGGCCCCTTCACAAGCACCACCCAGGAGTGTGTTCTTTCTCCCGCGTCCTCAACCATGGCCCTTTTGCCCATCATGCACAGGCAGCCGCCAACCCAAATCCAGTATCAACACCAACACTCAGAATTGGGCAATTGAGCCATGGGGTCACCCAGAGAGTCCCAAATCCCAAAACAGCCAATCAAATGGCACTGTCTGGTTCTCAAGGCAGACACACCCCACCCCAGCCAATCAGCCTGCAAGATGCAGGAGAAAATTAATCACTCCAGAGATTGTTCTTGAAATGGTTGAAAAGCAAGGGATGTTTATGTCCCTTGGGGAAATTGTGGCTGCAATGGGTTTTTCAAAGTCCACTGTGGCTGCAACCCTGCAAGCCCACACCAACTGTGCCCCCTACCAAGAAGACCCCAACTAGTGCCCATACTTTGACCAAAGGTGACACAGCCCATCCTCTTATGATGGTCATCATGGAACATGACCTGTGGATGCCCCTGGTCCAGGTACGTCTCCAGCTGGGACTCCACAACATATTCATCAACAAAAGAACGGTGAATTTGTGGATGCACAGAGTTGTGGTTGCAGCCCAAATCTTATCCAATCAGGTTCTTAATGGCAGCATTTTGGTGGATACTGACCCCTATGATTCTACCATAATCAATTTTATCAAAGCAAGGGCATTGAGGGCCTGTAATGACGTAATCTTCCTATCATACACTAAGATCTTGGCCAGTATCCAAGACTTTGGAGAGAAGTGTATCCAGTCTGATGTGTTCAAGCGCGGCCCAATCTTGTATTGTTTTGTTAGTGTTTTATTGACAGTTTCCCCATTGGGCGTCAATCACTACTCTGCAATATTGAACACTGCAGATGGGTATGCCTACCAGACAGAGTTCAAGGCCATGCTGGAGGAGTGGGCCACACAAAAAGCTGTGCACACAGTTGTACTGAGTGCAGAGATGGAGCAGCAGGAATGGGCAACCCAAGAAATCAGGGCTAAAGGGCATACCTGTTGGTCCTACCCCATCAACCACGCCAACATGCATCTTGCAGATGTTTGTCTCTACAATTTTGGTTCTGCCCTCAGGTGCTTAAAGCCTGCCACCTACAACAAACTGTGCACCCAAATTGATAAGGATTATGAGCTTTTCCCTTCTGTGTTTGTCCAAGACTTATTTGATCTCATCATCTTCTATGCAAGTGATAGTGATAAGTCAATAAAGGACCTCTGCCTCCCCTCACGCCAGTCCATCTGTTTTATCAAGCCTGTATACTTGACAGAAGAAGAATTCAAGCAATTGAAGCAAACTGCTCTTGACGCCCCTTCCCAGTCAGCAAACCCTGCCTCCCCAACCCCCCATCAAGCCACATGTGTTCCAACCCTGAGTCCCAAGTCACTACCAATCCCCCCACTATCTCTGATGCTGTCCCTTTGACAGGCGCAGATGAAGGCAATGTTCATTCTGCCCATTCCCTCCCCCTTCCCATCCTTTGATTAGAAATAAATCTTTTCTTTGTGACAACTTATTAAAATTAATATTTCTCTTTCAATTCACAATAAACAATATTTCATTAACATTGTTAGCATTTACCATATTTAAAAAATGTTATACATTTGATGTGGTGACATATAATTATTTGCATGAATATTTTTCATTATCAATAATAAATTAAAGACCATAAATGTAGATATTGCATTGGAATATTGCAATTAGACATCAACTCTTTATATTTAGAAATTATATGCATAACAAATCCATTTTGTTTAATAAAATTCATTGTAACCAAGGCCTTTTTCATTATAAACTTATTTAAATTGACTGTGGTTATATTAAAGAGTCATTAACGCTTAGTACAAACATTGATACATTGTACATTTTCAGTCTGCATATTTACCTATTGGTATTTAATTCTGTAAACTTTCCAGTAGGATTTTGCAAGGTAATAAACAGTAATTTATTAATGCATTACATTATCATTACCTTACAAAATCCAACTGGAAAGTTTAAAGAATTAAATACCAATAGATAAATATGCAGACTGAAAATGTACGATGTATCAATGTTTGTACTAAGCATTAATGGCTCTCTAATATAACCACAGTCAATTTAAATAAGTTTATAATGAAAAAGGCCTTGGTTACAATGAATTTTATTAAACAAAATGGATTTGTTATGCATATAATTTCTAAATATAAAGAGTTGATGTCTAATTGCAATATTCTAATGCAATATCTACATTTATGGTCTTTAATTTATTAATGATGATGAAAAATATTCATGCGTTGAAGGTAGTACTATAAAAACCAGTTTTTTGATGTAATTCACACAAAATGTCAAATATCTATAACTTGATAAATGAATTAGAAGCACACCTGCAAAAGGTTGTTGAAATAGAAAAAATATCAGGGAAATAGTAACAGGAAAGCTGGATAACAAGGGCCAGCCACTAATTCAGTCAAAAGAAGATGCTCTAAATAAACTAGAAAATATTATAGACAAAAAGAATAAAGAAGCATTACTAAATCTCCAGGGAACAATTCTGTCAAGTCTGAAGTTCAACAATGTGGCCTACAATTTGTGGGAGTTCTGGCAGGAGGCCAAAGAAAATAATAAGAAGATCAAACTAATTGAAGGAGACAAAGTTCCAAAGGAAATTAACACCAATAAAGAGGAAAACAATCAAATGGAAACAGACAAAAACAAAACACAAGCAAGAAGCAGAAGCGCTTCAAGAAATACAGAAGCTTTATCAACTGAAAATCAAGAGGAAACACAAGTAACACAGAAAATAAGGAAAATTCAGCTAAGAAAATTAATGAAGAGTAGCCAACACTCATGAAGTTTGCTGGAGGGGTGCCTGTGGCTGAGGGGGCCACAGGGGAAACAATCAGTAAGTCTTTTTAGTTTTTATTTGTATTTACTTTAGTTATAACTAGAGATGGGGATGAGGTTGAAGAAGTGGCAGCTTTTACGCCAAGTTGGTTCTACAGGGGTTAAAAATCACTGGTAGCCCCTGTAAAACAAACAAAATAAAATAAATAAATAAATAAATAGTACAGCAGTTTTAAAAGCTATGGCAACAAGCAAAAACAATTCAGATTTAAACAAAATGAACTCAGATTTAAACAAAATTAAAATGAATCCAAATCAATTGTAAATCAATATAAATTTGTTTAAAATTAATTTTGTTTAAATCTGAGTTCATTTTGTTTAAATCTGAATTGTTTTTGCTTGTTGCCATAGCTTTTAAAACTACTGTACAAGATAACATCAATTGATATGTAACAAAGGATGCAATGAATAGGGAATTCAAAGCGCCAGAAGGAAGCTCAACCTGGGTCAAAGAAGCCTATGAAGTAGGCACAAGTATCAACTTCAAAGGAATGATGGATATACAAATAAATGTCAACATGAATTTCAATGAATATATATTTGAATGCCTTAAATGTTTTCCATTTTCAACAATGAACACATATGAAATAAACCTGAAAAAAAGTCAACTTCACGTTCCACAAGAAAATATCAAAGCCACAATATTCAATAATTTAATAAAATCAATATCAAATCAAACAGGTAATGTATTTTTTGTCAATAAGATGAAACCTTTATTCATATTGTTTGCAGAGGCATGGGTTGCAGATGCCTCCAAAATGCCTGACTCTCCTTTACTCAATTTTTCAAACACAGCCTATACAAATTGTTTAGTTATAATCTACAAGAAATTCTGCTTATTTGTGGAAATCTATACCTCACAGCTACTGCATCTTGCTGTTTACCTCAGGATAGTACTGCACTGCATTATGAAGGCCAACATGAAGAAGCTGTAAAACGTCCCCCTTCAAATGGACGTCTGCTAGCTGGCACTGGATAAAATGAAGACACCACAAGGCTACCAAACTGTAGAGCATGTCCTATATGAATGTTTTACTTTAGCTTTGTTGTACGGGTACACAATACCTCCAGAGAACCAACTCCTTGTATATTTGCTTTTAATATTACCTTTTATAAGACGCTCTGCCACCACTGGGGTGTTGAGCGCCACCCCTCTAGCAATTGGCGCCAGAGTTGTCCACCACATACAGAAGAGTATGTGGTCCCAATTGGACGCATTAGCAGAAAATATAATTTTGGGGAATGATATCCCAGAATAATTACATCCCCCTAATAAATCATCTTCCCTTGCAACTTTTTTATTTTTTTATTTTAAGTATTAAAATTTTAATATTGAAATATGTAACATTATAGTTTTAATAGTAAAATTATAATTTTAAATATTTTAATATCTAAATTTTAATATTCCAAATTTTAATTACTAAAATTTTAATAATAAATATTTCAATATTTAAAATTTTAATATTAAATAATTCACAATTAAATAAAAATATTTAAACTTTAATATAAAATTTTTAAGATTTATAATTATAATTTTACTTTTAATATTTTAAGATTGCTTTAAATTTTAATAGGTAAATTATAATAGTAATATATCTAAATATATTACAAGACATTAGTTTTAGTTGCAACCACATCAGATAATAAAAAATAAATTAAAAATGTTTTTATTTACTAGCTTGTCAAGTACAGGTTCATTTATTACATAGACAAACTTCAAAAATTGAATTTATCCACATCATGTGGCCTGCTTCACTATTTTTCTAAACAAGTGATTGTTTAGAACTCAAATTAAATTTCCCTTGTAATATGATTTGATAAATATATTTGATATGCTTGACCCGCGACCTAAGTACTAATTAGTAAGCAATACATGAAAATCATTGGTTTCTGTGTTGTGTGGCTATAGTGGCACTGAAATAATAATGATCAGATGATGCCTCACAAGGTCAAATCTGTGGTTTTTAAAAAATCTATTGTACTAAAAAGGGTTCACGTTTATTCAAATAAAATTAATCTATTTCTATCTTTTTTAATCTATTTATTTGTTAGCGCAAGAGTCAATACAGCATTTAGTGCATTATAATAAAAATATGTGCCTCTATATCTAGTATAATTAATTTTACTTACCTTTTCTATGTATTCTTATATGTCTATAATACAATCAAATGTCACGTCATTATGTACAAATAATAATTTTTGAGTCCTAATAAAAAAATAAGTAAAACCCAGAGCGCCCATTTATCTGATTGGCTCAGAGGCCAGGGCTTTGGGGATGAAGGATTCTGAGTGCTTGTAAAAAGCTGTCACTATATTGGGTGGCATCTCAAATTAATTGACCTCAAGGATGTTGAAGAGATCCTTGGTGTCCTGAGGAAGGCCTTTCTTCACATTATTTTTGATCCACCCAAAGACCTCCTCAATTGGGTTAAGGAATGGGAAATATGGCAGGAGGAAGAGAAGTCTCATTGGAAAATTGGTAAGCCGGTGACTGGAGGTGTGGCTGTTTTTGTCAATGGGGGGAACTCGGACACAACCAGATCCACTTTGTGGAGCCCAACATTATCCAACACAACAATGTTGGTTGTACTGCAATAATTAATCTAGAGATACTCCTTGACGGCTCAGAGAAAATTGAGAAAGGTCCTGCTATTGTGGGAACCCTTGATCATTTGGTATTGATCTAAACCGCAAGGACCCAGAAGAGCAACCATTAAATATGTCTGGGAACAGACAGCTGCACAATGAGCTATGCTGTACTTGGACCTCTTCTTGACCCACCCATGCCTAGACCTGAGTGAGGAGGAAAACAACAATTTGTTGATATAGAAAAACTGGACATTCCCAGTCTCCTTTAGGGCCAGATATGTCTTGGCATAAATGTGTCAATCCTTGATGATCTTCTCATTGTTTCTATTGTACAGAGAAACTCTGTGCACCTTCCACAAGAAGCGCAATTTGACCATTGCTTTGCATACAAGAGCTTTAGAAACAGAAAGCCCAAACTCTGTGGCAAGCATTGATTGGACAGCAAGTGAGTCCAGGTGGCAATCCTTGGTAACCCACTGCTTGATTGCCTTGAGATGGGTGGGCTGAAGTAGGCTGGGCTGCTGTTTAGCCTTGGCAGATTTTGCAATTTTCCCGGTGTTGCCATACTTGGTGTTGATATTGGCAATGTATCTGGCTGTGAAACCAAATCAGGACGCAATATCTCAAACCACCATTCCCCTGTTCAAACAGTTGAGGAGAGCTTTATGCTCACTATTTGTCAACCAACACCAGCCCTTGGCAGGTACCGCGGCATCCTGGCTAGCAGGCTTGACACAGGGGATGGAGACCTTTGTGTAGAAGGTGGGATCACAGTTGGTTGCGCTGGCACTGTCAATGGTGGCATACAATACAGGCACAGATGGCTCTTTGGTTGTGGTCAATGGCTCATATGATGTATCAAAGATATGGGTACAGGAAGTAGCAACTCTTGGATCAAGAGTGTGGGGCCAGGTGACAACTGGGTACACGGTGGAGGTGTAAGTAACCTCAGTGTTCCCAGTGACCTTTTTGCAGGAGACTTTGGTTGCAGGCCTTGAGAGTAGCTTCTGTCTAGGATTTAAGCTGGTTGTTCTGGTTTGTGACGCAGGAGGTGATTGGCTGTTGCTGACACCTTGGGAGGCCTGTGTGTTGACATGACTCCCCTCAAGTTGGGTTTTGGGTCTGTTCTTGGACCCTCTGGGACGCCCTTGTGGACAGGCTGCTCCGTAGGCTGGTGCAGGAGCTGGTTGGGAATGTGATTGTCTGTCTATAAAAATAAAATAAGAATATATATTTTAGATTAAATATGTATTATTTTGGATTTATTGGTTTAGTTATGAGTAGTTTTTTCTCTTGATTTAGCCTTGATTAGTAGCAGAATTTCTATATCCGTAATTTGAAGTGTATAATATTATATACTTTCCAGTTTTGGATGATTTTAAAGTTACATCACTTTTTATGTCTAACACGGTTGTTGAGATTGGATTTTTCATTTGATTTTAGTTTTGGTGGAGCTTCTTGATTTGGGTTTATGTTTCCTAGTGTGCTTACTGTACATTAAATTGGGATTCCAGTTTCTGCAATTAATATCTGAGTTTACTAGTGGCATTCAAAAGTGATTTGAAATTTGGTTCTTGGATTTGACAATCCCGCAATTTAAAAAAACATAGTAGACTTAATGAAAATGGTTGGTGGAATTGAACGCTTCAAATCTGATTCCAGTTAATTCATTTTTTCCATTGGAAATATGCAGTTTGACTTGAACTTTGCAAAGTGTCTATGAGTTTCTGCATTTTCAAACATTCAAATAAATACTCAAAAAAATCAGTTTAATTAAAAAAGGCCATCCCACAAAAGTGATTCAAAATTTGGACCAAGGATTTGAAAATCCCGCATTTTTACGTTTAGGTTCTGAATTTACAGTATAGAAAAAAATTAAAATTTAATTTTTTCTTAATTTTGATGTATCAAATATTAAATTGAGGATTTTTTGCACTTCAATTTTTGCACTTTTGCTTTTCTCCCCTCTATTCAAAGGGGTAAATAAATTCTAAATAAAAGCCAAATTAAATTAAGGTGTGTTTTAAATTGCATTAATTCAAGTACTTCAAAATTGGTTTTTCAATTTTAGCTACTAGTAAAAACATTTTAAAAAAGTCAAATTTAAGAAAAATATTAAACTTTTTGGGTAAGATTTTATGGAAAAAAGTGTAGAGATTGAAAAATATATTGATTTGGAGACTTTGTTCTCCACACTTCAACTTTAGGCACTTACCCTGGTTTATAATACAGTAGTTTTAAAAGCTATGGCGACAACCAAAAATACCTCCAATTTAAACAAAATGGTTTCAGATTTGAGCAAAATCCAAGTTGTGCAAGATTCAGGATTCAATTAATTTAAATATTTTTGGTTAATAAATAAACTGACAAACAATAGACAGAATTTCACTAGTACATTACACAAAATTATATTAAACATCAAGCAGCGTAGTTTAAACCCCAAAAAAAATGAACTGAGACAGCAAGTGAGATTAATGGATGCTATTCCAGAGTATAGTATAATCCAATCAGGATTCACATGAGGCACCAATAGAAGGACTAAAATAAAAAATTGATCAATCTAGAAGCAAGATTCAACAAGCATGAAACAAAATGAACTCACACAAGATGTGTAGTGAGAGCAGCCTAAAATAGAAATATAACAGTTTAACAGCCAATCAACAGCTATCCAATTTAGGAACAGAGGCATTTGAACCATTTTCATGGATCTTAATTTGTGTGAAATTGTTTTGAGAACCTTCCAAATATGGAATGGTGATTGAAATAAAAATAAATAATAAAATTTTAAACTGATACTTTTAGTGATTTTATCCTAGGTTTTTTACAGTGGTTTTTAACAGCAATATCTTTGACAGCGTCAGCAAAGCCAGCAGCAGCCAAGCCAGCTTTAATGGAGGCAAGGCTCAAGATGTGGATTCATCTATCTACACTCAAGCCTTTGAGGTAGGTAACAAGGAAGCCAACCTATATCTGACCCCTGACCCCTATGGCTTTAACTTGCTCAGTAGTCATGTAGTGTCTAGCTCTGCCCCTGCTCCCGTACTCACCACCACACAAGCTGCCCGCCAACCAATCAATCAATCAGGATGGCAACCTTGATTTGGTAAACTTCATGCTACCACCCAACCTGTCCCCCTCCTACAGCCAATCAGGATTCAGCTCCAGCAGCCCAGCGCCCCAAAAACAAAATCATTACTGCCCAAATTCTCTAGGAAATTGTGTCCCTGAACCTGCAGGGTCTGTCCTGGGATCAGATTGCAACCCAATTGCAATTCACCCAAGCCAAAATAGTGCAGGAATTCAATAACTTAATTAATAAGGGGAATCTGATTGGGACAGCCAAAAAGCCCAAAAAGCCCAGGAAGGCCCCTGAGTCTCAAATCACAGAGGCCTACCCAATCATGCTTGACCTCCTGTAGTGGGTCCCCAAGCTTCCCCTGACCCAGGTCCAGAAGCAACTTGTGCACCATGACATTTGGGTGTCTGAGCGCATGGTGCAGCTCTGGATGTATGTGAAGGTGGCTTCAGTATGTGTTATTACCAATGTTGCTGGCAAGCAATGGGATGGCGCTAAGGATTCCTCATATGATCATGCCATCAAATCCACACTGGTTCAATGCTTGACTATTCTAACAGATGACATCATGTTCATCTTTTAGTACAAGCTATCAATAGCTTTTGATGATTTTGGCAAGAAAGGGAGAGCCGCCACTCAAAAGGGAAGACAGAAGGCCAAAAAGGGGACTTTATTGGTGCATTTTTTGGCTATTTCAGCCTAGGGTTTAGTCTACTATCAGAAAAACCCAGATTTCACTGATGGCTACAAGTACAGCCACATCCTTGGTGGATTACTCAACTCCTGGGATAGCTTGAATTCCAAGCACTGGGTTTTCTTGAGACACCAGATGAAGGGTAGCTCCAACTCCTCCAAGGCCATTCAGGGACGTGGGCACAAGGCCTCAGTATACCCTGCCAGCCACGCAGACATCCATCTGGCTGATGTTGTCTTCTTCAACATTGGATCCACACTACAGGAGCGCTGCCTTCAGGCTTTTAACAACCTTTATCTTGGGGTCCTTGATCACAATTATCTCTTTGGCTGCCAAATTTGGCTGACTTGTTTGCCCAAATTGTCTTCCACGTGAACATGGGCAACCATCACACAAAGATAAGCGCCTCCCACTTTAGGCCACTGCCACCTACCAGATTATATAACCAATGTCCAATGAGGAATACGACAAGCGTTATATGGTGGCCATCACACACAATCCTCCTACCCCTACCCCCACCACCCCCCACCTTCCAGCCCCACCCACCCAATCCCAGACCCCCAGGCCAGCACTGCCTCTATGCCTTCCTTCCCTTGCTATTCTGCCTACTAGAGATTACTCTTCTCTTCCCCAATAAACTCCCTGTCACCAAACATTTTCTATCTATATTATCTTTATTTTGATTTTTTTTCATGTTCTCTTTGTTTATAGTTGGTTTTATTCTTTATGTTCAGCTTATTTCTATGAAATCATATATTATTATGTCATGTATCTAGATCCAGAACACAGCTATTTTTAGCACTTAAACACAGTCCCTTGTGATAACATTAACAACAATGTGGAAATCAGCTAAATTTGAATTAGAAAATTATAGGTTAACTGATTTTAGTAAAGTTGTTACTGATCTGAATTCAAAACCTTAATGATAAACTTTAATCCAATCAGAAACCAAGTGATAAAGTGATTGTTGTGACATAAAGGGTCATTTAATAGTTCTTTGATGCACGTGCACTAATTAATATGATTGGCTGGTTGTTTTGCTATTGTGTGCCATTGCCACTGTAGCAAGTTGTTGATGGACTAGTGCTAACCCAGCTGCTGATTGAGCACTAGTCCACCAAAAACTTGGTACAGCAACAATAGCAAATAATAGCAAAAGATCCAGCCAATCATATTAATTAGTGCACGTGCATCAAAGAACTATTAAATGACCCTTTATGTCACAACAATCACTTTATCACTTGGTTTCTGATTGGCTTAAAGTTTATCATTAAGGTTTTGAATTCAGATCAGTAACAACTTTACTAAAATCAGTTAACCTATAATTTTCTAATTCAAATTTAGCTGATTTCCACATTGTTGTTAATGTTATCACAAGGGACTGTGTTTAAGTGCTAAAAATAATATGGCAATTAAGGGACAATTCTAACAAAAAGCAAACAACAAATATTGAGTTGAGCACAAAACATATACACAATGGGTAAAAATGGGATATTGGAGTAATGTAGAAACAAACAGGGATAAATAAAGAGGCAATTATATCATAATAACACAGAGTTTATTGGGATAAAAGCTATTAAAACATATGAAAAAGTTAGTAAAAAATCAATGAGAGAATTGGAGAAGTTATTGAAGGACCTTGACTCTGCAATTGCAGAGATCAAAGAAATTGACCACAAGGTCAAAGCAAAGATGAATTCTGCTGTCCTCAAAGGCAAGAAAATCAACAAGGTGTTGGCCAAGGCGCTTATGGCCAAAATACAAGACACCCCTGAGAAGACAATTGAGCACTTACTAAACATTCAGAAGACAGTGGTTGAGGGACTCCAGGTCAAGGTTTACAATCTTTCTGTGCTGTCTGTCTGGGTTGACAACCCTGAAATGTATGCCCACCTGAAACCTGCAAGTGCACAAGGAAAGATGATACTGAATTGCCCGCTCAACTTCTTGCGCTAAGAATGGCCAAGTCTGCGGAAGCCGCAGGCAAGGAGGAAACCTGCAAAGGTAACCTAAAAAAATAGTATTAATAAAAATTTACAAACACTTACCTTTTTTGTTAGAAAACTTTGACAGTGAAATCCATGTGGTCCTGGTCCCCTTTGTCCCCACCACGTTCTACGCCAACTACGCCAATCACGTGGCTAGGCAGCTCTATCTGTCCCCCCTTTCTTGAAGGATCTCAAAGACAGAATTTACAGGTCCTTCCCAATGACAAGGGACGCACTAGCTGGGCTGACACATTCTGAGGGGGCATCTGAGTGGGCAGTTACTGCCTACAAGGATGCCCAACTGGTCTGCTTTGACCTGGTGGTCCTCAGTGTAGTTTACGCAGTAAACTCCATTGAGCTTATTTGGGACGTCCTGGAGGCGCTCCTCATTCAAGAATATACTGGAGATGGGCCGGTACCATGCAGCTGCTTGCTTCTGCTTTCCAGTAGAGCATACACTCTCTCACCTGCTGGAGAACTTTGGGCGCGTGGTGAGTAAATTTGCTGTTAGAGATGCAACAGCTGTAGGCAAAAACTAATATCATCCTGGCAGACTTTGGGCTGGCTTGGTGCACCAATGAGACAGGGCTCCCTGCAACTATGGAGCTGTACTTTGCAAAAACCAAGCACAAGAAAACAATCAGCACAGTATACAACAAACTTTGTGAGTTTACAGAGCCTTTTCTGGACAAAGGTTTCATCTTCTTGTTTACCTCAGGTATCTCTTCTACTTTGGAATGGGCACCAGTGTGGAGGAAATAGACAGGGTCCTTCTTGAGATTGACTTGGCCTGGCTCTCCTTGGATGGGAATAAGGTATCCCCTGGATACCACTTGATTGACCATGTGATCCAGGACGCCCTGGCCCTGGCTGGGATATACAGGTTTGCAGCCTGACCTGAAAAGCTGCTTCTTCACTCCCTTTCACCCTACTGCCTTTCACCAGCAGGAAGGAGTATTTCAATAAGGGTGTATCCACTGTTCATGGGGTGGCAGTGGAGGTTGTGTGCCACCTCCATTGCAGGGTGGGTACATACCACTGAACCCATTACAGGCAACCTTAAACCTCTCTTTCCCAATAAATATCTTTACTCTTTAGTTTATTTCTATTATAAATAATTTTTATAAAAACTTATTTTAGCAAACAAGTTTTGCGACATAAATCCCAGAGAAGGTTTTCATAAAAGCATAATAATATACATTAATAAAATAAAATTCTACTTTGTACCTTATACATTTAAATTTTTTTAATTTGATTATATTTTTTTTGAAAAGGGTAAAATAAATATGTTCACATAATCCAGCATCAAGTTTTTGGGTTAAACTCAGATGGCATAATAAAAAAATTAATATAAAATAAATAAATTACTAACCTCCATTGATGTGCTGACAAAACTGATTGTGGGCTTTGAAGCTTCTAAATATAAAATGATAATTAATAAATGTAAATATTAAAATGGAGAATATAAAAAAATTGGACAAGCTAAGCCTTTAATTGATTGGCTGTTTGGCAAGGCAAGTGGGGATGAAAAAATCAATGTGGCCATAGATTTTGGCCATGGTCTCAGCTAGGAGGATGTGGATCCTGGCCTGCAGCAAATAAAAGAGGTCCTCAGTCCCAGCTGGGGTCCCTTGCTTGACAACTTTCTTGAGCCACCCAAAGACTTCCTCAATGTGATTTAGGAAGAGCAAATAAGCAGGAAGGAAGAGAAGGCGCAAATTTGCTGTGGCCAACTGCTGGGGCCCACTGAGATGCTAGTAAAAATCATTGAGAATTCCTCAAGATTATCAGCCACCTTATGGAGACCAAGTTGTCAGTAACAATGAAGTTGGTGAAGCCCAAGCTTGTGCGCCTCAGGTACTCCTGAACCAATTGGAGGAATGACAGAAAGGTATGGCTATTGTGAGAACCCAATATCATTTGATACAGCTCAACCCTCTTTTGACTAAGGAGAGCCACCATTGAGTAGGCTATGACGCAGACTGCCACACGCCAAGCTACCCTGTCATTTAAGCCTTTTGGGACATACCCATATTCATTCCAAATAGACAAAACAAATGCTGATTTGTCAATGTAATAGGATTTAACTGTCCCCTTGGCTTTGAGGGCATTGTACTCCTCTGCATATTTTTCCAGACGTCAATGTTGGCTGGACTATTAAAATTGTAGGGAGATACTCTAAGCTTTTAACAGGAAAGCGCATTCCCTTGACCAAATGATAATAAAAGGAAATTGAGGCCTCAACCCCAAAAGTAGATTTTACCATGGCTTGTATATTTGCCAGTTCAAGATGACAATCTCAGGTTATTCACTGGTGAAAGCTTATTTGTGCTCCTTGGTGAGCATGGTTGACACGTGCAAGGATTTCTCAGCGGCAAGGACTCAGCCTGTATCAATGAACTTATTGAAGGTCTTGCTGGCGTACTTGGGATAAAATCCAACAAGAGCCACAGCCGCCTTGTAATCACTAGATTCCCACATTAGCTTAAGCAGGATGATGTGTTTGATATCAGGGATACGCTTCTGGGTGGGCGTTTTGGCAGTGAGGATTGCCTTGTTTGTATTGGGAACAACACAGGACATGGGTACCTTGGTGTAGAAGGCTGCAATCTTTTTGAGCACTAACTGTCCCTCATCAGTGCTGAAGAACTCAGACTCCTTGTACTCTTCCTGATTGCCATCACTGACTTAGGGCTTGTAGCTAGTATCAAGTACAGGCTTCACCTTCTCCAGAATGGCTGACAGGACTGACTCTTGCTGGTACACAACATCAAACACATATAAAGTAAGTTCTACCTCCTTGTTTCTAACTTATTTGGTGAATGTAACCTTGGTGGACTTCCAGATCAGCTTGGGGACCCAAGGGTTGATGCTCTGCACCCTAGCAGCTTGTGCTCCTTGAACAAGCTGTGTCAGTGCAGCATCACTACCAAACTCTTCTCTCCTGTCTCCTTCCTGAGTAGGCACTTGGGTTGCACTAACTCTGTTCTTTGACCTGCAAGAGCAACCACAACTGCAGCGCACAACAGGTGCATTGGTACTCTGTTGTTGTGTTCCTTCCATTTTGAGAATTTAATAAAATATTAAATAAATTTCAATTAAGTTACTCCCTAATTTTAATTTTTGCTTTTATCTTAATATGGATATTTAATTTATATTCCCCCAATATCCTAATTATAGAGTTTTATTTATTAATTAGTTGTTTTTGTTTTACAATGCCTGTGTTGGAATACTAAAAAAAATCCACCCATTTTCCCAGATTTTACTGCCAAATTCAAACACCCAACACAATATTTTTAAAATTTGTGTTTCAGATTGTGTGCCCTATTTTAGATACCTTGGTATCATTCTTGATTACAATCATTTTACACAAAATTTGAGTAATTTTGTTTACATAGTGAGTTGCTATTGTGTTTTGTTTTTGGGTTGAGTTTTGACTCACAGCGCTTGGGTGTATTTTATCACCAATTCACATAGTAAACATATGTACACCAAAAGTCAACTCACACCCCTTTTTGTGAATCCATATATTTTGGATTGTATTTTGAATGGTTTTGCTTTGTGTGTGAGCACTTTTTTGATGTAATTATCCATTTTGCCCAATAACGCCAAAAATCCCTGTTAACAGAGTGTATATTTTAACCTGATAGTTGTATTTTGTTCAAGTTTGAAACAATTTTGTTTAAATCTGAGGTATTTTTGGTTGTTGCCATAGCTTATAAAACTACTGTATGGCATATCAAAAGACTTAATTACAAAAAATGCTACCAAAAATCAAAATATGAAAAGGGTGTTATCCAAATAAGTGTTTAAGTATAAAATTATATAGTAAATACCCTAGAATATGGTAGGACACGCCATTTCAAATACAGCATCTTGAAAACGGCATCTCAAAATATACCATCTCAAATTTCTGCTATCTCAATTTACTAGTAAAAACGCCATTTTGATTTACGGCATTTTGACTAAGAAAAAACAGTTTTAAAATTTTAGATTTTTCGAACTTAAAAAATTACCCAAAAGATTTCCAAAAATAAAAATTCAAAATACATTTCTAGGCTTAAAAAAGCTTAGAAGGCCAAATCTGCAATAAAAAATGGGGTCAATTAGTAGCAACATAGTTGTGTAAAGCCCAAAAGTTAAAATAATCCTTAAAACAACTATTTTCATCTATTTTAATTACAAACCATAATTTAAAATAAGCATACAGTTGTACCAAATACTAAATAAAATTAAAAGAATGAAAAAGTAAAGGAAATAAGAGAGCAAATAAAGGAGTGTTTATTACAAATAGGCTCAAACATTGGTAGAAAGAGCAACTGAGATAGCTTAGAGATGCTCAAGCTTGCTATCCTTGGGATAGTAGGCAAGGACCACCTTGCTGATTTCAGTGTACTTTTTCACCGCCTTGGTCATCTTGGGGGGATCACCCTTGGTCTTCATGCCAGTCTTGAAGAGGCAGGCAGGGATGGCTTGTTGGGTTTTGAGGTGGACCATGATCTTATTGAATTTGGGCTTATGAACCCTAATCCTTGTGGCAAACTGGCTATGCTACCCTTCAAGGGAAGAGGTGGTCTTGATCAACCTGTCTTTGACCTTCTTATAGCAGTTCTAGGTGATTAAGTCACCGCCTTTTCTAATGCGGTGTGCTCCTTGGAAGATGCCAACCCATTGAGTCTAGAAATACTCAATAAAGGGAGCAAAGGCTGCCTGGTTGGCCTGGATATAGGGATGACAGAGGAGGGAATCATAAAAGGCATTGGTCTCCTCCTTTTTCACAAGAGCATGAGAAGTAAAGCAATTAAAAACGTCCTTTGCTTCTTTGGTGCCTTCAGTGTAGACCAGCTCATGGAGGTCAGAGCACTTTTGGAGGCGGCAGCAGAGTGCCTGCCTGAAGTGGAAGTAGCATCCCTGAGGGGAGCTCTTAAAGACACAAATAAAGGCATTTTCCTGAGCCTATTCAAAATCCATTACAAGATATTTGTGGTAGGGAAGGCTTTCAGGCTTTTTCTTGGTTGGGGTGGGAGCATCTTCTTCTTGGGAGGTGGATTTTTTCTTATGCCCTCTAGTCTCCTTGGGCTCCTCTTCATTTATTGGGAGGATTTCATCCAGTTTGGCCTTTGAAATTGTGAGTGCCTGGACATAGATTTCTTGCTTCTTATTTGGGAGGAAAAATAAGACCAGGGGAAAAACCAGATTTCCAACCTGCCCATGGATATTCCAAAATCTGGCTAAAGAGCTTTGGGCAGGTGGAGAAAGTGCCATCTGCAAGCCAGGTCTTGCACTTAAGGAGGTTGCACAGATCCTGGCTTGTTGCAAAGCAGATGATACGCTCTGGGGCATATTTACCATCATCATGGAGGAGGAATCTCTCTTCATGGCAAGATAGTTTTTGCTCCTCAGTAATGATCAATTGGAAAATGGATTTTGCACTGACGCCTTCAGTGCTCAGAGTATATCTTTGATCAGTAAAATATCTCTGTAGTTTTGAGGTGCCACCAACAGTTGCTAGTTGGGTATCATTTAAATTAAGGAGCACATTGTTGACAACCTCAGTTGCAGTTTGATCCTTTGTGATTGGGATCACCTGGCAAAGAAACCAGCAGATAAGTTTATAGAGAGGGTCAAAAGACTTGGCACAGTTGTGTTTAACAGTAAGGGCCTAAAATCTGGTGAACCCATAAGCTGTGAGCCTTGATTAGCAGCCAATGTTATCACATTTGAAGTGATGTTACTGGATGGGCTTCTTCTTGTCATTACAGCTGAAGCTGTAGCCCTTGTAGATAAAACCAGCTCCCCCTTTCTTTGTCATAATTGGATAGCTGATAGGGTAAGTTGTTGGCATAGTAAAGGTGACATTTTGGTTGCATATATTGTGGATAGAGTTAAGATACCAGAGCTCAATTGGCTCATCTGCAGGAGCACCAGGCTCAGGCTCCTGCACCTCTTCATCCTCAGGCTCTGAAGTGGGGTCAGAATGGCAATTGAAGTTAAACAACTTCTCTTGAGGATCAGATGGGGAGTAAACAAATGGAGAGTGGGGAGGGGTAGGACTGTTTCCCTGTTGTTCAGGTGACAGTTGGGGTCTTGGGGGATCTTTGGCCTTAGAAGGCTGCTTTTTTGGGGTTGTCTTGGCCTTTTTGGCCTTGGGTGGAGTGATTTTGGACTTTGAGGCCTTGGGCGCAGCTTTGGCAGTTGACTTGGGAGGCATCTAAAAGTGAATTAGTATCAAAATATGAGAAGAATGAGAATTTTTTAATATAAAAGTATCAATTTTTTATATAGAATTGGAGAAAAGATAAAAAAATATATACTATCAAAATTTTAATGTTTTTTATTTTGTAAAAATAATTTTTTATTTGTAACGCAAGTAGGCAAAACTTTGAGTTTAGACTGAAAACTTGCTCTCAAGATGGCATTTTTGAAGTGACGTAATTGAGGTGCCGTAGCTCAAAAACATAGTGTTTTCAACCATTTTTTATATTAAATTAACAAATATATGGTGGAGCTACATCAACCAGGCCAAGGAGTAAAACTTAAATTTCTCAAAACTAGCTTATACAACTGGGATTAAAAAGTACCCAGCTGTTTAGAGGAGATCAAAAAATATATATTTGCAAAGTTTCATATGTTTTCTTACATTTTTTGCTTAAGTGGTTTTAGACATGAAACTATACTACTGAAAAGTGGAAAGCAAGAATTGTGGTGGGGGAATTAATATAGCGTAGCCTGGCATCATAGGTAATTTCCCCTTATTTTCCCCTATCCATTGTGCGCCTTGAATCAATTGGGTGATATGAAACTTGATGGAATTTGAAGTGACGTAAATCAAAATGGTGTAATCACCCCCTTCCATATTAAAATCACTTTTAAAATGTTTTATTAGGAAAATCCTTATCAATGTATCCATGTATAATAAAGTTATAAATTACATATAACAAAAATGGTTTTTTACCCAGCAATGACAATCACTAGAAGGACTATCATAGTGGCATCTATTTAGGCTGTTCTTATTATAAGTGTCTTAGATTAATACTATAGGAATATCTTCTAGCACTATACCACAGGCTTTATTTTAGTTTGGGTATAAGCTTATTTTAGTTTAAGATGAATGGCATAATTCAAAATGACGTAAAGTTGAGATGACGTAAACACGCCTCACACTAAGTGATTTCATATGTAAATAAAGTTAGCAAAATAAGATATAATTCATCTGACTCAAAGTGACAGAATCAAGATGGCTTAAATTTGAGATGCTGAATTATTAAGGTATATGTAAATTTTAACTATTTTATTGTTTATTTTATTTTTTTGTGATTTAAAATCACTAACGCAAAAAACACCATATTTAATTAAATTTGAGATGGCGTTTTTTGAGATGCTGTTTTTGAAATGGCGTATCCTACCTAGAACACATTATCACAAAAGATGCCGTCTAGAATTATGGCATCTGGAATCCAAAAAATAATATGCTTTTTGTGTTAAATCTGAGCCTTTCCCTATTTAGCTGGGAATAAAGTATGGCATGAATTTGAGAGCTCACTCAATAAGCCAACTCAGATTAACAATGCTTTGATAGTACTATTGCCTTATATCACAACCTTTCAAAAATCACTTTTTTAAAATGGTTTTCTTCCTTATCACAGAAGGAATTTTTATATGTGGGTTTCAACAATAAAATGTTTTACTAAAGATTTTATATAGTAAATGGGGTGTTTATGCTATCATAAAAACCATCATTACAAAATCCAATAGGCTCTTAAGTGTTCAATAGGAGTGGTGCCCCTAATGCAGCACCAAGAACTAACATGTTTTTACATATGGTGCATATGGATATAATCTAGAACAGGTAATCACAATTGATGGCTCAATTTTTCATTTTTAAAGTTTACTCAGTTTGTCACCATTATTAAAAATTGTAAGAATTTTTGAAAATTGGCATATATATGCAAAAAGCCCTCCACTAAACAGCTGGGTATTTTATAGCCTTATATTTTAAGTTAGTTTTAGAGCTATTCAAGTTTTACACTTTGGTATGGGTGTAATGAATCCACTTTATATATATTAAATAAAGATATGTAAAGGCTCTATGTTTTTGGCCAACAACATCTCAAAAATTACCATCTTAATACAGCATCTAGAAGCGCATTTGCAGCCAAAAACATAAAGTCTGCATACTTTTGCTTCAATAAAAAATAAACCGAAAATCCTAATTTTCATATTATTTTTTAAGTTACTCTTTTAAAAGCCAATTTAAAAATATTACATACTTTGATCTTAAAATAATTCTTATTTTTAAATTGAAAATTGCCATCAAATTTGAGCTTTTTGATATTAATTCACCCTTAGATGCCTCTCAAGTCTACCAATAATGCTACATAAAAGAGTCCCATGGCCAATGCTACCCCCAAGAAGCAGTCTCCTAGAGAAAAAACACCTGTCAAAACCCCCATACTTTCCCCTAAGCCTGAGGCTGACAGCCTCACTCTGTCCCCACTCACCTTTATGAATTCACTATCAGATAAACAGGAACAACAGTTACATTCTAATGATAAAGAAAAGCACTAAGAAGGCTCTGATAGGTATGAATCAGCTGCCTTGGAGAAAGAGCCCATCTTATAGTGATTATTGCATACAGTCACAAATATCTGCAATATTAACAGGTAATTCAAAGTCCCAGATGCCTTCACAGACTCATTTTCCATCATGATCAATATGGGAGATGTTGGCTTTGTCAAAGATGGCTTCTGTTCACTTGTATTGACCAGAAAAATAACATGGCACATCATCACAACCACTGCAATAGTCCTGCCCAATTAAGGCAACTGAAAAAATTAAAATATTCTGCAAGTTGATTTACTGCATGCCAACAGTCAGAATTAAAAAACACACTAACTTCAACAGTATTAAAGATTCAGAGTTAAGTTTTTTGCCCATTCAAACTTCTAAATTTCACCACTTTTTCAATAACTAGAAGCCTGTTTCTTAAACATTTTTCTTTATAAAAATCAACCCTCAATTTTTTAAGGCAATATAACTATCTGAACTAAAAAACTATAAAAATGAACATAAAAAACTGAAAAATAATAAAAGTGTGTCAAGTATATAGTTCTAAGAAGTATAATAAACAAGATAAAGGAGAAAATTAAGAAGAAACAGATACTTGATTGGATATAAATATAGGAATATATAGTATCATGGAAGTCATGGGGCTTATCTAAGTAAGGTCCTTCTTAATTCACAAGGCTATTTCAAGTTGTGTTCTGCTTAGGATATGGATTGTTTGATCCCTGTAATAGATGGTCAAATGATAGTAGTGCCACCAACTTTATGGTTGGTTGGTGAGCCATTTGGTGACTCATTTAGTGAGCTACTTGGGGTGTTAATTCCCCAAGAGGGAGATAGCAAAGATGTTATGACATCTCCCCTGGGGTGCTGGAAGGTGGAACCTTGGTAATTTTCTTAAGAGTGTTGGGGATACAGGCTTGGTATTGATCCAGTTTGGCATTGGGAACAGGGGATCTGAAATTGTGTTGAGCTTCTCTTGCTTTACATAGGCAGAGTCAGTCATGGTGCACACGTTTCAATTCAGTTTGAGCTCCAATTCCTTTGATGAGGTAGGTATTATTGGGTTTGCCATCATGGCAATGCCTGGTCCACATAACCCTGGGTCCAACTTATGCTGATTGTGGCTGACAACCCAGATTTTGTCCCCAACTTGAAAATTTCTTACTGCAGTGGGATTGCCTCTCTCTCAATCTTTTTTGTTCTGTGTCTTCCTGGTCTTTCCTAGAACACTGCACGTTGGGGTTACTGTCATCTGGCACTCTTTTTTTGGCTTAGGTAATTTTGGTCCTGCAGTTGTACTAACAAGTGCAGGCTTTTGCCCATAGACAAGTTCATATGATCTTTGTCTGTGTTGCAGTTGACTAGTGTTTTTCATAGAATGAGTGCTGTGTGCAGCAAATGAGCCCAGGCCTTTGGATTTTTAGCAGATAACTTACTGAGAGCTTCTAATAGCAAGCCATTTAGTTGTTCTACTTGTCAATTTTCTTGTGGGTGGTAAAGGTTGGCTGTGATGTGTATTATTCTGTTTTTGACAAGATAGATATTGGTGTCAATGGCCTTGAGTTTGGTGCCTCAATCTGTGATTAGGAGTTCAGGTTTACCAAACTTGACTATGATTTCTTTCCCAATAATATGTCTCACATTTTTGCCTTTGTGTTCTTTTGTGGCTTGTGCCACAGGCCATCTAGTTGCATAGTTGATAGCTGTTATAATGTACTTTTTGCCTTTGTTATTGCCAGGCATTGGTCCCACAATATCCAATGATACACCTTGAATGGTTGTGTGATGAACACAGGTACTACTGACTTGGGTGGTGCCTTAGTTTGGGCATACTTTTCATAGACTTTGCATTGTTCCAGTACCTCTTTGATATCATCTAGCATGTTGGGCTCCAGTATCTTTTCTTGAGATATTTGTGCAAATGCCTGCTACAAGTGTGTTCCAGGTCTCTGTGATATCAGATTATTGTGTCAATCTTTTGTGCTGACGGGACGTAAGGTACAGTGTCACCCTATTGAAAGTATTTGGTGTAGTGTGCCATATACTTTTTGAACAGATGTTTGTTCTTAAGAACCTTCTCTTGGATTTCCATTGGGGTTCCAGGTGGGAACCCTTCCCGGAGATTCCCTATGATCAACATGGGCAATCAGGGTCCCCATCAGCGTATAGAATATGTGAATGTACAGCCTTGATAGGGCATCTGCAGTAAGCATTTCCTTGCCTGGATTGTATTCAATTTGCATTAGATATCTCTGTGCAAGGCTCATCCATTTAGCTTGTGTTGAAACTGAACTAATGAGGATTCAGTATTTTAATTGGGGAAGACAACAGTCTAATAGAAAGGACAGGGATAATAATAAGGTATTGTTTATTATAGAATAATGCAGTTAATATACTATATGTGGAAAGCCACCAGGCCACAAGGAGATGGCATGGTGGAAAGTTCCATGTAAGGATTGGAGACAAGGAATAACTTGCGCAGGATCAGCAGGTCAAATTGGTAGTGCTCTTAATTAGGATAAAGTGCCCGCAGTTCAACATTGCCTTCATATCAGTTCATGTTGTTAGATACGTCAAGAGACGGCTCACCAAGCACCCCTTGTGTATTGTGAGATACACTGACAGGCAAGTCTGGAAACTTGGTTGCAACACTTGTCTTCTTGACAAATGCTGTTGTTTCTTGAAGAATATTAATGATTTGTGATTAGTGAGGACCTTGAAAGTTTGGGCTCCTTCTAGATAACATTGCCATTTCACAAGGCAGTACACAATAGCTACCAATTCCTTATTGTGTTTGGGTATTGTTGCTCAATATTAGATAGCTTCCTTGACTTGTACACCACAGTGAGAAAGTCTTTTTTCTGCTGTCTGGATAAAGAGTACCCCTTCTATGGCATAGTCAGATGCATTGGTTTTCAGCTCATATATTCCCTCACAATTTAAATATTGGAGGATAGGGGCAGTGACCATACATTATTTTAATTGGCAGAAGTGTTGGTCTTATAGTGGTGTCCACATAAACTTGGTTGTTTTGCCTGTAATGGCTGAAGGGGGGCAGTCAGAGCACCCCAATAAGGAATAGATATTCCAATAGAGGCTATCATGCCTTGGAAAGTACAGAGTTCACTTTTATTTCTGGGGGCTGATATTTTAGTTATAGTACATATCTTTTCTGAGTCTGGTTTGATTCTGTCCTTGCCAATAATATGACTAAGGAATGGAATTTCAGACAAAAAAGTCACACTTTGATGGTTAGCAATGAGTTGGTTTTCCTTGAGGGTGCAAAGGACCAGGTGGAAGTCTTCCCAGTGTTGCTTTAAGGTTTGGCTATAGATAATTATGTTGTCCAGGTAGATGATTGCTTGTTTTCTGATGTTTTCTTTGAAAACCTCAACTATGAAAGTCACAAAGGTTCTGGGAGTGGTTATTATACCAAAATAGAGAACAACACATTCAAATGATCCATATTTGGTTTTGAATGTGGTCTTTGGGATTTCTTCAGGTTTCACACAAATTTTAGTGATAGCCTGCTATCAAATCAATTTTTTTGACACCCCAGGGTGTCAAAAAGGTCATCAATCAGGGGCAGGGGATACCTGTTCTTATATATGACCTCGTTGAGTGCCCTGTATTATGTGACTAGGTGGAGTCCTCTGTCTTTCCTTGCTACTAAGAAGATAGCAGCACAAAAAGGCGATTTTGAGGGTCTATTGAGGCCCTGTTCAAGGGCTTTGTCTGTATAGGATTTCAGAGTGTTGTCTTCTTGGGGTGTGAGGAAATAAATAGGCTGTGCCTTTGGTACACTTCCCTTGAGGTCAATTCTGCGTTGTATGCCACAGTTTGGTGGTAAACCTGGTAAGGCTTCTTGGGAGACAAAAGGGAATTCACCAACCAGCCAACCTTGGATGTAGTCTTTCTCATGTCTGGTTTCCGTATTTTTAAAGTGGATAACCTTGTACACACAGGTGTTCCAATTGATTTTACTGGGGTCAGTTTCCTCTTCTATTTCCATGATTTTCACAGTCACATGGTCTCCCATAAGTGTATCAAAATGAGTTGGGTAGACATGGTGGTGTACCTCACCTTGAGTATGTGAGGATAGCACTATCCCAGTCAATATGGGGTTTGGTCTTTCTCATCCAGTCTAGGCCAAGTATAACATCATACTTGGGAACTGGTATGATAGGGCCACTGAGTGTAGTTTACATGTCTCCCATTTTTCTGTGGAAAGGTTTTTCTTCTTTGGTGACTCGTGTGTGCCTATTTTCTGCCATAATAATTCTTTTGATGGGGCTTTGGACCATGGGTAGTTTCATGAGGTTGGCAAATTTCTTGTCAATAAGAGATTGGTCTCCTCCAGTGTCAAACAATGCTGTGCCTTAATACCTTCAAAAACAGAAAGGATGAGTGAGGAGTTTATTTCCAGTTTGGGTGGCAAACAGTAGAGGATTGCTAAAGGGGGCTTGGATCATGGTGATTGAATCCACATCTTGGTCCCTGTATAAATCATGTTAAGTGGGAGAGGGCAGCTTGCCTAAGCACTCCCCTGAGCCTTCCCCTCTTTGTTGGTGTCTTTAGTGCTTGCATGGTTAGCTTGTGCAGTGTAATTTCTATTGCAAGGATGTGTACTTTTGGCTCAGTTGTTCTGCTTGTTAGGTTGAGGGTCTTTCCTTGCCATGAAACTCTTTTTTTGTTTTTTTGCCATGTGTATGGTTTCAGATTTCTGTGCAGCTTGTTTTTCTTCCAAGAATACATCTTGAAGGTTCTTACAGCGTTTCATATTGAAATGATGTCTAATGTGCGTAGGGAGGCCATTGTAAAAGCCCATTTGTAGTCTGGCTTTGTCAATGTTAATGGTTTTGGGAGCTTGGTCATGTAGGCTTTTGTACACTGCAATGTGCTCCTCAATTTTAACTGTCATTATGAAGTTTCAGATTTCTGTCATTATCACCACATCAGAGTCTTTCACAGAGAACCTTTTGGGGAGGCAGCTTTGAACATTTCCCAGTATTCACTGTGATTGGAATGTTGTTTGAACCATTATCTTACAAAACATGAGGCAGCCTTAGTGACACAAAGGGAAACTTCACTGGCCCAGAGTCTCCAGGGATAGTCCACTTGTGTAAATTTGCTTTGGGTGCTGTTGATCCAGAGGTTGGAGTTCTCCTGGCGTAATTCTGTGAACATCTCAATTTATGCTGAGTGCAGGTGTTGGAATATAATGTTAGGTATCTCAGGTGGCTGTGGGCTTTCAGCAGTTAGAGGAGGGTTCAGGAGTTTACAACTGTGGAGAAGATTGTACTGCTCAGTGGGAATGAGGATGTTGTTGAAGATGGTGAAAACTGTAGGGACGTCTTGTCCTTCTTTATAATATCTCCAGCGTGCGGGGAGGGCCATTTGTTAGATCCTTTTCTTAGGAGGAATTTTTCCTTAAAGTTACGTAGGTGTGGATAATCTACCCTGTGCTACCACTGTTGAGTATATACTTCTAAGAAGTATAATAAACAAGATAAAGGGGAAAATTAAGAAGAGAATGATAATTTATTGGATATGAATATAGAAAGATATATAGTATCATGGAAAGCCACATACTGTCCATGTACATTATGAAAGTCATGGGGCGCATCTGAGTAATGTTCCTCTTAATTCACAAGGCTATTTCAAGTTGTGTTCTGCTTAGGATATGGATTGTTTGATCCCCATAATAGATAGTCAAATGATAGTAGTGCCACCAACTTTATGGTTGGTTGGTGAGCCATTTGGTGACTCATTTGGTGAACTACTCAGGGTGTTAATTCCCCAAGAGGGAGTAATCAAAGATGTTGCAGCAAGTGCAATTTTATTTTACCATGAATTAGCTACCTTTAATATAAAATTATTTTTCACCTATAAAAAACAAAAACCTCATATACAAAAAACACCACATAAAATTCACATACTTTAGGAAAATATCACATTTAAAACGTTAATGTAAAATTATTTCTATGTTGAAAACTAAAAAAATACATATACTTTACTATTAAAATACCAACATATGTAATGTAATACAACTTAGGCCATAAAACTGATAGTAGAAAAATCATGGATTAAAAAATATCATTATAAAGTATCTATAAATTATTTAAAATGTCTATTTATTAAAAAATTTATACTAAGAAATTATAACTATATACAAAATTAGACATTATCAATAAATTTATTTTAAAACCAGACTGTAATCACCTGGTTGTCAATAAGAACTGTTGCAATCTTCTTGATTTATTCCTCAAGCTCTAATAAATTGTGTTTGTCCTTGACAACATCCTTAATCTTCTCTTGGGGGTTGCTTCTCTTTTTATTGGATAGGTAGTTCTTAAGGCAACAGCGCCCATGTCAACACTAAAAATGTTGACAGTGGCCATGTTGACACTTAATGTTGACACTATAGTAAAGTGACAATCTGGTTTTACATAATGTTGTCTCCTGGATGTCAACACTTTTTTAAGTAACAGCACACTTTGCCCTGAACATTTTCAATATAAAAATATGTTTTTAAATACTTTACTATATTAAAACAACCTCAAAGAGTTCAAAAATGCAATAAAAATTACCATAAGTAATAAGAATAAGGAGATATAAGCAACTATTTTTCTATTTACTATGTAAACTATACTTTTTTTTATAAAATTATTTTTAATTCACATAAAAATTAAAATTCCACTGAACCAAAAAAGATACTCCATATATCATAATAACTACAAAATATAAGAAAATACTAACTTAAATTTATAATACTTTATATAAGCACAACTGAAAACTCTCATGCCTTAAAGATAAATTAACAAAATATAAGATATTTCTTACAAAACTACATTAAAACTGTATCTGAAACTTACCATTTATACCTAAAAATATTATTAATATATAAATAAACTAAAAAATATAAAAATCCAAAAGTAAAAAATCCAGCAAAGCAAAGCAAAGTTTATTTGGATAATTAAACCCACCAGCAAGAGCAGTTGCAACATCTTCAAGGTATTTTTAATCTCTTCCACCTTGTACTTCTTTTTCACCACCTTCTGGACATCCTCCTGGTAGTCCTGGTCCTTAGAATTTCTTTTTTGGGGGCCACCTGGTTGACCAGGTTGCAAAACTTGGAGACATTTCTGGCCTGCTCCTCCTGTAGCTTGGCAAAAACTTATTGTATTTGGGGTTGGACCCAAACTTGGTCTTCAAGTGCTTGTGCCAAACCTCAAGGTTGGAGGTGGTCTTCATCTCCCCCTTGAGGCAGGCGCCCTGGTAATTCCAAGGGGCAGTGGCCTGGCTCTTCCCTCTCCAGGCGGTCATCTTCTTGCCTACCCATTGCTTTTAAAAGTAGTCAAGGTAACCCTTGAAAATGGTGGAGTGCTTAACATAAGCATCCTCCAGGAGGGCCTCAAAGCCAAGCCTAGTATGCTCTGGCCGCACAAAATCCAAGGCAGCAAAATGGGTGATTGCAAAGCAGCACTTCCCTTTACCATCATTCAGATACTTGTCAAAAAGCTCATTCTTGCTCTTGAGATTCTTGATGAGAGCCTGCTTAAAATGGAAGAAGCAGCCCTGAACTTCTACATTGAAGGTGACCTCAAAGGCTCTGAACTGAGCTTGCTTGGAGTCCATTATGATCACCTTTGGCCCAAGTGAGTATGTGTATGCTGGTTACTCAGAGGTCTGGGCTGACTCATCCTATTTGGCGGAGGAAGGGTTTGCTCTGGTGGTGTGAGAGGGAGGTGGAGCTGGTTGGTGGGAAAGGAGCTCAAAGCATCCTGGACTATTTTGAATGCTCTGGTGTAGTCTTCTATCTTGGCACCAGGAAGGAGGAAGAAAACAAGAGTGATGACCTGGTCATTAAACTGCCCATGCAGGACCCAACACTGCTTGAAGATGGTTGGGCAGGTTGCAAATGTGCCGTCACATAGCCAGGTGGTAGCAGTATTAAGATCCTCCAGTTTTTAGGTTGTGGCATAGGCTATAATTTTATCCTCCACTTCCTGCCCATTGTCATGGAGCAGGAACATCTCTCCATCCTCTGTCTTCTTGAGGGCATCAGAAAGGATCAGGTCTTTAATGGTGGTGGCACTCTTGGCCAGGGGGTTTGAGGCTTGGCAACTATCACTCACAAACTTGACCAACTGGTTATGGGTTGTCACCCTCTTGAGGTTGGTGGGGGAGAGGTACTTGCACGCAAGCACAGCCAGCTGGGTTGGGGAAAGGTCCTTTGAGGTGGGCATGACCTGCACCAGATACCATTTGAGAAGGCGGGCAATGGTTATGTTGGGCATCACACAAGTGTGTTTACCCTTGATGGTCTGTACCAAGTCCCAGAGCTCAGTATTGAGCCGCACTGGGCAAGAGCGGTCCTTGCAGGTATAGTGCCAGCTCTTGAAGCCCCAGTTGGCATTATTACAATAGAAAATATAACCATTGGCCACCATGGCTGGCAAACCCTTTACACTCATGATAGGAAAATACTTAGGCAAGGAAGAAGGAACATTAAATTTGCCATCAACATTGCAGATGTTATGGGTCAACAGAAGGCCCAGGGGCCAGCAGGAGCATGGCAAAATCCAAGGAAGTAATCAGGGCAGGGCTTTGAATCATCCCCTGATGAACTGGAAGGGGGGAGTTTGGTGGTGATGGGGAAGCAGAAGGGGGTTTGTTGTAGTGCTCCTCATGTACAGGAGACTTATCCTTGGGTGGGGTCATTTTGGCCTGGAGCCGCTTCTTGGTTGGCTCATCATCTGAAACAAAGTTGTAGAAACTGTGATCTGTAAGGAAACCATCAGTTTCCTCTCCCCCAGTGGAGTGAGCGGAGCTCTTCTCAGGAGAGGGCTCAGGGGAGGGCTTGGGGTGGCCTTCTTTGATGAGACAGGCTTCTTCTTGGTAGATTTGGTTGGCTTAGAGGGACACTTGGTTCCTTTGGGCTGCTTAGAGGTGTTATTGTCCTAAAATAATAAGTAAAATTGTTTAAAATAAAGCAATGTATTTAAAAAACAAACAAAACAACTTAAAAAACATAATATATAAAAAGGAAACTTTATATGGCTTTTCTTGGCATTTAAAAGGTAAAAAATACTTGTATAGTTTTTATTTTATTAAATTTATAAATAACAAGTTAAAAGTTAAGAGATTTGAGTGAAAGTATTAGCTTTATAAATATATTTTGTTTTAAAAATTAGAAAATATGAAAAAGAAAAGTTAAAAATACAACATATTGAAAAATCAGATGATTTTATTATGTAAAACATAAGTTTTATAAGTGAGAAATGAAAAGCGTCAACATTATGAGTGACAATTAGTAAAAAAAGCTGAATTCTCACTGTCAATTAGAAAAATTGTAGACATTATTTTTGACAACATTGTCACTTCAACATTTTTTGAAAATTTACTATGTTTTTTCATAATACGCTTAATTAAATTTACTTGGGCTAGCAAATATTAGCCATTTTCTGTGTTTTTGTTCCCGTAGTAAAATTTAAAAGGACATATGAAAATAAGTAAAAAAAAGTATCAAAGTTATTTTATTTATTTATTAAAAATAATATTTGGGTAGTGGTAATATGATATTTTACCATTGTGTATATAAGAAGCTGTTAACACATTGGTTAAGATAATGAAAAGGGTAAAATGTTGACAGCGTCACTTACGGCATCCTTTATATGAAGTGGCATATTAATTTAAGCTTAATTGCGCCACTCTAATTTGCTTAACTCAACCCTGGCAGATGATCACAAGAAAATAGACAACATTTCCAAGTGTTGACATTATTTTCAATAATAAATTCTATAGTAAATTACATAGTAACTCACACTCAAATTATTGGATCCCTGTTAGCCACCAACCCATTTATGATATTAAAGCTGGAATAAGTGCCACATATATATTTATAAGATGAACATTTTAACAATCTACTGTATGCGCAATGTCTTTTTCTATCTAAAAATTTAATAAAAAAATTAGATGCATACTTAATTTTTTTATTGTAGATGTTTCTGTTTTGTTATTAAAAATAAGTTATGCTTAAAAAGGGTCAACATTGACACTTTTATGCTGTGAAAACAAATAAAAAATAAACCAATTTTTATTAGTAAATGTAAGGGAAAAATCTGGTTAAATCAAGTTTTTGATCAAGCTTAATATTAAGTTGTGTCAAAATAGCCACAAGTTTGTTGTGTTTTCTGGGTTTTCACCCCTGAACACTTTAAAAAAAGAGTTAAGCTAGCACAACTAGCAAAAAACATAGGAGATTTTGAGTTTTGAGTCAACATGGCCACTGTCAACATTTTTAGTGTTAGCATGGACGCTGTTGCTGTTCTTAATATCTCTGATAAAACAACAGTCTTCCCATAATTAAATTTTGAGGTGCTTATAAAAAGTGTTGTACCTGGTCTTGATTCTAAAGGAGGACTTTAATGCTTATATCAGCCTTCCAAATATGAAGTATTTTTATTTCATCCTTCAGAAATTCCTGATAGCATTTCCAGTTGGCTTTGACTCTGGAGATTGACAACCTGACATCCAATCCACTGTCACATGTAATAATTAATAAAAGGATATAGTGTATTCTAATGATCCTTAACATATCAATCCTGATATAGGAGTTAAAAGGTTTGCTCTTTATACCCAGGCTTTATATAGGGCTAGTGCTACAAATTTATGGATTAAAATTTTTCTCTTTCCTGAGGTATCTAGACAGTGGAGCTTGCTGAGCTTAGGTTGGTCCTTTAACTACTTATTAATATTCTGTAAATGACAGGAAAAACATCCTTGGACCTCTCCATCAAAGTTATTTACAAAAGTGTTAAACTGGGAAGTTTCATAGTTCATGATTATAGTTGAGGGTCCAAGTGCTTTATCATGAGCTTATTGTTCTACAGCAAAAGTGGCTTCATTCTTTTCATCCTTCTCTGGATTGGCTCTAGTGTTATGGCCAGGGGGAATCTTTTTATTACTGGGTAGGGCTTTGATGCCCTCCTGAAAGATTTTAAAGCCCTTGTGTAGATCTCTTCTGTTGCCCCAGGAAGCAGAAAGTAGGCAAATGGGAGAACCTTTCCTTTGATAAGGGAACATACAACCCATAGTTGATAAAAAAGGCGGGGCGTACTGCAAAAGTACTGTCACATAACCAGGTCTCTGAATCTCTTAACTGCTCCAGGTTCTGTTGTGTAGCATAGCATATAATTCTTGCCTCTGCTGTAGGCCCATCATCATGCAAAAGGAATACCTCATCACCATTGAACATCTTTAACTCCTCTGTCAATACTAACTCTCCTTGGACCATGGCAGATTTCTTATGGGGGAATAGATCACAGTGTTTGTCACATATTTACTTCACTAACTGGTTGCAGTCAGGGATGAGCTTCAGGTTATCTTTACTTAGGTGTGTGTTGGCCTTAACTGCCAGATCAGAAGTCTTGACATCTTTGGAGACTAGAACCATTTGGTAGAGGTACCACTTTAGAAGCTTTTCAATACAATTGATTGGAGCATTGCATGTGTGATCTCCTTTTTCACTAGTGACTTTATCCCATCCTTCTGTGTTGATCCTGGCAGTGCAGCTTCTATCTTCACATACATAATGCTTGCTTCTTCCTGCTCTCTTTTGATTGTTGCAATTAAAAACATAGTAATCACAGACTAAACTTACATCTCCTTTGACAGACACTAGAGGGAAACCCATTGGATCTTCTTTGGGAGCTTAAACTCTCCTTTGACATTACATATATTGTGAACCTTTAGTGGATCCGATGGGCCAATTGGTGCTTAATAATAGTCAGACAGGTAATCATCAGGATCTTCTTTATTGATACTTGAGGAGAAGAATTGGGGTGTAAATAGATACGGAAGAAGAGAGAAATTATCTGGAGTTATATTATTGCACTTCTTGAACTGGGATGGGCTTTGTTCCGTAGGGCTTGGCTAGGATTATGGACTCTTGGATATCTTCTTTATTATTTTCTTGTTTAGTCAGATCTCATTTCCTTCTGATTCATATAATCTTAGAGAAGAGAAGAGAAGGGGTCAGGGAAGGGATATTAACTTGATAGGTCTGGTTTCTTCTCTTTTGTCTTCTGTTTCTTTAAGAGCACTTTAACTTTTCTGTTGAAATAGGGACTATGGGCCTTTCAAGAGGCTTTAGGCACTTTTTTGTGTGACTTGGGATTCTTTTAGGGTGCTGGGAAAATTTATTATTCAATAAGTTGAGCTTAATTATTAAAGTAACAATATTATATAAAAGCATGAATAAAAATTAATTAATATTCACTTTTTATTTTTATTAGTAGGTAAATAGTTTATGGGGATATTGAAAGTTCTTTGAGATCTCTCTTATTAGTAAAAAATCCAAAAAAAACTATATTTAAAATAAAGTAGTGACATTCTGAAATCAGTATGGTTAAAAATATTGCATTTAGACTGTAAAAATAAAAATACTTTAATTTTGACTGTTGAAATACTAACAATTGACATAATTACTGAAAAAACTAGATTAATCACTTCTAAAGATTGTTCAAGATTTTATGGAAGTAATTTATCTATTCCAAAATTGATTTATTTTAAGTATAAGAAGATTAAAAGTTTATATATATAAATTTTGAAAACCAAATATTGAAATATATAGAGGGAAGTCTTAAATATAGCCCTGGATACTTTGGTCTGAAATATCATACCATTATATGGGTGATTTTTGTTAAGAAGCAGTATTTTACTAATAAACCAGAGAAGGTGTTGACATGAAGACAGTAGCTGTCAGTATTTAAACTGTCTACATGTAACATCCTCCATGTTGAAAACTCATATTTTATTTTTGCTTTATTCTCTAAAATTTCACGTAAAGCTTGAAAAGTAAAATCAAATTTAACTTTTGGCATTAGGAACAATTATTTAAGGTAAAAAACCCAATAAATATATAAAAATAAAGAAATATTTTTTGATAATTGTTGACATGGAGGATGGACATGTAGACGGTTTAAATGCTTATGGTTGATGTGGAGACAGGCAGTCTTTTTTATAGTAATTTTTCTTATTAAATCTTGCTTGAATTGTGTCACTTTGTTTGCTTAGCCAAACCCCAGTTGTTATTATTTAGGAAAAAGATTGATTTTACACAAAGTCAACCTTATAAATGCATATATAAATTATAGTTTTACCATATAAATTTAAGCTTAAATGGACTTCTGGAATTAAGCTATAGCTTATCCAGTGTTTTTAACATAACAATAAATAGCTCCATAATACAAAGAAGATCATAAAAGTTAGCAAAAATCTTTTGTTTAATGCTTATCTTATCCTGTATGTAATAAAAAATATTATGATAAAATATTAAGACTAGTCCTCTTCAGAAGAACATGTATTTTATTAAGAACTTTATGGATTCTTATTTGGGTTCAACATCCAGATATAACTTACTGGAGTCAGCCTAAATGTATAGGTACAAAAAACTAACATTTTCATAGTAAATTATATTAGTTTTTTGGCTTGAAATTAAGCCTTTGTTAAGTAGTATCAGAATTATGACTATTCCTTTTTAATTTTGCAATTCTGATTTAATAGTTTAATATGAAAAATTATCTAAGTTTGGGAAGTTTCTGATCCCAGCAGACAAATACTAAAATAATGTCAGCTTACTGAATGTCAACAATTTGTTGTCATTCAGTGAGTCAACTTGTGGAATGAGGTAATTCTGGTGGTTGCCCTCTTGAACATGATATACTACATCCTATTGCAGGAGCTTATTGGGAATGGGGTATTCTTTCCATAAAAAATAAAAATCTATTTTAGATCAAATATGTGCTTTATTTTGGTTTTGAGTTTAGTTTTGGGTTATTGTTTACTCTTGGTTTATCTTTAAATGGTTTTTTGATTTCTATTTTGTGATTTGGAGTGTGTAATAATTAACTAAAGCTTATTTTATACAGTTTTCATTTTATTTGATTCTCATTACTAAACATGGTAATCACATTTATATTTTTTCTTTTGATTTTAGTCACAGTGGAGAGTCTTAATTTGGGTTGGTTTTTTGTATTTAATTCCTGTCCATTAAAATTCATATTTATTTCCTGAAATTAATTTTTGATTTTACTAGTGACTTTATTTATGATTTGAAATTTGATTCTCAGATTTGACAATCCTGTAATTTCAAAAAGATACATTAAACTGAAATGAAAACAATGTATGGATTTGAACAGTTCATTTTTAATCCATTCAATGAATTTTTTCAATTTGAATTATGTATCCAGCACTTGAAATTTGCAAAGTATCTATGAGATTCTGGAATTTAAAAATTCAAATAATATAAAATAAGTCAATTTAAGTAAGAAAAATCTAAATCACAATTTTGACTTGAAATTTAAACAAAGGATTTGATAATCCCTCATTGTGCTCTGCAAGTTCTGAATCCACAGTACTGATCAACAACAAGAACAAGAAATAATATGACATCATATTTACCCCCAGACTATCAATAACAAGACTATTTTTCCAAGCATGCTGGTCATCAAAGTCAAGTTTATGATGTCACCAAAGATTTTTTGGCCTAATAGTCTAAAGAAGAATGCCTTAATCATATTTAAATCATTGCTAAGACACTTGAAGTAGAAGCTTATTTGCTTAAACTTATTAATAAATCATTATTTGTTTAAAATATTTATTTTTGATTTTAGGTTTGAATAAAATCATATAGATATTTTAAAAGCCAAAGGCACAATATAAAAAATTAAAGATTTTTTTGATGTGCTGGCTTTAGAGCTTTGCCCAGAATAGTTGTCACTAACTGAAAAAAATTATTGTAGATTTGGATTCTTTATGAAGCTTTGAGTCTAGGCATGGATTTTTAATTTGATTTTTGATATGTGCATATAAATACTTTTAAATCACAAAGACCAATATGAAAAAGTTGCACCTTTTTTGGTGTGTTAACTTTAGAGATTCATGAAATATATTTTCCATTAACCAAACTCATTTTTATTGAAGATTTAGAATGTTTTGTTAATTTCAATTCTGTACACAACTTTTTTTTAAAAAAAGCTTATTTGGGATTCAAATTATGCTTTAAGCTAACATTTGCATTTGAGGCACAAATTCAGTATAAGGTTTCCAGATGATGTGTTGCTAGATGATATTTTTATCACATATTATAAAGGGAGTTTTCTAGATATTATGATTATAGATAGATTATTTGACCCCTCCTAAGAGCCCTCATCATTGAACTACTGGTATGAATCTGTTGATGATCATGAGCCCATAAACAAGAAGCTTAGAAAAAATATTTCCAGAAAAGGAAAATACAAATCCAGAAGCAATCATGAAGTTCCATCCAAGAACAAGCATAAATCCAAACAGGAGCTCTCCAAAGAAGCAGCCAATTTCTATTCAATCACAAATAAATATACCCATATGGTAGCAACAGCGCCCATGTGGACGCTATAGTAAAATTTTGATTTTATTTTGAATAATTTTGTTTTTATGGATGCTGACACTTTTTTAAATATTGTACACTTTACCCTGAACATTTTTAATATAAAAAATGAGAAATACACACATGATATTATAAATTGACCCCATAGAACTCAAAAATGTAGTCAAATATATATTTAATAATATAATAAGAGTAATAAGAAAATTATTTTTCATTTTACTCTGTAAAAACATAGTTTACCATAAAAATTAAAATTCTAATGGTAGAAAACAAAGTACAACAAAAACTATAAAATTTAAAAACTAGGAGAAATTGATAATATGTATTTACTATACTTCACATCAGCACAACTGAAAATATCTAACACTTTGCAGATAAATTAACAAAACACAAAAATACTTTGTATACCACCACCTTGAAACTATACCTGAAACTTAGCAGCTGTACTAAAAATGATTAGTATTACCTAAAATAATTTACAGGTAAAAATATGCAAGCAAAGTAAATTTATATGCCTAATTAAAGCCACCAGAAAGGGCATTATCCTCATCCTCAGGGTATTTCTTGATCTAAGCCACCTTATAATTCTTCTTCAGCACCTTCTGGAAATCTGCCTAATAGTCCTGCTCCCTGGACTTCCTCTTCTTGGGGCCCCCTCTGCAGACCAGGTCACAGAACTTGGAGATGGCTCCTTCCTGCTCCTTCTGCAGCTTCAGCAAAAATTTGTTGAGCTTTGGGTTAGCACCAAGCTTAGCCTTGAGGTTCTTGTGCCAAACCTCAAGGCAAGACACTGTCTTTATCTCCCCATTTAGGCAGATTCTATAGCAGTTCCAAGGGGCAGTAGCCCTGATCTTCCCTCTCGGTAAAGTCACCTTCTTTCCTATCCATTATTGCTCAAAGTAATCAAGGTAGCCTTTAAATATGATGGGGTTCTTTTTGACATGAGCATCCTCCAAGAGGGCCTCAAAGCCAACCCACTATGCTCTGGCCCCACAAAATCCAAGGAAGCAAACTGGGCTAAGGAAAAGCAACATTTCCCTTTACCATTGTTTATATACTTAGCAAAGAGGCCCTTTTGGCTCTTGATATGTTTGATGAGGGCTGGCCTGAAATGGAAATAGCAGCCCTTTGCTTCCTGGTTAAAGGTAGCTGCAAAGACTGGAGCTGAGCAAGTTCATAACAATCACATCTGGCCCAAGTGAGTGTGTGTATGCTGGTTATTCAGCGCCTGGGCTGACTCATCCTTCTCAACAGAGGGGGATTTGCTCTGGTAGTGTGAGAGGGTGGGGGAGCTAGTTGGAGGAAAGGGGGCTTAAAAAATCCCAAACAATTCTAAAGGCTCTGGTGTAGACTTCAGTCTTGGAACCAGGCAGGAGAAATAAAACAAGAGTAATGACCTGGGAGTCAAACTGCCCCTGCAGAACCCAAGGCTGTTTGAAGATAGTAGTACAGGTAGTAAATGTGCCAATGCACAACCAAGTTGTAGCAGGGTTAAGCTGCTAAAGGTTTTATGGATTGTTTAGGCTAGGATCCTACTCCCACCTTCCTTCCCATTGTCATGAAGCAGTAAAATCTCACTGTCCTCCATCTTCTTGAGGGCATTAGAGAGGGCCAAATCATTGACATTGGTGGCGCTCTTGGCCAGGGGTTGAATGCTTGACACTTATCCCTCACAAACTTACCCAACTTGGTGTGGGTTGGCAACCTATTGATATTGGTGGGGGAGAGGTACTTGCACACCAGCACTACTAGCTAGGTTGGGGAATTATCTTTCTGGGTGAGGTGATAGCACTAGAAATCATTTGAGAAGGCAGGCTATGGTGGTGGTGGTGGGCATTATGACAGTGTGCTGGATCAGGATGGTTTGCATCTTGTCCTGGTGCTCTGTGCTGAGCCTCACTGAGCAGGTGGGGGTTTTGAGGTATAGATCCAGCTCTTAAAGCCCTGGCTGGCATTGTTGCAGCTGGAGGTATACCCATTCATCACCATGGTCAACCTGCCTTTGATGCTCATGGTGGGAAAATCTTGGACAGGGAGGGAGGAACCTTAAACTTGCCCTCACATGGCAAATGTTGTGGGCCACAAAAGAGTCCCAAGGGCCAGCAGGAACATTTTGGAAGCCAGGGAAAAGTAATTGGGCCAGGGTTTAGAACTTTCCCTAGATGATCTGGCACAAGGGGAGCTTGGTAGTGGGGGAGAAGAAAGGGGTTTATCCTTAGCAGGGGAACTTTTGGTGAAGCGTAGCTGCTTGGTTGGCTCCTCATCAGATGAAGAGGCATATAAAATATGGTCTGTGATTGGCTCATCTGATTCCTCATCCCAATGGAGTGAGCTTGGATCTGCTTAGTGGTGGGCTTGGGGGAAGGCTTGGGGGAAGCCTTCTCTTTATATGGTGGCTTCTTCTTGGGGTCTTTAGTAACCTTGAGGGAGCTTGTTTCCTTTTAGCTGCCTGGAAGTATACTTGTCCTAAAGATAATAAGTTGATGGATCTAAAATAAAGCCATTCATTTAAAGAAAAGAGCATATATCAAACTATAACAGATAAACCTATAACTTATAGGGCCTTTACTGAAACATAAATGTTGCAACTGAAACAATGATAGTTCATTATTTGATTGGTAAGACAACAGTCCAATAGAAAGGACAAGAATAATAATAAGATCATGTTTATTGGTTGTTGTTATGACTAAAATACTATATGGGGAAACCACAATGACACAAGGGGGTGGCACAGTGGGGGGTTCTATATAGGGCTTGGGTTGTGGAATAACTTGTACTGAAATCAGAGTGTTGAATTGGTAGTGCTCCTAATTAAGAGATAGTGCCCACAATTTGACATTTACATCAGATTGATCTATGCCTTTAGACATGTGGGGAAGCTCATCAAGCGCCCCTGTGTATTGTGAGATATGTTAGCAGACAAGGATCAAATCTTGGTTACAATATAAATATATAGAGCTGGGGTAGAAGCTTTTATCTTATTCAGTTTAAAGCAGCAAGCTAGAAGGCAGAAAAAATATGCAAAAGGATTGACTTTGGTGATATATATCATCTTAAAAAACAAAAGATATTGAAGAGAAATGTCAGAATACACCAGTTTAAAGATCCTGGCCTTCCTATCCTGTAGAAGCAAAAGCTTTACACAAGGAGGTGAAAAGCATTGGCGTTATTGAAGACAGTTAGAAAAGGTATGCCAGATCCAAACATATATTTGGAAATTGTAGGTATTATCAGGGTTACTATTGGCATGGCCAACCTCTTTTGGAAAGCTTGCTATGATCCAGCATAGCACATACAACCAAAGTTAAGTAAACCAACAAACATTATCTGTTTTTGGGGCTACTTTGTTCACACTGTTGCAAAATATTCAATCAATCCTTCTCTGGGAATTAACGCCCCAAGTAGATCACCAAATGAGTCCCCAAATGTCTCACAAACTAACCATTAATTTTGTAGCACTACTATCATTTGGCCATCTATTACAGGGATCAAAAAATCCAGATCCTAAGCGGAACACAACTTGAAATAGCCTTGTGAATTAAGAGGAACATTACTCAGATGCGCCCCATGACTTTCATAATGTACATGGACAGTATATGGCTTTCCATGATACTATATATCTTTCTATATTCATATCCAATAAATTACCATTCTCTTCTTAATTTTCCCCTTTATCTTGTTTATTATACTTCTTAGAAGTATATACTCAACAGTGGTATCACAGGTAGGTTATCCACACCTACTCAACTTTAAGGGAAAAATTCTCCTAAAAAAGGATCCAAAAAATGGCCCTTCCTGCAGGCTGGAGAGATTACAATAAAGTACAAGATGTCCCTATGGGTTTCACCATCTTCAACAACATCTTTGTCTCCAACAAACAGTACAATATTCTCCATGCTTGTAAACTCCTGAACCCACCTCCAACTACTGCAAGCCTGCAGCCACCCAAGATACCTAACATCATATTTCAATGTCTGCGCTCAGCAGAAATTGGAATGTTTTCATGATTAATCCAGGAGAACGCCAACCCCTGGAGCAACAGCATTCAAAGCAAGTTTACACAAGTGGGCTACCTCCAGAGACAATGGGCTAGCAAAATTTCCCTTTGTGTCACAGGAACTGCCTCACTCTTTGTAAGCAAATGGCTCAAACAACACCCTGATTAAAATGAAAACTGGGAAAGGTTCAAAGCCACCTTCCTCAAAAATTTCTCCATAAAATATTACAATGTGGTGATCATGAAAGAACTCAGAACCTTCAAAATGACAGGAACAATTAAGGAGTACATTGCAGTGTACAAAAGCCTACGTGACTGGGCTCCCAACACTATCAACTTTTACAAACCCGGCCCATGTTTAGACTTCTACAATGGCCTCCCCACACACATTAGATGTCAGTTTGATATGAATCTCAGTAAGAACCTTGACAATGTATTCTTGGAAGGAAAACACGCAGCTCAACAGTCTGACAACCTACATCCAAAAAACCAACACAAGGAGAGTCCTATAGCCAAGAAGGACCCTTGTCCTAATAAACAGAACAACCAAGCTGATAATACACATCCTTGCATTGGAAATTACACTTCACAAGCTAACCATGTAAGTACTGAAGACACCAACAAGGAGTGAAAAGCTCAGGGGAGTGCTTAGGCAAGTTGCCCTCTCCCACTTTACAAGACTTGTACAGGGACCAAGACGTGGATTCAATCACCATGATCCAAGTCCCCTTTAGCAATCCTCTACTGTTTGCCGCCCAAACTGGAAATAAACTCCTCACTCATCCTTTCTGTTTTTGAAGGTATTAAGGCACAGCATTGTTTGACACTGGAGGAGACCAACCTCTTGTTGACAAGAAATTTGCCAACCTCATGAAACTACCCATGGTCCAAAGCCACATCAAACGAGTTATTATGGCAAACAATAGGCGCACACCAGTCATCAAAGAAGAAAATCATTTCTGCAGAAAAATGGGAGACATTCAAACTACACTCAGTGGCCCTATCATACCAATTCCCAAATATGATGTTATACTGGGCCTAGACTGGATTAGAAAGACCAAACCTCATATTGACTGGGATAGTGCTACCCTCAAAAACAACAAGGTGAGGTACACCACCATGTCTATCCAACTCATCTTGATAAACTTATGGGAGACCATGTGGTTGTGAAAATCATGGAAATAGAAGAGGAAACTGACCCCAGCAAAATTAATTGGAACACCTGTGTGTACAAGGTTATCCACTTTAAAAATACGGAAACCAGACATGAGAAAGACTACATCCAAGGTTGGCTGGTTGGTGAATTCCCTTTTGTCTCCTAAGAAGCCTTACCAGGTTTACCACAAACTGTGGCATACAACACAGAATTGACCTCAAGGGAAGTGTACCCAAGGCAAATCCTATCTATTGCCTCACGCCCCAGTAAGATAATGCTTTGAAAGCTTATCTTGACAAAGCCCTCAAAAAAGGGCCTCATTAGACCCTCAAAATCGCCTTTTTGTGCTGCTATCTTCTTTGTAGCAAGGAAAGACAGAGGACTCCACCTAGTCACATAATACAGGGCACTCAACGAGGTCATATATAAGAACAGGTTCCCTGCCCCTGATTGCTGACCTTTTCGACGCCCTGGGGGGTCACAAAAATTGATTTGATAGCAGGCTATCACTAAAATTTGTGTGAAACCTGAAGAAATCCCAAAGACCACATTCAAAACCAAATATGGATCATTTGAATGTGTTGTTCTCTATTCTGGTATAAAAAAACCTCCAGCACCTTTGTGACTTTCATGAATGAGGTTTTCAAAGAAAACATCAGAAAATAAGCAATTATCTACCTAGATAACATAATAATCTACAGCCAAACTTTAAAGCACCACTGGGAAGACGTCTGCCTGGTCCTCTGCACCCTCAAAGAAAACCAACTCATTGCCAAACCATCAGAGTGTGACTTCTTGTCTGAACTTCCATTCCTTGGTCACATTATAAGCAAGGACAGAATCAAACCAGACCCAGAAAATATATGTACCATAACCAAAATGCCATCCCCAGAATTAAAAGTGACTCCATACCTTCCTAGGCATAGTAGCCTACATTAGAATATTTATCCCTTATTGGGGTGCTCTGACTGCCCCCCCCTTCAGCCATTACAGGAAAAACAATCAAGTTTGTGTGGACACTGCTACAAGGCCAACACTTTTGCCAATTAAAAGAACTTATGGTCACTGCCCCTATCCTCCAATATCCAAATCATGAGGGAATATATGAGCTGAAAACCAATGCATCTGACTACACCATATGAGGGATACGCTTTATCCAGACAGCAGAAAAAGACTTCCTCCCTGTGGTGTACAAGTCAAGGAAGCTATCTGATATTGAGCAAAGATACCCAAACACAATAAGGAATTGGTAGTTATTGTGCACTGCCTCATGAAATGGTGTTGTAACCTTGGCTATGTTGTAGTGATTGCTGTATTCATTAACTCAATTACAACCTATGTTTTACTAAAGACTAAGATTTAATGATTATCTGCTTATTACATATAATAAATTTATAATCAATTTAATATTAATTATTTATTTAATAATACAAGGGAAGAGCTATATAGGGTATTTGTGATTAATCTTAAGCCACTGATCCTCTGATCAGACTTCACCTCATATTATATTGGCGCTCAGCCCATCAATCAGTATGATTATTTGATGGGCTGATTAACCCTCTGAGGTTGTGACCTTTGGTCAACCAGACTTGTTGTTCATCCAAACTACAGGGTGATTCTATCCTTTGCACTAGAGTCTGTCAGGGATTCTTTCCCTGGCTACATTAATTCTATTTAAGGTTTTAACAGCATTACACCAGGACAAAAAACAAAGAACAAAAGTCTTCTGGATATGAATAACACTGGCTTGAAGCCAGACGGGAATCAAACTCTGGACCCTAAAGAAGAGTCAAATGTTAGTCTAACTGCAACAAACAAACTTAGTTTACCTTTTTATTTGAGTTCAATTCATTCAAAATTTGCTTTTGTACTTGCTTTCAACTTTGAACTGGTTAATAAGCAAGTTGAGGACGTCACTTACCGCTCCTCCTCTGATTGGCTGCTTGCAGCTGGCTTGCCACTCTGGAATTCATTATTCCTATATCCTGACCAAGCTCCACACTTGATTTATGCTGAGATCCAGCCAATGAACCACTTAAATGTTCCTAGTCTTGTGGCTTGCTTCTGTTGCTTCTCCTTGTATGATAACCTTATACATTTTATTAAGGTCCAGGTCCACTGGTACATGATAAAATTGGTAATTTCAGCCATAAGATTCATACAACCACAATGTAAATCCTCTCTCATCCCACTATCCTTTTAAAATGTTCCAGCCTCCATTTTAAGAGTATTTAAGTGGGATATCCTTATGATTCCTACTTGTTCCAACAATAAAGACTTTATCCTATACTTGCTACTCATTCACCTTCTGATAACTTATTTTTAAGCCATGAGAGGAATTCTATTCCTGTTCTGGTTTCTAGCTTCCTTCTTGCCAGTGGTATCAGCCTTGGAAAACCCAACACCTACAACTGACTGGTACAACACTTATCCATATGACGCCCATTGAAAGGAATCCCTTGCCCATGGATGGTTCAAGTACCCCTCCAGCCACTGGGGACGTAAATTCCAATATGGTTGTTTGTTTACTCCTCCTCCTCCTGCCGAGCCTGCTCTGGTTAGACCTTACACCTCCTTCTACCTCTTGACGTATGTGGTGGGATACTATTTACTTGGTTGGTTCAGTTCTTTGTTCAGAAGATTCACTTACCTGGGACACCTAGGACACCTCACAATGGTCATGGTTCTTATTGGCTTGGTAATAGCAGGATTTAACTTAGGGGTCTTGGCCCACCAATTAGGGAAATTGTTCCCTGCCAAGTGGGTCCCTGACAGAGTCTAATTGATGAGAGCTATTGACGTCAGTAATGACTAGTTTACAATAACCACATTACAACATGTCCCCACTAAACTGGACATTTTGGTGACAGAGTTTTATCTCTTTTTATGGTTAATTGCCCTCAAACAAGTTAAAAACCCAGTAGTTAGATATACTGACCAGCCATAACAGAGAGTAACAGTCAACTGTGCTAGCTCTAAAAGATCAAGCCCCAGGGGACAACCATGTCCATCACCCATCTTGGAACCAGAAGAAAGAGAGGACTTTGAAAAATTACTAGGTGACAAATTTGATGCTGCCTTGAAAATTTCAACCAATGGCAGTGCATACCAACCAAGTACACCAACAAATACTGTCATGTAATCTTTCTCCACAACTCCAAAGAAGACACCAAGGCAAACCATTACACCTAGTCAGACAAGGCGTCTTATTCCCAGTTCTCCATTAACAAGACTCAAAATCCTAACTGAAGAGGAAGTCACAATTGCTGCAGCTGTGATCCAAGAATACCAGCACATGTAGTATGTAAACATGGACCTGCATGTTTTTTGGGATTCAATCCCAAAGCTGCAGCTGTGTGATTCTTATGCCATGTAGTCAGTATTAATGCTTGCTCTGGAGTATCTGTACATAATTTCTACATGTAAACTCAAAGTCAGGAACACATTTCACTGGAAATTACAAATACCTAAACTAATGGACTATTTGGAGATCCAACTTGAACAGTCCAGCTTTGATGGTATCTCACTATTGACCAAGCAGAAGTCTTGAGCATTGGAGCTGTTGAAGGTAATTTTCATTGCCTGGATGAGCCCCAAGTCAGCCCCAGGACCAGTACCCTTATGGAATGGATCTGATAGCCACAAGTATTGTCTTCAAAGAGCCATGATTGCAACGCTGGAGCTCTTAAGCTATGAAGACTCTGGAAGCCGACAATCCATGACACTTGTTAGTAACCTAGTACTGTGTGGATCCAAGTCTGTCTACTACCCTTGTCTTCATCATATGCCTGAATACCTTGAATGGCTACTCAGTATGATGTATTCTGTAGGCAGCAAGACACCAGAAGAGTACACTCAACGGGAAAGTCTACTATGGGAGTGTATCCTACTAGGAATTGCGTCCCCATTTTATAGGAATAAATTGCTTCCAGTTCCTACCAGTCAATTCAACCCCATTCTTTCCATATGGTTTCCGCTGGCTGCCTTCTGGGTGGCTCATATATGCTGCATCTGCACAAATTCTCCTTTAGTTACATCTATCAATAAAAAAACTTGCATCTTAATAAAGTGTTGTAATGTAACTATTTTTCTTTGTCCCTTATATGCATTATCTTCCTTCCTGTTTTGAATAGGGTAACAACCATGGATTATTTCATTAGATTTTTCTTTTTCTGAGTTTTTACCCATAAAGAGGTTAATGTTTGACCACTTGGAGCCTTGCACATGTATTGTTCATGGACTTGGGTTATCAGTTGGCCTTTTTCCAGATCCTTGAGAGTATAGCTATCTACTCCCACTTTATGGACCACCTTGGCTGGGCCTTTTCATAACAAGGCAAGTTTGCTTTCACAACCGTACCCTCAGTTGCTTTAGAAGCATACCAGGCTTCCTATATTGTATACAGGAAGAGCCAGGCAAGTCTTTTATGCACAATATATGTCCTTTTCCTTAGTTACTAGATTGGTAGAGTATGCCTCAGACTATAGTTTAATAAGCATCTGAGATAGTTTCTTCATATAAGTGCAAGGGGAGAGGGGGTTGCCATAGTTAACTAGGCTGTAAAGGTAAGGAGGGAGGCTAGGTTGTGTTCCATACAATAGCTGGAAAGGGCTTTTCCTGGTGGCTCTATGAAATCCTATGTTGTACGCAAAGGTAGCTGCCAGAAGATATTCATCCCATATTTTTTTATGCTAAATGACTTAGCTTCCCTATAATCTGTACTAAGCTCCTGTTGGTTCTCTCTACCATTACATTTGTCTGAGGATAGTATGATGTTGAAATGATACTGCAAATGCCCATTAGCTTTTTCAGTTGTGGTATCATATAACTGGTGAAATTGGAGCCATTATCAGTTAGCAAAGTTTGTGGTCACCAATGCTTATAGAGAATGTTATCAAGTATAAACTTGGATGTGGTTAGAGCAGACTGATTTGAATAGCTCTAGTTTCCACTCACTTTGTCAGTTGATCCATGGCTACTATAAAAAATTTGTTCTTACTTGTTGTGATGGGCAAAGGTCCAACTACATCAATTGCCACTGTATAAAATGCAAACCCAGGTCTAATCAGTTGATGCTGGTAGCGTGAGACCTTGGGTTGTTCTATATTACAGTTGTGGCAAGCTTCTAGCGTTTCTGCTACATTAGAGTGTATCTCTTCCCAATAGCAATGTTGCTTTAGGAGGTTGAGAGTCTTCTGGATACTACTGTGGCTTAAAGTGCAATGTGCAGATACCACTGCATCAGTGCACAAGGATGGTTGGATATAGGGCAACCATTTCCCTTTATACAGCTTGAAAAGCTGATTATCCTTAACACAAGTGACCACTGCAAGAGTTTTCAGAATTTTCGGAATCTTGAGCGGCTCCTCCCCCCACAAAGAAGGCTTCAACATCAGCTTATTGTACAGCTCATCTGCTGCTGAGGAAACCAAGGCTAGGGTAGGGAGCCATGAAAAGCATTCTGTGTTCTGATGCATGGCACCAGCGCAATGGATTATCTTGTAGTTGTAAGCCTGCAGCTTAATAACACACTGTGCTAGACAACTTTCAGGATCTTTCAGGGTCTTTAACCATTTAAGTGAGGTGTGATCAGTCATCACTGTAAAGTGTACTCCGTGGAGTTACACTCTGAATTGTTGACAAGCATAGATAACTGCCAGACATTCCCATTCAGTAACCATGTAATTCTGTTTGTGGCTATTAATTGTACGTGAGCAGTACCCCACAGGGTGATCCTGGTTGTCTTTGTCCAGCTGAGAAAGGAGAGCACCAATTGCTGTCAGACTAGCGTTCATATGTACAATGAAAGGACATTAAAATTAGGGTATGTAAGTACTGGCTCTGTTATCAACGTGCCTTTTAAGTCCTCAAAGGCTTTCTGGCATCCTGCTGTCCATGATAATTCAACTTCATTCTTCAACAGGTGAAAAAGCAGATCTCCTAGACCTGCAAAGTTTGGTATGAACCTTCTCTAGTAACTAATTGTGCCCAGGAACACCTGTAAATCTCTCTTGTTTGTAGGTGTTTGCATGTGGGTGATGGCTTTGACTTTAGCAGGGAAAGGTTGTTGGCCATCTTTGCTGATGCTATAACTGAGAAATTCCAGATGCTCCTTAAAAAAGTTGCATTTCCTGAGCTTTAACTTGAGGTTAGCTGCAATGAGGCGTTGGAACAATGCCTCCAAGTGTTCCAAATGCTGACCAAAAGTCTGGGAAAAGACATTAATGTCATCAAGGTAAACCAGTACGCAAGACAACTTAAGGTCTCCCATTACAGTATTCATGGCCTGCTGGAATATTGCGGGAGCATTTGTAAGTCCTTGTGGCATTCTAGTTGGCTGAAAAAGTCCTTTCTCTATAATAATGGCGCATTTTTCCTGGTCTACCACTGGAAGGTAAATCTGCCAGTATCCACTGATCAGATCCATTACGCTAAAGTACTGGGCGCCTCCCAGATTATCCAATGCATTGTCAATGCAAGGTAAGAGATAGGAATCCTTTTTTGTGATTGAATTCAGCTTGTGGTAGTCCATTACCACACAATTGGTTCCTTCCTTCTTCTTTACAATTAACAGAGGCAAAGACCAAGGGCTCTTGCTGGGAACCAAAAGGCCAGAAGAGAGAAGTTTTTGTAGCATCTTGTTGACAATGGCTTGATTGGCCAGCCTGTGTCAATTGGTCTAGAGAGTATAGGGGCAGTATGTTGTGTATCCAATACATGTTCAACTCCTAGCGCCTTCCCTAGATTTTAATTTTGCTCCGCAAAGACATCCCTGTACTTCTTAAAGAGGCGTAAGGCTTGGTCCTTCTGATATTCTGTTAGTCTATTGAGGGATTCACGCAGAATTAGAGACAGAATGCTAGGCTGATCACAAGATAGCGCAAACTCACCAAATTCACCAAAAGGGGTGACGTCCATTAAGCTGGAATTCTCTTCTAGTTTCATATATCCCAGAAGCTGATGTTTCTTCACCTTCATTATTTTACAGAAATATTACCCAGGATTACAAGGATTTCTTCCAACAAAGGCATGACAACACCAGGTAGAATCCAAGGCTCTAGCCGCAAACCATTATGGAGTTCAGCTACCTTGCTGTGCAATCCTTTTGGGAAACTGAGACGCAGGCCTGTGTTATGGATCACTTGAGACCCACCTGGGATGGAGAATTCACCGGAGGAATATAAGTGGGTCCCTTTGTACTTCTTGGTAGCCAGCAGCAGGATCTTTATTTCTTGCTGCCGCAAATTGTACGCTACTGACATGTCCCCATCAACATACTCCATATTAATATAGTGTATTTTTTGGTAAGAAGGACTTTTGGTCCATCACCATGATAAAACATAGGCACAGAATGCTGAAAGTGCTGTCCTGGTGGTTGATGATATTTCTGTAGGTAGCCATGAAACTTATACCAATCAAATGTCATATTTTTCATTTTGCAACACTATTGCTGCACAGTCACCAACAACTTACCAAAGCATAGTGGTAAGGAGGAATATGCACCCAATGCCTCTGTTCTTCCAGTGCCTGCAGTACCAAACTCCTAATTATAGTCCAGGTCAGGTGCGAGCTTCAGCTTCTTCACTAATCTGGTAGACAAAATGTTCCTGGGGCTCCAGAATCTAAAAATTGCTCTTACCCTGAGCTTGTGGACCACTAGCTCAATATAAGTGCAGTCATGTCTTCCTCTGTAGTTGGTATATGTAATCTTTGTAACCTTATGAATTTCTAAACCTTTGAACTGACAGAGAAATGACGCTAGAGCAGTTGTTAGCTTGGGCTTCAGAGATTTCAAGGTATCCAAGTTTGTGGAGACTTGAACCAATCTCAATAGGTGAGACAACTTTTTAACACTGTCGCTTTTTTGGGTGACTTCAGTGTATGGCAAGGAAATTTACTCAGCATAAGGTATAGAGAAGGTTTCAAAAGCCTCTTGGGAAGTCAGACTTTCTGTATAAATTGCCTGCTTCCTATTAACTGTGTTGCTGGCTAATAACTAATGTAGCAAGTCTTCATTTATTTATTCCTTACCAGGCAGGTAGCTTTTGGGACAGGCTTCTTGATCCAGCAAGCAGCTGTTATAGTCAGGAATGTTGGGGTCTGGGTCAATAGTGGGAGAGGGGTGGTTACTGTTGACAGTCAGGGTTTTCCCCTCAACCTGACTACTTAGTAGTGTTTTTCCTCTTCACTATCTTCTCTTTCCTCTTCTTTCTCCATCTGCTCATCATCTTTGCTTTCTTTGTGGCCCAAGTGACGGACATTGGCCTTGGGTTATTTGCAATCCCAAGAGAGATTCCCTAATTGTCCACACTTGTAACAAGTGTGATTATTTGTAGTGTTGTTGTTTGAGGGCGTAGCAACAGTTATTGACTTCTTCAAGGGATTTTTCTCCTAGCTCTTGACCTTAGATTCTCTTGTGGAAAGGATGTGGACTTCTTATATTCTGGGAAAGGGACCTCAAACTTTTCTTTTAATGACTAAATGGTGTATCAGCTCTGGGACTGTTTGAGTACCATAAATACCAGACTTAAGTTCAATAGATAACTTGCAATCAGGGCATACATAATTTAGAAGAGCTCCTTTCACATCCACAAAAGTATCAGCTCCCATAGATACAAGGGTCTGATCCTCCAAGTAGAAGCGTTCCAAAAACTCCATGAGAGCTTCACCTTTCTTGATCTTCCCTTCTGTGAATTCCATCTTACAACAGAAAATGGATTCCTCACTGCCAATTTCTGAAATTAGGGCTTTGCACACATTCTTGTAGATCCATCCCTGCTCAGGCAGTCTTGGCATAATTATTGTTTGTGTTTCAAAATCTAGACAGTTAAAGATAGCTGTGTTCTTCATGGCATTGTCTGCATCATACATCAAATTGTTGTATAAGCAAAAGAATATGTGAACATTGGACTTCTTATCAAACTTTGGGAGAATTTTTGATTTAAAGTTCTGTATCACCAAAGAAGTACTAAAGTTGTAGCTTCTTCTGGGCAGAGGTGGAGTATTTTTAAGTTTGAGGCACAAAATTGCGCCTCAGACACTGCATCTCTTGCATTGTTGCTGGTTTGGGACATTGAGGCTGCGGCCCTAGGTAAAGATGTCTTGCTACTGTCCAATACTGCTTCAGCCATGTAGATTTTCTGCATGGTCCAGCCTATATTTTCCTCACTGCTCTCATAGCTATGAAAAGAGCAATGGTCTTCTGACAGCGCCTGGCTGGTGGTGGAGAGGAAGCTTTGTCTTCTTCTAGTAGTCATATGTGGCTACAGCTCCAACCCTGTCTGACGTGGGTACATCTGGAGTAGCTGCTCCACTTGACCTTGTAGTAGCTGAATATTGCTGCGTTGCAATCATACTTCTTGAGCCAGATCCTTAATTGTCTGATTGGCTACGTTTAATTTGTCTTCAAGCTTCCCAATACAAGATTCCTGTTTTTTGAACAACACACCATTCTTTTCCTGTGCAGCCCGTTGGCTATTACCTAATCTTTACAGGTTGTCATGGTTCTCTTATTTACAATTGCAATTGTGGTCAATCCTCTTTACAAGCTTAGCAAGTTCCATGTAGAAGTGACTACAATCAGAAAGAGATTGTTGAAGGCCTTTGTCAATATTGCTAACGTGCTCAGATAGCTCCTCCATGTCCCGCTGGACAATGGCAGTGGCTTCTTTGTTAGGCTCCACAGAAGGCCCATTCTCAATCATTCTCACCAAAAATGAGAGACTCAACTTCACTTCATAATTAGAAAAAGATAGCTTCTGCTCCCTTGACGTGATGGGTTACCGTGCAGAGCCAATTGTTGTCCACCCCTTTGTGCTCTAACATAGTCTCAAGCATCAAGGCCATGTAATTGGTCAGGCGTTCTTTGAGCTGTGCAGACCAAGTAGCAGTGTAGTTCTGGTGACCAGCCAAACTATTGATATGATGGCTGATATTGGACATAGAACCTACGAGCTCATTGTACAGACGTTGAAGGAAAGTCTATTGGTTATTGATCAAGTTCCTGGTGTGATATGAGGGAGAGTTGATACCCCAAATGAATACAATTGTGGCAAATTCCAGGATGAGCAAAGCTATATATGTACTCCTTTTCTTGTTTGATTGCCTTCATCTGCAACCAAAGCTGGTTGGGAGTGATCCCAGTGAAGTTCCTGAATTTCTCTTTAGCAGTTGTGCCATATGATGGCAATACCGCCAACTTCTTGTGAGCTTCCTGTTTTGGTAAGCACCACAGTCCATGCTGCCTATAGCCTGCTCCAGATGCTGCTGGGTAGGCTTCATATTCCTATCCACTTTGATTGGAACTGGATTGTCCAGGTACAAGATGGAGTGATCCTCAATTTGGTGGGGATAGTGCACGTCAGTCATGAATTGACCAAAAGCAATGAATTTGCTGGGGAGACCATCCCTTGTGCCAGCAAGGCGGTTGATCTCCGTAAAGAGCCCATTAGGGTGGTCTTGAAAATGGTGAAAGAAAGCATGGAGAAGGTCATCTCTGTTCCCTCCCCAGGCAAAAGACAAGTCCCCAACAGGGAAAAAAGTTCCATTGGGCTGTTGCATGCTGAGTGAGCACCAAATGTTGTAACCTTGGCTATGGTGTGGTGATTGCTGTATTCACTTAACTCAATTACAACCTATGTTTACTAAAGACTAAGCTAGAATGATTATCTGCTTAGTATGTATAATTAATGTATGGTTAATGTTATATTGATTCTTTATTTAATAATACAAGGGAAGAGTTATGTAGGGGATTGTTGCAACTGAACCAATGAGGATTCAGTATTTGAGTTTGGGGAAGACAACAGTCCAATAGAAAGGACAAGAATGAATAGAATAAGGTATTGTTTATTGTAGAATGTTGTGATTAATATACTATATGGCAAAAGCCACCGGGCCACAAGGGGGTGACATGTTCCATATAAGGATTAGAGCCAAGGAATAACTTGTGCAGAATCAGCAGGCCAAATTGGTAGTGCTCTTAATTAGGAGGAAGTGAACGCCATTCAACATTGCCATCAGATTGGTTCATGTTGTTAGACACGTCAAGGGGTGACTCATTGAGCGCCCCCTGTGTATTGTAAGATATGTTAGTGGGAAAGTCAGGAAACTTGGTTGCAACAGGATTTGTGATTAATCTCAAGCCACTGATCCTCTGATCTGACTTCATCTAAAATTGTATTGGCTCTCAGCCCATCAATTGGTATGATTAATTGATGGGCTAATTAACCCTCTGAGAATGTGACCCGTTGGTCAACCAGACAAGTTGTTCATCCAAACTACAGGGTGATTCTATCCTTTGCAGCAGAGTCTAATTGATGAGAGGTATTGACATCAGTAATGACTAGTTTACTCTAACCACATTACAGAAAATGGTGATGTTGTCTAGGAGGGGCCCAAACGTCCAAGGTCCTCACCAATCATAAACCATTAATATTCTTCAAGATGCAACAATATTTTTCAAGAAGACAAGCTGAATAGATGAGCCTCATACAGAGATATCCAATGAAAATTGAATATAAGCCAGGCAAGGAAATGCTTACCGCAGACATCCTATCAAGGCTATATAGTAAACATGTTCTATGTGCTGATGGGGACCCTGATTGGCCCATGTTGATCATGGGGAATCTCCAAGAAGGGTTCTCATCTGGCACCCCAATGGACATCCAAGAGAAGGTCCTTAAGAACAAACATCTGTTCAAAAACGTATATGATACAATACATCAAATACTTTCAAATGGTGACATCGTACCTTAAGTCCCGTCAACACAAAAGATCAGCACAATCCCCCAATATCACTGAGACCTGGGACAGACCCATAGCAGGAACTTGCACAAATATCTCAAGACACGCTACTGGTGGCCCAACATGCTAGATGATATCAAAGAGGTACTGGAATAATGCAAAGTTTGTGAGAAGTACACCAAAACCAAGGAACAGCCCACTTCAGTAGTACCTGTATCCATCACACAACCCTTCAAGGTGATTTACTGGATATTGTGGGACCAATGCCTGGAAAAAACAAAGGCAAAAAGTACATTATAATGTCGTAACTGTGCTGTTTTAGCAGAGTTACAAGGGGAAAAATATTTATAAGATAGATAATAATCTTTATTGTGAGATAATGATTATATAGTTCATGTTAATCAAGGATAACAGGAACATGATTGGTGATCACACGGCTGGATGGGAGAAGGGGGTGGCTTGATCCTGATAATGAGTCAAGCGCCAAAACAAAGTATCCACCATAAAGGATCATCATCTGTTCATGTTGTTGGATTTGGTAATCTAAGTTGACTTCCTAGTCTGGCTTCAAGTGACCAGATAATTGGGCTGTGGGTCACAAACCTGCTTGGTTGGAACCTTGCTGGTGGGTTGAGCCTGCAATTTTGACAATAACAGCTATCAACTATGTGACCAGATGACCGGTGACAAAAGCCACAAAGGAACACAAAGGCAATGATGTGAGACAAATTATTGGGAAAGAAATCATAGCCAAGTTCAGGAAACCTGACCTCCTGATCACAGACAGGGGCACCAAGCTTAAGGCTTTGCCACCAAGATCTACCTTGATAAAAACGGACAAAGACATATCACAGCCAGCCTGTTCCACCTGGAAGCAAATGTACAAGTAGAACAACTAAACGGCTTGCTAGTGGAAGCTCTCAGTAATATATCTGCTAATATTCCAAAAGCCTGGGTTGACATGCTGCCAACAGCATTCATGGTATGCAGAACATGAGTCAACTGCAACATGGGCAAAAGCTTGTATGAACTTGTCTATGGGCAAAAGCCTGCCCTGGTTAGTACAACCGCAGGACCACAATTAACTCTACCAAAAAAGGTTCCAGGTGATAGTAACCCCAGTGTGCAGCGTGCTAGGATAGACCAGGAAGACATGGAACTAATAAGGATTGATAGAGAGGTAGTCCCACTACAACAAGAATGATTCCAAGTTGGGGACAAAATCTGGGTTGTCAACCCCGATCAGCATAAGTTGGACCCAGGGTTACATGGACCAGGTATTGTCATGGAGGTCAAACCAACAATGCCTACCTCATCAAAGGAATTGGAGCTCAAATGAATTGAAACGCATGCACCATGGTTGACTCTGCCTATGTAAAGCAAGATCAGCTCAACACAATTACAGACTCCCTGCTCCCAACGCCAAACTGGATCAATACCAAGCCCGCATCCCCAACACTCTGAAGAAAATTCCCAAGGCTCCACCTTCAAGCACCCCAGGGGGAGACGTCGCAACATCTTTGATTACTCCCTCTCGGGGAATTGATGCCCAAGTAGTTCACCGAATGAGTCACTGAATGGCTCACTGACTAACCATTAAGTTGGTGGCACTACTATCATTCAGCTGTCTATTACCGGGATCAAACAATCCCTATCCTAAGCGGAACACAACTTGAATCAGCCTTGTGACTTAAGAGAACATTACTCAGATAAGCCCCATGATTTCCATGATACTGTATATATTCCTATATTCATATTCCAATAAAGTATCTGTCTCTTCTTAAATTTCCCCTTTATCTAATTTGTTATACTTCCAAGAAGTATATACTCGACAACGTGATGAAAAAATACACCACATAAAAATCAGCTAAAGGTTCTCAAAGTTGATGGCTTCTCTATCAAAAAGTATATTTAGGGGTAGGAGCAGGATGGTTCACTGTGGTGTATAAGTAAGGTTGTTAAGAAAGTTGTCTTCAGTGATGAAAGAGGTAAGCATAGGCCTCACCAGGGACAACCTTCTCAATAGGGGTATGTAAGTATAACTAACCATATGTATCTTTAATGGTGGGGGTCCATATACCACGGTAGGATATCCTAGCTTACCATTGCAGGGTTGCCGCTCGTGGGATCGCTCATTGCTGAACTTGGGACCATATATTTAATCAGGTTTAAAAGGTTGAATGGCATTTAAGTAAATTTAATTATTTCCAGGGTGGTGATGGTTTAGGGGTTCAGGTTAGCCAGGGTTGTTAATGTGGGTATAGGTGGGATTGCAGCAGGTGGGAATAGTTTCTGTATTGGGAGCGGGTTAGTTTTTCTAAGAGATTGGATTGTACGGGGAACCAGGTAAGGTAATTGGCATGGCGTAAATGTATGCTGGAGAGCCATGCCTTTATGGTGAAAGGTTTGGCTTTGGCATTATTTTAGGGTGGCTGGGAGGTGACCTATATTTTAGGGGTTTAGTTTAGGATTTATTCTGGCTGGGATGCTTGTTTTATCATGGCAAGTTTGATTTTATGGAGTGGATTTGTTTATCGTGGTTGATGCTGCTTGGGGTGGATGGTGGGGTTTTAGCCAATCGTATTGAGGTTGGTAAAGTTTTTGATGGTGGATTTAAAAGCCCCTAAAATTTGTTGTTGTGACGTCATGAATGGTATTTGACATGGGGATGGAACCTCTTTGAAGTGTATGGCCTGGTTCGAGTGGGTAAAGCCAGTGAGGGTTAGTTCTGTTGTTTAGAAACGATCGAGATGGCATTGGTGCAGGATGGCTAAAGTAGAAATATATGTTCTGGTTGATTGATCAGTTGGGGAGTGCAGTGCACAGTGTTGGGTCGATATGGAATTATTTGGGAATGGGTGTGAAGCCATGCGGGATGCAATAAGCCTTGGTTGTGAACGCGATGAGGTGAAAATGACGTTTTTTTGTTGGGGCGTTTTTCTACGAGGGAGGCGTGAGATTGAATTTGCTGGACATGTCGGGTGGCAGGGGCTGAGTGTAGGTACCAGCAGAGATGAGGATGCATGAGATGAGGAGGAAATAGCGAGGGGATGATTGGATCGGCTGGGAAAGCGATGGTTGTGGTTGGATGACGGCGATGCGGTTCCTGTCTCCTGCTGGCTATAATGGCTCGGGTAAATGTGCAATGGGTATTTAAAGGGCCGAGGCAGATGGGGAGAAGCATTATGTTGCAAAACAAGGTATTAGCCTGGAGTCTAGTGCTGTTATGCCTGTTGGGGGTGGCTTTGAGTGCAAGCGACGATGACCACGACAGCATTGTAATTGCTAAACCTGACAGTGGCTCGGTGGAGCCCATGGCAGCTAGTGCGCTAAAGGGCGACAAGGTGGCTCAGGCCATCTCCATGATTTTCCTGATGCTGGCGCTTGTTGATTACATCATTTACTTTCTCCTGTTTGTGTACGTGTTCATGTTCGTAGTTTCCGAGTCACGCACTGTCTTCAAGGCAGTCATCTCCTCCATAGTTGTGCTGGTGTTTATCTCGATCCGGCTAATCTTTTTGCCGCTCATCCTGAATGGGATTCCTTACTCGTGGGCACCCAAGATTCCCACGGTTATTATGGAGATCTCCTTCTACGCCTGCACCGTCTCTTACATTGTGTTTTTCAACGCCCCGGTCATTGCGTGCGTGTACTTTGTCATCAAGTTTGGCTTTGGCGGTGAGAAGCTAAAGGGGGGGGATAGTCGATGCCAACGGGGAAGTTCCCATGGTGGTTGTGATGATGCCCATCTATAACGAGGAGCCCAAGCCTCTCTTCCGTGCGGTGGAATCTGCCATCCGCTCCGACTACCCCTCAGATAAGCTGCACCTCGTGCTGGCGTTTGATGACGAGACGGAATCCGCTCTGTACTGGGAGCTGCTGAAGCGACTGCGCGTGCTCAACCGCGAGGTGCATCAGCAGTGGAAGATGGAAGCCGAGAACGAGCCTGACATGTTCCTGTTCCCGCCTCGCCTGGAGCTGACGGTGGAGGGCGTGCGGGTCACAATCTGCCGCTTCCCCCACGAAGGCAAGTCTGCCACCCAAGGCAAGGGGTTCCGCATCGTCAATGAAATGTACAGTTCGCAGGCCGATTCCACCTTCTTGATGTACATTGATTCTGATGTCATCCTTCACGACAATGCCGTTTACAACTTTGTTTCGACTCTCGTTAGCCACCCCCGCATGAACGCTGTGACTGGATATGTCACCTGCCGCACCAGCGACAAGCCCAACCTTTTGCATTACCTGCAGGATGCCGAATACCTGGAGGGGCAGATGTTTGCCCGCGCCCTGGAAGCTTTGGCCGGCTCCGTCACCTGCCTCCCCGGCGCCCTGACCCTCCTCCGCCTGACCTCGATGCAGGAGGTTGCCCCCAAGTACTTTATTGAATTCGACAAGCGCAAGCCTCTCCACTTCCACCGCTACTACCTTGGCGAGGATCGCTACATGACCCACCTGCTGATGGAGCAGAGCAAGCGCGCTTACCAGATCGGCCTGTGCGGTGCCTCGCGCTGCAAAACCGACGCCCCCGACAGCTGGCAGAAGCTCATCAAGCAGCGACGCCGCTGGTACCTCGGAGCCCTCATCAACGAGGCTCACATGCTGTGCACCCCCAGCCTCTGGCGCTACATGCCCATGCTGCTGACTTTGAAGCTGTTTGACTATGCCTCTGGTTCTCTCTCGTGGCTGTTCATGGTGTACGTGGTGGGGGTTGCCAAGGGCGTTGTGCCTGTCTGGACCATCTGCGTCTTCTTCCCGTGTTTGATCCTCAAGTACCTGATCCTCAGCCTCAACGCCAGCTTCATGAATCGCTCAAAGATCTTTGTCACCTTCCCCATCTTCTTCTTTGTCGCCCCCATCTTCAAGATGTGGTGCACCATCTACTCCATCTTCACCTGGGACACCCGCTCCTGGGGCGGCCCACGCACCGACGTCACCGAGGAGAAGGCCTCCTCCGTCGAAGTCATGGACGAGCTGATGCGCCGCCGCCTCATGTCCATCAAGCGTTCCAAGAAGGCCCTGAAGCAGATGAAGGCCCGTGCCCGTATCATGAACCGCAACCTCCAGTCCTCGGCAAAGGAAACCAGCGGCGCCGCCCTGCCCCTCAAGAACCTCCTCCCCTTCCCCTATGAGGTGGACATCCTGGGCGGTGGCGAATACTACGAGGACCTGATCATGCCCAACAACCCCTCCCCCTTCCACACTGCACTCGAGGTGTCGTCTCCGGCCCGCTCCTCCGTATCGCTGATGGATGACAAGTACGTGTTTGGAAAGTACCAGCGCACCGACTCCTCCCGCTCCTCAGTCGTGCTCGACGTTGCCTCGCTCTCCCGCATGGACCGGCTGGTTCGCTCCCCCCGCGAAACAATGATCGACGACCCAACGCAGATGTCCTACCGCCTCAACTCCAGCCAGCATCTCCAGGAAGTCCCCTCCGTGCCCTCGCAATACGACTCCACCGACTCACTCCGCCCCAAAGACACCTCCACCACCACCTCCGAAGAAGACCTGTCAAAGTCCGTCTTTGACCGGAATTAACCTCCTAAAACTAAATCCCTCCCTACATATTCTTTACTACACAACTCATTAAACCCACCCTAAACTTTTCCTACCTCGACCTGATTGGCTAATTAGAGTTCAAAACATTCAACCAATCACGTCATCCACCAGAATCCATGACACCATGCAATGATTAATTAGTTGAAACTAGATATCTCGCCCTAACCAACATCCCTCAAAATAAATATACATTCTAAACCAAGAAACTTTCCCTAATGAATTTAAAACATCAACTCTAAAGCTAGATCCGCTTATCAACCCACCCGCCGAGCCACAAAACTTATCAGCCCGGCAAACTTATCCGCCGCTCAAAATATCCACCCCATCAGAAAACCTCGGTAAATATTGGGAACCGCTATTAAAGCTACAAATCTCAAACTATATTTAAAATTACATTCCATCTTCACCACTGCCGATCCTTGCCAACCTACCCATTTAAACCCTGACTATTTACACCCACCTTTTATCAACCCCAACAAATATTTTTATTCTTAAACCCCACCAAATATACATCCTATAAAGTTTAAACATCTTTATTAAATAGTAATATCAACTACCCTTTACTACTCACCACACTATCTTCTACACCCATCACTACCCCATTTTTAAATCAACTTCACATACATCTTACAATAAAAAATTATTATCAATCAAAACCCCCATAACCCGAATAATCACCATCCCTGTGATCTTTTATTTAACCAATACAACTATAGATCTCCTTAACTAGGGCGGTTGGTCCTTACCCCAAGAAATCCCGTACCAAATTAAAAATCCACCTCCCACAGCACTTATCGAACCCTGAACCCGGCATACCCCTCCCAGATCATACTAGTCAGCGCTAAACAGTTGACCCGATTTCATAGAAGGGACCTTGGATAACTATAACTTCCTCTCTGCCCACAACTAGCCATTAAGCCACCTCTCTCCCCCAAAACCAATGCTACACCCACCCGTGAACTCCCCTAGACAGCTCCAATAAGCTGTCTGGAACAGTTAAAACCACCCGTCCTGGGATGATCAACACCATAATCCCAATTCTGGCTGGTGGTCCCAGGTAAGAGAATCTATACCATGCCTCTTCAAGTTAGGACCAATCCTATGGTGGGCTCAGCCCCCAATCCTGTCATGAATGACATTTCAATACTTGTGATAAGGAGCGCCTTTTGGGGAAGCTTCAAATATGGAATAGGAGAGAAGTATCTTTTATTGGATAATATTTTAGACTTATATAGCTTGGGCTGTGGTGGAGATTTAGTTGGATTGAACCTAGGGGTTGGTCATGTGCGGGATACGTTCGAGCCACTAGATACTTGGATCGTCATGTGATATTGCTTGGTTACCATTCTCGGTATGTCAAACAGTATATTGGAAGGGCACCAAATTGGGCAATGACTGGATGTTAAGTAGGTTGGCGGTAGCCAGAATGTTTGTACATCCAGACCCTTGACACCCCCCCCTTAAGGGGTTACTCTAGTTCATCAGGAGGGGGCTTCGTTTTAACGGCTGCCGCCTGATGCTCCTGGGGCTGTTTATTAGTTGGAACCAGTCTGGTTGAGTGTTCTCCTTTACTAAGGCGGAGACAGGTTCTGTGATATTTCTTGACAATTGGGGTTTTGGCACCTTGGAATTTGACTAGATAGGTGTTGTGATCTGGTCTGTACTTGATGATTCTTCCTGGTCCCCTGTGTACTGAGTCCAGTTTCTTTCTGTTGCCAGCTAGAACCCAGACGGGGGAGTCGATGGGAAGTGGTTCCTCTGTGAAGGTTAACTATTGTGTTTTGAGCCTTTTTATTTCTACTATTTTAGCTTTGAGGCATATGTGTTGTAGATTTGGTACTTGTTCTACTGCGGGGGTTTCCCAGGGGGATCTTTATGTATGGCTGCTTGTTGCAGGTAATTATTTCTGGTTTGTATCTGTAGGTTAGCTCAAATAGTGAATAGCCTGTTCCTTGATTAGTGCAGACCTGGGATACTAGTAATGCATGTTTCACGTATAGTGGCCATGTGTCTTTGGCTTTGACATCCATTATTTTCTCTAGGGTCCTGATAAGGCTGCAGTTTAGGTGTTCCACTCTGCCGTTGGCCTGTGGCCTGTATTGAGAGGTTATGGAATGTTAAATGTTTTTAGATTTTAAGTTGTTGTTTACTATGTGACCTGATAACTCAGTTGCTCCATCGGTTATGGTGTAGTCTGGAGTGCCGTAGTTGGCTATGATTGCTTTGTTAATGAATTGGTTTATGGTTTCTGCTTTATGGTCCTTTGTTGCCCAGCAGATGGGCCAGTGTGTGGCAAAGTTAATAGCTACAATTAAGAAATGTTGGTTTGTTTTTGTTTCTGGGAAGGGGCCCACTATGTCTAGCCCCCAAACCTTGAATGGTTCAGGGTCTGGTAATGGGTTGATTGTTTGCTGAGGAGCCTTTGTACTGGTGTATTTCTTGCACACTGTGCATTTTTTCAGAACATCAATTATATCTTGTTTGAGGTTGAGTCACCATACTATTCTTTTAGTGTGAGGTATAGGTTGTTAGCATTTGTATGACCTAGCAGGCGGTGATGTCTTAGTATGGTGTCAACTCTTTGTGCAAGTGGGATGTACGGGATATGTTTGTCATTAATAATTTGGTATACAGTGCCATTTGATACATGGAAATACTTTTCATTCCTTACTAATGTATTGTGGGTCAGTTGGTGTGTTGAGGGGTCTTTCCCTTTGGTTTTATACTCAGTGTTGTATAGGTTTGGCCAGTCAGGGTCCAGGTGGTCAAGATGATCCTCTCTAAGCTGACATAGTTTAGAGAGGGCATCAGCTGTGACCAGCTCTGCCCCTTTTTGTAATGGATGTCCAAATTAAGCTGTTCCAGCAGGGACATCCATTTGGCTTGTCGCCATGCAAGTGTGTTCTGAGTTTTGAAATAGATTAAGGATTTATGGTCAGTTAGTACTCGGACGTTTAAATGTCCTTCTAAGTAACATCTCCATTTCTTGCATGTGTGATATATTGCTAGCAATTCCTTATTGTGTATTGGGTATCTCTGCTCAGTGTTGGTCAGTTTTCTGCTTTCATAACATACCGGCAGGAAGTCTTGCTGCCCTGGCTGGCAGATGTGCAGGGCTGCGCCAATGGCAGTGTCACTGGCATCTGACTCAAGCTCATAGCACCCGTTGTTATTAGGGTTTTGCAAGATTGGTGCTTCAATCAAAGCTTGTTTTAATAGTTGGAAATTCTTGTTGCATTCTGGTGTCCAGATGGATTTCTTTTTGGCATTACCCTTGGTTAAGTCATTGATTGGTGTGGTTAGTTTCCCGCAGTCTTTGATGTATTTTCTTAGGTAAGCTACCATTCCGAGAAAGCATCTAACTTGTTTAACAGAGGTGGGGCGTTGCATGCTATTTATGGCTTTTATTTTATCTTGATCTGCTTCGATGCCACCGTCAGAGACAATGTGGCCCAAGAACAGGAGTTTCTTTTCCATAAATTGGCACTTACCTGGTTTTGCATAAAGTTTGTGCTTTGCGAGCCAATCAAGTGTCTTGCAGACATGCATGAGATGTTGCTCTTTTTTTTTGAAAATATGATGATATTGTCAAGGTAGTATAATGTATTTGAGAGGCCATTTAGCGCTTGGTTCATCATGGTGAAAAACGTTGCAGGAGTGTTGGTCATCCCAAAGTTCATTACCCTACATTCAAAGGATCCAAATTGTGTACAGAAAGCAGTCTTTGGTATGTCCTTTTCCTTTACTTCAACTTGGTTGTAACCTGAGGTGAGGTCAATTTTGGAGAAAAATTTGGCTCCTGAGAGCCTTGCAAACAGATCCTCTATAAGTGGAAGAGAGTATTTATTCTTTACTGTGCTTGCATTTAATGATCTGTAGTCAGTTACTAGACGCAGAGTGCCTTCCTTTTTCTTTACAAAGAATACTGCTACCCCCATGGGGATTCAGACGGGCAGATGAAGCCTTTAGCTAAGTTGTCCTCAATGTGTGTTTTGAGGGCTTGGGTCTCCATGGGAGAGAGTCTGTAGAGGGGTGCAGGTTTAGGCATGGCTTTACATAGGTTGATGCCATGTTTGACCTCTTGTTTGGGGGGTAACTCTGTGAGTTCTTCTTTGAATACATGGGTGTATTCATTTAGGAGTGCCACAAGTTATGGGCATTGGATTTTGGTTGTTTGCATATTATTGAATTTGGTGTGCCTCATTATGTGGAGGGTACTATCTTTAGTTATACGTTCTGAGTTGTCTTTGTTTATGACCTGGACAATACTGTGTCTCTTAGTATGAGGTCATTGGGTTCTTTGAGGATGTTAAAATTGACTCCGTTGCATTTGATGGTCATGGTTTTTGTTTTCCAACATACGCTGGGGTTCACTTGGGTGAACCAGTATATGCCTGCTACAATGTCGTAGTTTATGTTGCTCATGACAAGTCCTTTGATGAAAATTTGTATGCCTTGGAGGTTGATTCTGAAGGGAGTTGTCACACCTTCAAGTAGAACCTTTGATTTATCTGGCATTCTGCTGTATTTGAAGTTGAATTTGACAACTGGTATTTTGTACTTTGTTACAAATGGTTTGCTAACCATAGTGTGTTGTGCACCAGAGTCAAATAGGATTTTCTGTGTATGAGATTTATAAGTGCATGGATAGTTAAGAAGTTGTGAGCAATCTTTAATTTTTACATTCATAAAAATGGAGGATTGCGGGATACATTGGATGCAAGCAGCAAAGTTTGTGCTTTGGTACAGTTTCTTGTCAAGTTGGGGGTAGACAGGGGCACTTAAGCCTGTTCCCCTCCTCTTTTCCCTGTTCCTCTGTTTTGAGACTTTCAAGGTCAGAGAATGTGGGGTCAGATTTATAGAGGGTTGCTATTTCAGCATTGTTTACTTTGGTGGTGTCCTCTTTCTTGGGACGGGATTGGTTTGTGCTTTGGCTGCAAATGCCAATGTTGCAATTAGAGTTGCTGTTGCTATGATTAGTGTTTTGGCGTTTATTGCCATTGGAGTTTCTCTGCCATTGCCGTTTGAAGAGCAATTGCTGTTGCGTGCAGAATATTCCATGTTTGTGCATTTTTCTGCACGCTTGGCTTCTGCAATGAGCGTGGTCATGGAGATGTTGGCTTCTGGGTGGATGAGGGCAGCAACAGAGGGTTTCATTCTGTTGATGAATGAGGCTCTGGTATGTAAATTGTCAGCTTGTGCTGGGTTTTGGATCTTGCAATGTATTTCCTCAAATTTGTTGGCGTAAGCTGCAATAGTGGTCTTCTGAGGAAGATCACTGAGCTGTATTGCAATATCTTGGAGGGATTTGATGACGCAGAACTTTTGGGTGATGTCTGCTTTGAACTCTTCCAAGTTTTCAAGCTGGCCTTCAGTTTGTGAGCCAACCCAGGTGGCAAACCAGTTAGCTGCGGCCTCGTACAGGCGCTTGCTGGCTTCCTGTATCTATTTCTCATAAGGGATTCGGCTGGTGTGGAGTTTAGGGGCTGAGTGGTCTAGCCAGTTGATGTCGTTTTTCTTGTTTTTACCAAAGAGCTTGTTGATACCAATGTATTTGGTGTTGGTAACTTCACCTGTGATAGGTGGTTGTGCGTTTGTTTGTGGTTGAAGAGAGTGACTGTATTAAATTATCTTGGTGCAGCCTGCTCTGGGCATGACCAGACCTTTGAATACAGTGCATCCACTAGGTATATCTTTGTCAATGTTGTGAGCGCAGAAGTACGTTTTCCAGGTCTCCTGGGATGTGGCCTGATTGAGTACGTGAGTGAAGGTGGGCCGGTTTTGTCAGTCATTTTCTCTTTCATGGGTGTGGTAAAAAACCCGTAGCTACTACCAGTGATAAGGAGCGCCTTTTTGGGGAAGCTTCAAATATGGAATTAGGAGAGAAGATAAGTATCTTTTATTGGATAATATTTTAGACTTATATAGCTTGGGCTGTGGCAGAGATTTAGTTGGATTGATCCTAGGGGTTGGTCATGTGTGGGATGGGTTCAAGCCACTGGATACTTGGATTGTCATATGATATTGCTTGGTTACCATTCCCAGTATGTCAAATGGTATATTGGAAGGGCACCAAATCAGGCAACGGCTGGATGTTAAGTAGGTTGGCGGTAGCCAGAATGCTTGTACATCCAGACCATTGACAATAGTATGACAAAGCTGGTTATTTATTAATAGGCAAGAAGGGTATATAGTGGGATTTATATAATGAATGATTAGCTGCAGGAGGAACTTCATAGAAGAATTGCCATGTGGAGGATAGAAGACAGTGGTATAGAAAAATAGCAGATAGCATCAGAGAAACTGGTTTCACATGGAATGCTTAATTAAGGAGGTGGCGCTGTGTGGTCATGATTACAACCAAGTTTGCCAAAGTAATGATCAGACAATATGTGTAGATCATATATGGCTTGATTACCACATCTATAGTGCCAGTAATTGAGTTAAGGGTATAATAGAACCGGCACACCATCACAATTAGACAACCATGTACCTGTTTAATTGTTTCTTTTATAAGTGGATGTAATTTTATGATTCATATCCAGAAGGCAACACTGGGTGAACCCAAAGTTTTCAGCAACTGTTCAAAAGTTCAGGCCTCTGATATTCAAGGCTGTGATCCTTTGCATACCCTGATCTGTTACATCCCTGACCTTTATTTGAGTTTATGCTTGAGTTGCCCTCCTGAGACAAAAAAGATGCTAATTGTTTTATTTCAGCAGATGCCATTGGAGTCTTGTTAGATGGAAGTGGATCAATTTCAACCTCTTTGTGTTCAGGGGTCTGTTGATTGCCTGGATCAACAATGGTCTCCAAGTGGTGTTCAAGCAACAGGGCATCAGCTCCAATAAAAAACATACAGCTCTATGCCATCATGAGGGATTTAAAGCACTGTGATGATATGGCTTAGTAAAAGCCCCCTGCCCTTTGATGTTGCCTGCCACAAGCTCTTGGTACTGAGCTTTAGGAATTGGGAATTGCTATCACTTGAAACCCCCATCTTAAAATCTGGTTAAATCCTTAAAAAGGGGGATATTTTTTCAAGGCTTTATTACTGGTCAGACTTCACAAAGCATCCCTAGCAGATCTTTCTTGGTCTGATCAGAGAGCTAGATTCTGATATAGTGGCCCAAAAAAATATCCAGCCAGCAACATGTTAAAGAAAAAAGTAAATTTCAATAGATGAAATTTGCTGTAAAGAGCATGAGCAGATGCACCATAGATTTTTACACAAGTATGGTATATAAAAACGCAAAAATAAATAAATAAGAAGAAATTTTAAAAAGAATTCAAAAATATTTAATAATAAGAGCTGCGCCTTTAAGTAGATTAAAGCACATAAAATGAATATGACAGTACCTCTTATTCAAACTTACCTAGATTATAAAATTGGGTTTAGAGAATCTTTTGCACAGAAAACATGGTTAAAATAAGAGAAATACCTGAGTTTGTTTGTGGTCAAGTTGAACAAGCTAAGGGGAGGGGTTTATCCTATAAAAAGATACCCAAAGAACTCAAGATTGGCAAAGAAACTGCCCAAGAAATTTACCTCAAGTTCCAGGAAACTAACTCAGTGAAACATCGCCTGAGATCAGGTCGTCCTAAAAAAACTACTGCATGAGATGATTGGTCTATTGTTAGAATAGTTAAGCAAAATTGATTTATAACTGCCAGTCAAATTAAGGAGACTATCAAAAATACCATAGAAATTAGCATCTCTGAGGCCATTGTTTGCAATAGACTCCAAGAACTGGGGAACTATGGCCGTGTTGCAAGAAAAAAACCTCTTATAAGTCCAAAGAATAAAGCCAGAAGATTGGCCTTTGCTCATAAGTATGTCAACTATCCTGTATCCTTTTGGGAAAAGATGATTTGGTCTGACGAGACTAAAGTTCAGCTCTGTGGATCTCAGAGATGCCAAACTGTCTATTGCAAAGCTGATGAAGCTTACAAAATTGAGTGCTTAAAACCCACTGTTAAAAATGGACGACAGGGTGTCATGTTTTGGGGCTGTTTCACAGCCAACACAAGAGGGGCAATCCAGCCAATCAGTGAGAAGGTAAATGCTGATGTTTACAGAAGAATCCTTGATTGTAATCTCCATCCATTTATGAAGGATCTGCAAGAACTGGCCAGTTATATCTTCATGCAAGATAATTCTCCTATCCACAAATACAAGAAAGCCTTAAAATACTTAGATGATAAACAGACTGTTTGTTTGGATTGGCCTCCTCAAAGCCCAGATTTGAATCCCATTGAACATCTTTGGGATGTTGTCAAATCCAATTTGCCAAAAATCTCTAAACAATCCATCATGTATTTAAATTTGGAGTGGTAAAAGCATGGGAAGAAATTCCTATGGAAACTTTAAAGAACCTAGTCCATTCTATGCCCAGAAGGCTTGCTGCTGTGATTGAAGCCAAAGGTTGGCCTACAAAGTACTAAGTCCATAGCATATTCAGCTTTGAAATCTATTATTATTTTATATTAAATATTCATATTTTTGAAATCTTTTTATTTTTTCTTCCTATTTATTTATTTTTGCGTTTTTATATACCATACTTGTGTAAAAATCCACGGTGCATCTGCTCATACTTTTTATAGCAAATTTCATTTATTGAAATTTACTTTTTCTTTCTAAAATGCTTCTGGCCAGGTAATTTTTTGGGCCACTGTGCCTTTGCCCCAATTTCCTAAAATGAAAACCCAGGTTAGCTGGGATATTTCTCATCCCTTTTCTGATAGCCTTTTGATCAGAGTGGAGTGATGATCCAACCTGGTTTGATTGGTGTTGTTTACCAAGGGCACCAGTTCTAGGAACTTTCCAACGGATGGTAACGGGTCCCTAGCCAGCCTTTTCAGCATTAGCAATGTACATCCGAGTGCAGCTTGGATCAACTGTAGCCATGTATGGGGTTGATTCTTGTTGTTGGCCTGTGTATAGCAACTTTGATTGGGGCTGGATCTTCCTAGCCCTTGCTTTTTTTATATGTCGCAATAAAGGTAAAGTATAACTTTCACTTGATGCTGCTGAAAAAACTTGACCCAGCTATGCTTCTCCATATACAGCTTTAGTCCTCTCTAAGCTGAATTTGGTGCACTCAGCTCAGCAGCTCTGAAAAGTTCAGAGCTGTGCACAGTTATTCTACGCTGGATGGAGTTGGGATGAGTCAGTCACCTAGTTAGGGAATGGGGAAGCATCAGGGAAAAGAGATATGTGAGATGTTCTTTTTGAAAAAAGTTGGATGTTTATAGCTAGCTGGATTTTGGGATAATTTGTTGGTATATAAAGGATTAATAGCACTATAACTTTCTTGAATCATTATGGTTGATGTATTTAAGAGATGCTGATGCTTTTCTTTATCAGATAAATCTAACACTGCTATACTAAAAGGGAATATTCGGTGTTTAGAAAGCTTTTGGCTGGTAGAGACAGCCTCAATCATCTCAGCTAGAGTCCCTATGTGGCAGGATATATAAGAAAGCTGATGTGTGTAGTGATGTGATTAAAGGGTGCAAAGGATGTGGAACTTTCCTGACCCAGTAATAGATATAAATTTGTTTGGAATTAAAATGCAGTAGTTTATAAAGCTATGACATAAAGGAGGATAATTCATTGATAAAAAAATAAAACCAGATGTAGAAAAAATCAAAAACCAATGAGTTTATATTAGTTTCCAATTGATTTGGGTTAATTTTTGTTTTGTTCTGAGATACGTCAACTTCACTTATATCTGAGTTGATTTTGTTTACATATGAGTTATTTTAGCTTACTGCCACAGCTTTGAAAACTACTGTACAGTGATGTTCAGTAGCTTTCAAAGCTGTGGCAACAAGCAGAAAAAACTCAGCCAGAAATAAATAAGCTCACTCAGAACTCAATTAAAAATATATGGATTTATATTGAATTGCAATAGATTTGGGTCCCCTTCTATCTTGTTCTGAGCTGAGCAGATTTTGTTTTCAGTCGTGTTCATCCCGCTTACACATGACTCGGATTTGCCTACCGCCCCAGCTTTGAAAGCTACTGGACATCACTGTACAGTAGTTTTCAAAATACAACCGAAAGAAAGAAAAATAATTGGAATAATGAAAATGATGGTTGGATATCAGCAGCTCCAAAAAACAAGCGTGAATTATGCTGATACTATCTTCTCCATAGCTCGTGGGTGTACCCCCACATAGTTTAGGAGGAATGGGGTGAAGTACAAGGGTGGTCTATCCATCCCCATAACTTAATATCCATGGAAAAATAACCTGTCTCTGATCTATTCTCGTTTACATTTATTTTTACTTCTATTTCAGAATTTACATTACATATTCAATATCCATTACCATGCTTTACTGTTGGATGTAGTCCGTATTTGGCTTCGATGGCACGTTTGATGGATGATGTGCGCCCCATACTTATTTATTCCTTACTGAGCTTGGTTCATAAGTTTTATAAAAAAATCTATGGAAAGTTTACTTCAAGGTGATGATAATGTTGCACGAGGGAAGTATGGTCGGAATGTGGATTGGAAATAGTTTTGGTATGGGTTAGCTTTTGATAGTATAAAATATTTTTTGCGATTGCGTGCTTCGGTCATTTAGGTCGTATGAATGGATCTGGTTCGCTGGACGGTGAGCGAATCGGAGTTTCTGGCTGGGTGGGAATGGAGCTCTCTTCCTTTCGTGGTCGGTATGGAAAGGGTAGTGGATTTGAAGTAACATTTATTAGGTGCCGGATGGAATCTGATAGGTCCACTTGGATGATCGATTAGGTAAATCGGTGGTTAGTGACTGCACAGCGGGAGTTATGTCTGGGTACGGGTCAAAAAAGATTTTTGTCCATGTTTGAAAAAGCGTATAGATGATTTGAGGGGCGGTTAAAGTCAAGTAAACAGGGCGGGGTAGGGATTAACCTAATGTACAGTTGTAAATTTTGGGCGCATGATTTGGATTGGCGGGAGTGTAGGGGGTCCACCCCTCAGAACTTTGTAATGGTGGGGGTTAATTAAAGTATTTAGTTTCCCCGTGCTCCAGGTTGGCCAAGTTGATCCTCCGCTGGGGCTTGATGATTTGGAAACCAGAGTCGGGTTTGGCATCCGTTGGCTGCAAGTTCTACTAGCTGGTAATCGATTGAACGCATCTCGTACAGCAGCTTTGACACCTCAGGTTTGGCAGTCGAAGGCTACATGTTGTAGGGTTGACGAGAACAAAACGGGATTTGGGATTGGGATAATTAAAGTGCACTGGTATAATCACGCTGATCATTAAGACCAATTTCAAGCCACAATCGGTATCACTGCTTTCTGGTTCAGTTTTTAGAGTAGAGTTTATTTGGTTTATGGTGACGTAGGATTGGTGTTAAATTGAGACTAGGCGCAAGCAGATATGGCAAAATGTTGGTGAATTGCAACGGGCGCTGGGATCTCCTTAGATTGACATTGCTGGATGGGTCTAAAGCTTTGAGGAGATGAACCAAATGAAAGAGTGTGGGGCGCATAAGTTTAATCAGGATTAGTGTGGTGATTACTGCTTTATATTGCTGCGCCAATCAATGACTTCATCCCCCGCCAGGATTATTTTGCCCAACGACTTGACGAATAACGAACGCGGTGCAGTAAACTACTTTGGGATGCACATATAACTTTGCTGCATTGCACAGCCCCCTTTGTCAACGGCAATCTATTTCGACATCAAGAACAAATAAACATCTGCCTGCTTCCCATATGAACAATTATATTTAAGTCTGGTACTAATCAATCTAGACAAGACGTTTCCTTATAAAGAAATATGCGCATATGATATCATGTTTGGAACTTGCGGAAGCTGATAGGCTTGCTGGCATTGATTTAGCATCAATGTGAGCTGGAGTCAATTATTTAAGCTGGTTTCGAGTTAAAAATAGTTTTTATTTTATCGATAATTGGATTAAATTAAGGTTGGGTATGTTTACACTTCACTGAAAATGGATAAGCTTTAAAGGAAGTGTACTATTGGTGGAAGCATGAAAGGTGAGTCCTGGAGTTAAATCGGACCTGGGGAACTTTTCCTCCTCCGGCCAGAATCTTTGCCCAAGCTATGCATTTCCCAATGGAAGTGACTAGCATTAGGGTTGAGCTGGGCTCCAATCAGGACCCATCAGTTTGGATTTCCAATTCCAGGGAACTGGCCTCAAGCCGAAAGAATGGACTTTGGCAATCTTAAGCGTTCCCACCTTCTCAATCAAACATCAATCGATACAAGACCCGTCCTAGAGTCCGTATTTACCAAACAAAGCTATGCCATGGATTTAAAGAAAACTTGAAGTACATTGTAAAAAAGCTGCCTCTCAGAAGCTTTGGCGGAGCAATCAATGGTCGGTAGATGCCACCCCATCCATCCTTTCCTAACCCAACTCACATATAAATTATCAATTAAACCCATACGCTACACCCACCACTTACACTCCAAGCCTGGCATAACCTCGGATAACAATAAAGTAAAATTTATAAAAGAATGATTTATCAGTTTTATAGTATTCAGTGCTCATGATTTTACCCCTTTACAACCAGTAACCTATCTCTTAAATTTACTCCAAAAAAATCCAAGTTACTTAAAAAATGATGAATAGTTTATATCCTTCATAACTATTTAAACGAATGCCAATTTCAGATTAAATCCAAACGATGTATTATACTTTAATCTGGTTTTTTGCCAAATAGAAATAAAAAATAAAAAATGGTTGACATCCTTAAGATGGGTTAAACTTCTTCCATAAAGTCCATATCCCTAGCGTCAACCGTAACTTTCCCAGCCGCAAGGATGAGAAGACAACTCAACTGGAAACGAACTCAAGCAAAGCATAGCTGGGGCAAGTTACCGAACCAATCAAGTATAAATAAACCAGCTGATCGGTGAAGACAAATAAGAACCGCAACAACTCTCGAATAGACCAGGGGAATATATCAGATCCAAGGGCAACATATCGCAAACGGCAAGCAAAACATCTCGTACAACGGCAACCATCAGCATTTAAACTGTCTACATGTAACATCCTTCATGTTGACCATCCCCAAAAGATATTTTTGCATTTTCATTGTATGTTAATTGATTTTTTTACTTTAAATAATTGTTCCTAATGTTAAAGGTTAAATTTTATTTTAATTTTCAAGTTTTGAGTTTTCAGTAAAATTTTAAAAAATAAAGCCAAAATAAAATATGGGATTGTCGACATGGAGGATGTTACATGCAGACAGTTTAAAGTCTGACGATTGCCCGTACAACAAGTAAATAGGATCGAGGGGTGGTCTGGATCGTAAAGTGATTTAAACCGGGATGCTATGAGGTACCGACGTTTGGAATTTTGATTAAGGTCAGGCCAAACTCCAAATTAAATTCCACAACCATGAAAATAATGAAGCCACTCAAGATGCACAGCTTTTGCTTCCGAGAATATCATAACACTTCAACAAGCAACCAAAGGCTATCCACTCTAAGAAATGGGGTACTTGGTCATTTTCAAGGTGATTTATATATTTACAACAGGTTTAGGGATCGGCTAAATAGGACATGCAAACACAACAAAATCAGGACCAGGGAAATTAAACCCTCTTCCCTTAGTGATTTCTATCGCTTACCGTTTTAAAGTGGCCTCCATTAGTGATAGTTCTGATGTGCCTGAGGAGCATTATGCTGGGAAGGCCAAATTCAATAAGATGGGAACTGTTCCAGTGAACCCCACATTTACCTCCAGATATTTGGTATGGGTAACAAGGAGCCTGGTATATCCTTGCCTCCTGGTTCAACCAAGTTCACCAAGTTGAAGCATCATCCAGTGGCCCACTCTTTCCCTGACCCTCTTCCTGACCCCTCATAGAGCAGCAGCCAAGTAGCCACCCAGTGGTACACCTGCTCTCCAGAGGCCACCAAAATTAATCTCGCTTAAAGAAAGGGTCCAGATGTGTTGGGGTAATATACTTTAAATGAGCCAGTTCTGCTGTAAAGAAATTATACCCCATCTACAGATTCACAAGCTCCCCCATCAAGTTTCCAACAGACCTCCTTGAGTCCTTCACATATACCATCACATCTGCATGTTTCTGTCAAGTTGCGCTTTACTACTTGACATGACAAAGAGCTCAGGCAAAAGTCTTAAACACCCAAGACTTGAGGTTCTGGCTTTAAGCCAGCCTGATCTGAGTACCAGCAATAGATATCTTTTCAGCCAATGGACAATGAGCCCAGAAGATTCAGTATCAAAGTTAAAGAGCAAAAATTAGCCTATTTTATCCAGGAAAGGGCATTAAAATGTATATCAAAAGGGGTTATCCTAGTAGCCTTAGCAGAGGTACCCCAAGCGGCCAGAGGTTGGTAAGGATAGCAATGTTCAGATACTGATGTTGGACTGTATCCAGTTAAAGAGAGCCCTGCAGGTCAAAAGTGGGAGCCCAGGCTTTGGCATGCATGGCTCTGCCAACTCCAATTCACCAGGCTGATTGAAACCCCTAGAAAATTTTAATTCAAAAAATATCCTGTCTCAAGATTGGACTCAGGAGGATGGTGGGTCAGAGGAATTTAGTATGAGCCAGGCAAGGGAACAACCAGAGGAATCCATCTTCACAGTTTACTTGGACCTCTATTGAAGATAGCAATGAGGGGATCAATCCAGAGGGCGTCTAGCTTATGATTGTGACCACCCACCTGATACTGATATTAGAGGACTTGATCTACTAAATTGAACTCAGAGACAGGGCACAGGAAGAATTGGAGGGAGACAACTATAAGGACTTAGCCTAATAAGCAGAGGTCTAGGCAGTGGCCTGGATATCTATGACCTAATTGACTAGCTCTCTGACCTCTTGTTAAGGGTTGAGTGAAGTGTCTAGCTCAACCAATGTATGTCCCAAGGTTGAGGGTGTAGCGGCTTCCCACCCATACACCATTTCAAATGAGGAGAATCCAGTAAAACAATCCTTGGTCAGGCGGCAAGTAAAAAGAGCAGCAGGCAGGTACAGGTCCCAGTTAGAGCCATCTGAGTGGGTTAACTTGGGCATGATAGAGATCAGATTGGAATTAGCATGCTCTACAGAGCCATTAGTAGATGGATTATAGGGAGCAGCCAGGATTGATGGGTCCCTGTGGCCTCTATTGACAAGGTTATCAACCAAGTGTTGGGAGCAGCTCTGTTACAGTAGTTTTAAAAGCTACGGCAACAGCAGAAAATACATCAGATTTAAACAAAATGATTTCAGATTTAAGCAAATTCCAACCATCAGGTTAAAATATATACTCTGTTGGCAGGGGTTTTTGGCATTAATGGGCAAAATGGGTAAACACAGTAACAAAGTGCTCATGCGCCAAACAAACCAATTCAAAATAAAAAACCAAAATTCATGGATTCACAAATAAAATGATGGGAGCTGCCCTTTGGTTTGCATATTTTTACCATGTGAATTGGTGACAAAATGCGCCCTAGCGCGGTGAGTCAAAACTCAATCCAAAAACAAAACACAGTAGCAACTCCATATGTAAACAAAACCACCCAATTGTTGTGGACAATGTATTGTAAGCAAGAATGATACCAAGGTATCTAAATTAAGACCCAAGATCTGAGACAAATTTTAAAAATATCTTGTTGGGTGCTTAAATTTGGCGTAAATCTAGGGAAAAGGGGTGAACCCTATTTTGGGTACTCTAAAAGGGCAGTGTAAACCCATAAAAACTCATCAAGAAATAAAGCCCTATAATCATGATATTGGGTGGGTGTTGTGAAGTGATTGGTTATAAACTAGCCGCCACTATATTCACGCACTAATCCATTAAGCTTGGTGAACCAAAGGGCGATGGCACTCTTGCCCTGGATGATAAATAGTCCAAACAATCAACTAGGTTGTATTCCAAGTTCATATTAAATGATGATCATCTGATCATTAGTTTATTATTGGGCTAAGCAATAGAGGGAATTGGGCTATAACCAGAGGATCCTGGCACTCTATTGACTTTCATTAATCCCTCCTTCACTATATAATTCTCTTCTTGATTGATTAAATAAAGATCAAATTACATACACTTATATTTATTATAAACATTAGGTTGAAAGATTTATCTTAGCTTAATCTTTAGTAATACATAAGGTCATAGTCAAGTTAAGCTTTAGTAGCTATCAACCAACCAACAGTTGAAGTTACGACATTTGGTGCTCACTCTAGCATGCATCTGTCCAATGGTACTTGTTGCCCTGCCAGGGACTCGTCTTTTGTGCGGGGAGGTGATGGAGATAATCTTCTCCATGCCTTCCTTTGTCACCTCCAGGACCACCCTGATGGGCTTTTCTTGGAGATCAATTGCCTTGCTGGAACAAGGGATGGGCTTCCTAATGAATTTGTGGCTTTTGGTCAGTTCATGACTGACGTACAGCACCCCTGTCAAATAGAGGATCAGTCCTCTCTACACCTCAATGTCCCAGTGCCACTTGAGGTAGACAGAAACGCAGAGCCAACCCAGCAATAGCTGGAGCAAGCCATTAGTGGGATGGACCGGGGTGCGTATCAAAATGGGGAAGCCCACAAGAAGCTTTCTGTACTGCCATCGGATGGCAGTACAGCCAAAGAGAAATTCTGCAATTTCACAGGAATAACTCCTAATCAGCTTCAATTACAGATGAAAACAATCAAACAAGCCAAGGAGTATATCCATAGTTTTGCTCATCCTGCCATTTACCACAACCAGACTCACTTGGGTTATCAACTGTCCCTGATCTTGCACCAAGGAAATTTGATAAACAATCAGCAGGCTTTCCTCTGTCACCTGTATGATGAACTCACAAACTCTATGGCCAATATAAGTCACCAACTGAACAGCTTGACAATCCACCAAAACTTCACAGCAAATTGATTGACACAGCTGGAGGAACGCCTGACAAAATATGTGGTTACAATGGTTGGGACTATGCTTGAACACAAAGGGTTGGATAATAATTGGCTAGGCACAGTAACTCACCACGTAAAAGGTGCAGAAGCCACCTTTTGCTACCTATGTAGTGAGGTCAAGTTGCTTTGCCGCTCTGTAAGAATGATTGAGGATGGGGTTGCGTCAGAAGGCAACAAGGAAGCTACTGCCATTATCCAACAGGACATGGAGGAGCTATTCAAACATGTGAGTGAGATTGACAAGGGCCTCTGTCAATCCCTCTCTGACTGCAACCATTTTAACAGGGAATTTCCTAAACTTGCAAAAATGATTGACCATAATCACAACTGCACAGAAGAAAATCATGATAATCTGGAAAGATTAAGTGATAGTCATTGGGCTATGCAAGAAAAGAACAATGTGTTGTTTGGGAACCAGGAATCACGTATGGAGAAGTTTGAGGACAAACTACACATAGCAAATCACACGATAAAAGACCTGACCTGAGAAGTACGCTCACAATGTAGCAATATTCTGCATCTACAAGGACAAATAGAGCAACTACTTCAGGTGTATTCCAAACAGATTGTGTCTGACCCTGAACTATAAGCAACTACAAGAAGAAGTCAAAGTGTCTTGTCTACTGCCAGCCAGGCAATGTCAGAGGACCGTTGCTCCTTCCATAGCTATGAGAGCAATGAAGACAACATAGGCTGTACAATGAGGAAAGTCTATGTTGCAGAACCAGTTCTGGATAGCAGCAAAATACCTCTTCCTGGTGCTGCTGCCTCAACTTCCAGGACTAGCAACAACGCTAGAGACGCGGCTTCTGAAGCGCAATTCTGTGCCTCAAACCAGAGAAATACCTCACCTCCTCCTAGAAAAAGCTATAATTTTAGCACTTCTTCTGTGATCCAGAACTTCAATCCAACAAATTTGCCAAAATTTGACAAAAAAGCCAATGTCCACATGTTCCTCTGGCTATACAATAACTCTATGTATGGTGCTGACAAGGCCATGAAGAATGCAGCCATTTTTAATTGCTTGGATTTGGAGACCCAAACAATAATAATGCCAAGACTTCCAGAACAAGGCTGGACTTACAAGAATGTATCCAGGGCTCTTATTGCAGAGTTTGGCAGCAAAGAGGCTCTATTTTGCCAAAAAATGGAGTTTACAGAAGGAAAAATAAAGAAGGGGGAAAGTCTAATGGATTTCTCAGAGTGCTTCTATTTGGAAGCACAGACTCTAGTCTCCATGGGAGCCGCCACTTTTGTTGATGTAAAAGGAGCACTGCTTAACTATGTGACGCCCTAATAGAGAGCTTTATATTGCTCTCAAGTCTGGAATATATGGTGCAAGAACGGTCCCTGAACTCATGCGCCACTTGGGATCTTTTAAGGAGCAGTTCAAAGTTCCCTTTCCTGACTATAAGAAAGCCACTTCATCCTATTCTACAGATTCCAAGGGTAAGACTTGGGATAGGGACGCTCCAAAGAAACCAACAATTGTAGCTACTCCCCCAGTTAACAACATGGCAAATAACCGCACATGCTACAAGTGTGGGCAATTAGGACATCTTTCTTGAGGCTGCAAGCAACCCAAGGCTAATGTTTGCCACCTGATCCAGGAAGACAACGTGAAAGACAAGCTAGATGACAAGGAAGATGACAAGGACAGAGAAGAAGATGGCGAGGAGTCAAAAAACTGCTAAGCAGTCAGGTTGAGGAGAAAACCCTGACTGCTAGTAGTACCCAACCCTCTCCACCTATTGACCCAGACCCCAACATTCCTGATTGCAGCGTCGGCCTGCTGGACCAAGAAGCCTTCCCCAAGAGATACTTGCCTGATAAAGAAGAAATAAACAAAGACTTGCTCCATAGAGCTTTAGCTGTCAACACAGTCACAAGGAAGCAAGCAATCTGTACGGAAAGTATACCTTCTAAAGAAGCTGTTGACATCATCTCTATACCCTACGCTGAACAACTTTCCATGCCATACACCGAGGTCACCCATGAGAGCAATAGTGTTAAAAAGTTGTCTCAACTATTGAGGTTGGTACAAGTCTCCACAAATCTGGATACCTTAAAATCCCTGAAGCCCAATCTAACAACTGCACTAGAGTTGTTCCTTGCTCAGTTTAAGGGTTTAGATATCCACAAGGTTACCAAAATTGCCTCTCCTCATTATGGGGAATAACACAACTGCACATACATTGAACTGGTGGTTCATAAGCTCCAAGTAAGAGCAATTCTGGACTCTGGAGCTCCAGGGAACATTGTATTGACTAGGCTAGTCAAGAAGCTGAAACTTGCTCCTGACCTAGATTATAATGAGGATTTTGGTACTGCAGGACCCAAAAAAATAAAGGCGTTGGGAGCCTATTCATCCTTACCACTTTGTTTTGGTAAATTGGTGGTAACAGCCCCGGCAATAGTGTTGCGCAACAAAAGCTACAATATCTTGATTGGTACAAGCTTCATGGCAACCTATGGAACTATCATCAACAATCAGGATAGTACTTTCAGCATTCTAGGTCACTTGGTACCAATGTTTTATCACAGTGACAGACCAAGGGACCTGCATACAAAGAAAATCCATTATATTAACATGGAATATGCTGATGAAGATATGCCAGTAGCGTAAACCTTGTGTCAGCGCAAAATCAAGGTTCTACCTCTGGCCACTAAAGAGTACAAATGGATCCCCTTATATTCTTCTAGTGAATTCTCTATCCCAGCCGGGTCTCAAGTTATACATAATACAGGTCTAAGCCTCAGCTTCCCTAAAGGTATGCATGGTGAAGTATCTGGACTCCATAATGGTTTGCAACTGGAGCCTTGGATCCTACCTGGGATTGACATGCCATCATTGGAAGAGATTCTGGTACTTTTGGGGAACCTTTCTGAAGAATCACTGAAGGTGAAGAAACACCAGCTGCTGGGCTATATGAAGTTGGAAGAGAACTCTAGCCTTATGGATGTCACGCCCTTTGGCGAGTTCAGTGAATTTGCGCTGCCTTGCAATCAACCAAGTGTTCTGTCACTTATTCCGCATGAATCTTTAAATGGACTAATGGAAGACCAAAAGGACCAAGCTATTTGACTCTTTGAGAAATATAAGGATGTCTTTGCGGAAAACAACCAAGACCTAGGTAAAGCTCTTGGGGTTGAACATGTATTAGATACGCAAGGAACTGCCCCTATATGCTCTAGGCCAATAAGACGCAGCCTGGCCAACCAAGCCATTGTTAACAAAGAGCTACAGAAGTTACTTGCATCTGGACTTTTGGTACCCAGCAAGAGTCCTTGGTCTTCACCATTATTGATTGTAAAGAAAAAAGACAGGTCAAATTGCGTAGTAATGGACTACTGCAAATTAAACTCTGTCACAATAAAAGATTCTTATCTGTTGCCCACATTGATGACACATTGGACAAGCTGGGTAGCGCAAAGTACTTCAACGCAATGGATCTTATTAGTGGGTACTGGTAGATTGACCTTTCAACGGCAGACCAGGAAAAGTGTGTCATCATTACAGAGCAAGGACTTTTTCAGCCTACTAGGATGCCACAAGGGCTCGCAAATGTTCCTGCAACTTTCCAACAAGCCATGGACTCTGTGATGGGAGACCTCAAGTTGACTTGTGTTCTAGTTTACCTTTACAACATAAACATCTTTTCACAAACTTTTGGTCAACACTTGGACCATCTGGAGGCCATGTTTCAATGTCTTATTGCTGCCAATCTCAAGCTAAAACCAAGGAAGTATAACTTCTTTAAGGAAAATTTGGAATTCCTTGGTTATATCATCAGCAAAAATGACTTACAACCTGTTCCTGCTAAGGTCAAAGCTATTACGCACATGCAAAAGCCTTTCAACAAGAGAGATGTTCATGTGTTTTTAGGAATGATTGGTTATTATAGACGGTTTATACCAAACTTTGTGGGTCTTGGAGGACCACTATTTCACTTGTTGAAAAATGACGTTGAGTTCTCATTGACAGAAGTATGCCAGAAAGCCTTTGAGGACTTGAAGGCCACCTTAGTGACAGAGTCAGTACTCTCCTATTGTAATTTTGAGCGCCCCTTCATCATACACACAGATGCCAGTTTGACAGCAATTGGTGCTGTTGTTTCTCAGCTGGATGATAATGACCAAGATCATCCTGTAGGTTATTGTTCTTGCACACTCAATAGTCACAAAAGGAATTACACAGTCACTGAGAGAGAATGCCTAGCAGTCATTTATGCCTGTCAGCAATTTATAGCATACCTCCACAGAGTACACTTTACGGTGGTAACTGATCATGCCTCACTTAAATGTTTGAAAACCCTGAAGGATCCTGAAGGATGCCTGGCACAATGGGCTATTAAGCTACAAGCTTATGACTACAAAATAATCCATTGCACAGAAGTTATGCATCAGAACGCAGATTGCCTTTCATGCCTTCCTACTATAGCCTTGGTTTCCTCAGCAGCGGAAGAACTTTACAACAAGCTGATGCTGAAACCTTCTATGTGGGGGAAGGAGCCACTTGAGATTCAGAAAATTATGAAGTTCCTTGCAGTGGACACCTGCGTCAAGGATAATCATCTTTTTAAGTTGTATAAAGGGAAGTGGTTACCATACATCTGCCCATCCTTACACACAGACACAATAGTATCAGCACATTGTATTGTGGGCCATGGCAGTATCCATAAACCCTCACCCTCCTACAGCAGCATTGCTACTGGGAATGTATGTATTTGGATGTAGCAGAAACCCTGGCTGCTTGTCATGACTGTACAATAGAGCAACTAAAGATCTTGCATTACCAGCACTGGCTAATTTAACCTGGTTTTGCGTTTCATACTGTTGCTATAGATGTAGTAGGTCCCCTTCCACTGACCGCTAGCAAGAACAAGTTCATAATTGTAGCAGTGGCTCAGCTTACAAAATGGGTACAAACAAAAGCAATTCCTAATCAGTCAGCGCTTACCACAGCCAATTTCATTATAGAGAACATACTCTACAAACATGGCTGCCCACAAACATTGCTAACAGACAATGGGACAAAATTCACAGGATACATGATATCCAGGCTGAACAAACTTATGGGTATTTGTGGTACCGTGTCAACACCATACCATCCCCAAATAAATGGAATGATAGAGAGAACAAATGGAAGTCTTGTACAGATCCTAAGGAAGCTTAGCCATCAGCACAAAACGGAATGGGATACATATCTTCCGGCAGCTACCTTTGTGTATGATATAGGATTCCACAGGGCTACAGGAAAAAGCCCCTTCCAGCTTCTTTATGGTCAACAGCCAATTCTCCTGCCACATCTCTACAGTCTAGTTAACACCAACAATCCCCTCACCCCTGACTCTTATTTGAAGAGACTAGCACAGACGCTAATCAAGTTACAGTCTGAGGCGTACTCTACCAATTTAGCAACAAAGGAGAAAGACTTGGATTGTTTGGTAAAAACCCGGCCTGCCTTCCCTGCATATGAAATAGGAAGCTTTGTATACTTCTACAGCAACCAAGGGTACGGTTGCAAAATTTAAACTTGCCTTGCTATTGAAAGGACCAGTTAAGGTAGTCCAGAAAGTGGGAGTAGTTAGTTACACTCTCAAGGATCTGGAAACAGGCCAATTGATCACTTGAGTCCATGTGCAGTACATGCGCAAGGCTCTAAGTGATCAAGCATAAACCCCTTTATGGATAACAATTTGAAAAAAGAAAACCTAATGAAAAAAGTCCATGGGTTGTTATCCTTTTTGTATCAAGAAGAAATAAAGCTTATAGTAAGAAGGATTAGTGTGGTTTAGGCAATTGGTTCTTTATTGAGATACTATTGCCTATAAACCCAGACACAACTGGATGAGGACTTTGGCAATGGCTGCATAGATTATCCAGACATTAGGTAGCCAACAGAATGCAAATGGAAGAAAGAGAGAATCATCAATGGGAAGGAAATTGACGCAGTTCACACCAATGGAGTAAGATGCAAGCCCAAGCAAGATGCATTCCCAGAGAAGAATTTCTTGCTGGGCATGTTCCTTGGGTGTTTTGCTGCCTACCAAGTACATGACTCCTAACAGCCATTCAATATATTTGGGCATGTGGTGTAGTCTCTGGTGATAAACAACCTTGGAGCCGCTGAGCACCAAGTTCCCTACCAATTCCATGGATTGTCTACTTCCCGCACAATTATAACTAAGGAGCTCCAGGGTAGTACCCATAGCTCATTGCAATTGGTATTCATGACTATCTGATTCATTCCACAAGGGCACCAGGCCAACTGCAGGTCAAGAATCAGACCACACTGCAAAAACCAGCTCCAGAAGCTCAAGAGCACAAGATATTTGATTGTCTGTCAAGTATACCCCATCAAAGGAGAAGTCCTGTAGGCACAACTGAGCATATCTGATCATTTTCAACCTAGGAATTTGCCAATGTATGTTATTCCTGACTTTGAGTCTTTTTGTGGAGATAATGTAGGGATTTTCCAGAGCTAGCATAAGGGTGGACCACATAACTACTGGGCCGCGGAATTGTAGGAAAGGAATCCTCTCCTAACAAAGATAGGCAACCATTTCAATGTAGGAACCTTGGCTATCTTCTTGAATCACTGCAGAAGTAGAGATTGCCTCACCTTTGTTTAGATTTTGAAGAAGATCAGTTAAGCTTGGCATAAGCTTGTTAGTCTTATTAGTTGGAGTAGTTGTAGTAGCTTTACTAGTGATATTACAGCTTCTCTTCTTTACAATTGTGGAAAGCTGGCTAGATGTAGGCATACCAGATTTTTGCACTACCAACTTACTCAAAGATTTACTTGGTTTATAGGAGAAATTACTGAACAAGCTATATAAAGCTGTGTCTATTTTGCCGCCTAGGATTTTGGTGAATTCAGCGTCTTCTGAGGCTAGCACAGGTGAGTATACATGTATGTTCCCAACTGGAATTTTGGGTATTCCCCTTTGGGTCTTGTTGATTCTCTGTTCTGGAACATCAATGTATTGTACAACTGGCTTTCTGTCCCTTTTTGGGCGGTTTACCATACTAAAGGAAGTTAAAAGACTTTTATAGTAACGTCTAGTTTAGTGGGGGGGGAATGTTGTGAAGTGATTGGTTATAAACTAGCTGTCACTATATTCACGCACTAATCCCTTAAGCTCGGTGAACCAAAGGGCAATGTCACTCTTGCCCTGGATGATAAATAGTCCAAACAATCAACTAGGTTATATTCCAAGTTCATATTAACTGATGATCATCCAATCATTAGTTTATTATTGGGCTAAGCAATAGAGGGAATTGGGCTGTAACCAGAGGATCCTGGCATTCTATTGGCTCTCATTAATCCCTCCTTCACTATATAACTCTCTTCTTGATTGATTAAATAAAGATCAAATTAAATACACTTATATTTATTATACACATTAGGTTGAAAGATTTATCTTAGCTTAATCTTTAGTAATACATAAGGTTGTAGTTGAGTTAAGCTTTAGTAGCTATCAACCAACCAATAGCTGAAGTTACAACAGTGGGAAAAACTCTAATTAAATATCCCTATTCAGATAAAAATCAAAAATTAAAAACCAGTGTGTAACTTAGTTGAAGTTTATTTAGTATTTTATTAAGTTCTAAAAAGGGAGGAACACAACAACTGAGTAAAAATGCACATGTTGTGCGCCCCAGTTGTGGTTGCCCCCCCCCCCGGGTCAAAAAATTGAGTCAGTGCAACACAAGTGCCTACTCAGGAAGGAGACAAAAGAGGAGAGTTCAATAGTGACGCTGCACTGAAACAGCCAGTTCAAGGAGCACAATGTGAAAGGATGAAGAGCATCCTTTGGGTTCCCAAGCCAACCCAGAAGCCCAACAAGGTCACCACCATCAAGAAGGTTAGAAACAAGGAGGTAGAGTATCAGGGATCTAGTCTTGGGCGACTGGTCTGTTGGTTTGGGGATCATTTGGGCCAGGGTTTTTGTGGGTAAAGCCCACCACAAGAGAGAATCTAACTTAAAAAGGTAGGAGAAGGACTTCCCCATCCAGGACCACAGGCCAGCGTCCAGGATTAAGTGTCAATCACCCCTGTGAGGGTGATGTACACAATCCCAAACAGCTTGCTAGTGTATTCAGTTGGAAGGTTAGGTGAGGAAGCAGGCATAGGCTTGGGGGTCACAGGCGGTTCCATATGGAGCTTATAGGCAGGCAGGTAGTTGAATTTTCCTCTAAAAAACTTGGGTGTTGAGAATATCCAGGGGCCTTGGCAGTTGTATCTAACTGCAGATTAATGTGGGCCAAAAGATCCAGTTCAAGGATCTTTTCTGGGTTGTAGTCCTTATATTCAGGTTTCAGAGGGTACTCTGTGAAGTGGACGGGGCCAAAGGGAACACCTGGAGGACAGGAATCTATGGGCAGAGGGGCAGGAGGACCAGAAGATCTTATACTAATTTGATAGATGACAAAGGCAAAAAAGGCAGTAGCTGTGTAAGCCAAAATAACATAACCTCTATTCAAAAATGGCAATAAGTTTGAAGCATGGAGTCCTTTGGTCTATATAGCACCCCAATTCTAAACTTAATATTTTCCATCAGGGGTTCATCAGGGCATAGGGAAAGGCGGGCCTGGGGGTTCTGGTTCAAAGCAGCCAAATAGCACCCAGGCCGGGAGTTCTTTCATTGGTCAGAGATCTCAAATTGGCTACTTGATTATCTTGCTCTAGAGTTGTGGTCATGGGGTCATACTGCAGGCCTGTGCCTCCTTCTGGGGATAGCTCTTGATTGGCCATCAGTGTAGACTTCAAGCTCATGAAGACAATGGTTGAATTTTTGTTGCCTCCATTAGGCGCCTTGATTGCTCCTCTATTTTACGCGCTGATTTCTTTGGTTTGGCTTGCTTTACCATTTTTACCATCATTCTTGGCTTCAGCTTGAGGGGGCTCAATCTCAGGAAAATGCAGGAAGGTGACCCCTTTGTTGTTTTTGGCTCCTGGGGAAGACATCCAGGAGGACACAGTGGGAAATCTTTATAACAAAAGATTTGAGGTTCAAAGCTAGCCTTAGGTTAGCCTTCAGGTCAAAATTAAGGGCACATACCTTAATTTCCTGGAGTACAAGATGTGAAATTCCTTTTGGCAAAAGGGAAAGAAAAATCTTGAAGAATATTAAAGCCAACACAAATGTGGATAAACTTGTCTTTATTAGGAGAAATGATTCTACTTAAATAGTAGACAAGGGTTGATGATCACTCATTAGGTAGACAGAGTGGCAGAGGGGGTCACGTTGGGTTGAAATCATACCAGGATCATTAAAGGGCTGGTATGGCAATCTGGAATGGGGTATATAAACCAAACCCATTTTAAGAAGGTGAGGAATTCCTGAAATCAAAGGCAAAAACAACCAAATCTTTGTACATATCATTATTCAAAGGCCATATCAAAATGGCATTAATTGCGCAACTTATGATATCTCCCCCCTCAAGATTGGACCCAGGGAGTTGATATTTGCGGAGAAATTTGGAGTGAAAGCAGGCAAAAGAACAGCCGGAGGACAGCAGCTTCACAGTATAATTGACACCCTTCTTGTAAGTGACTTCACAAGGTCCCACCCAGAGGGAGTCTAGCTTATGAGCACAACCTCCAGTAGAATTTTGATAATAGAGGACTAGGTCACCTACTTGGTACTCAGGGAGAGGGGCTCTGGAAGCATTGGAGGATGTGAGTTCTAAAGCTTTGACTTTGTAGGCAGTAGAATAGGCTGTAGCCTGGATGTCAATGATACATGCCATAAATCACACAATTAATGCTATTTTGATATGACCTTCAAATAATGATATGTGCAAAGGTTTGGTAGGTTTTGCTTTTGATTTTGGGAATTCCTCACCTTCTGAAAATGTGTCTGGTTCAATATCCACCCAATCCAGATTACCATACCTGCCCTTGACTGATCCTGGTATGACCTCATCCCAACGTGACCCCCTATGCCACTCTGTCTACCTAATGAGTGATCATTGACCCATGTCTACTATTTAAGTAGAATCATTTCTTCTAATAAAGACAAGTTTATCCAAATTTGTGTTGTCTTTTATAATCTTCAAGCTTTTTCCTTCCCTTTTTGCCAAAAGGACTTTTACATCTTGTTTTCTAGGAAATTAAGGTATGTGCCCTTAATTTTGCCCTGAAGGCTAACCCAAGACTAGCTCCAAACCTCAAATCTTTTGTTATAAAGATTTCCTGCCGTGTCCTCCTGGATGTCGTCCCCAGGAGCCAAATACAACAATACAATTAGTCAAGTCTTTGATATGAGCTTCAGGATTGTCAGACACGTCAAATTTAATTAAAGGGGGTCTCAAGATTGAGAGATTTGTGGCTTCTTGTCCATATAGCATGGCAAAGGGGTTTGGCCAGTCACTCAATGTCTGCTGAGTCTATACACAAAGAGAGAAGCAGGGAGGAACATATCTCAATTAGCAGCATCAGAGAGGGTAAGCTTTCTCATGATAGACACCAGGGTGGAATTTGCTTGTTCCACAGTCCCGTTAGTTGATGGGTTATACAAAGCGGAGAAGGATTGGTGTGTACCCATAGCTTCTACAATGGACGTTATGAGGTAGGCATTAAAGTTGGTCCCATTGTCAGAAAGCAGAACCTGAGGGCAGCCATGGCAGTATAAGATATCTTGCAGCAGGAATTTAGCTGTGATCTTGGCAGTTATATCTTTTATTGCTCTGGCTTTGACCCATTTACTAAAATAATCTACAGCCACCAAGATGAATCAACACCTAGACTTAGAACAAGTAAGAGGGCCAACAGCATCAATACTCACATTGTGGAAGGCATGTTTAGGAGGGATGAGCTTGAACTGATGTTGGGAAGGTTGGGGTTGTTAGAGCTGACAAAAATGACATAAGGCAAGGACATCAGGGGTTAAGAGGCGTATATTCTCCCAATAGAAAATTTGCACAATCAGTCATAAGTCTTTACTATGCCTCTGTGTCCCGGTCAATGTGGGATTGGAGGATGATGGCAACCCTTATGCTAGGACAGACTTAGGGCAGAAAAGAGTTGTTGACTTTCTTGAAGAGTTGTCTATCTCAAATCAAAGCATCTTTTGATAGGGCTTGCAGTGGCAAGTGGATGTCTTCTGGTTCATGGTCCAGGAATCAGGGTAGCCTATCAATTTGTATAGGAAATCAGTCTCAGCAAGCTGGATAGCTAGTATAGGCATCCTTGACAAACCATCAACATTCTGATGTTGTGCACCAGGATAATATACTACCGTGAAATTGTATCCTTGTAAGCATAGCCCCCCCCCGGGCTAGCCAACTTTTAGGCTCCTTTAATTGTTGTAGTCACCTAAGGGAGGAGTAGTCTGTAACTACCGTAAAGTGAGTCATGTAAATATAGTACCAGAACTGTTTTACTGATGCAGAAAAGCTAGGCATTTCTTTTTTGTGATGCTATAGTTCTTCTCATGTTTGTTGAGGACTCATGAAGAATAGGCCACTGGTTGATCAATGCCTTCATCATCAAGCTGGGATAAAATGGCACTCACAGCTACTCCACTAGTGTCGGTGTACAAGATGAACTCCTTATCATAATCAGGGTAGACTAGGATGGGAGCTCCTTTGAGCTTGGCCTTCAGCGCTTCAAAGGATTGATGTTGGCTGTCAGTCCACTCAAAGGGTACATTGCAAAAGAGCTGGACAAGGGGTTTGCTTAATTTTCAAAAAATCAGGGATGAATTGTTGATAGTACCCCATCATTCCAAGAAACACTCAGACCCCCTGTAGGTTTGTGGGAGGCAGCATCTTTTCAATGGCTTCCACCTTATTATTCATGGGGTGTATCACAGTTTGGGTGACCTCATGGCCTAAAAATTCAAGTTGTTCTTTGAAGAAGGAGCATTTAGAGGCTTTGAGTTTCAAGCCTTCCTCTCAAATTTTGATGAAGACAGCTTTGAGGTGGTCCAAATGGTCAGTAAAGGTGGAGCTGAACACAGTAAAATAATCAAGATATACAAGGACACAGGAGAGTTTCAAATCTTGTAGGATGGAATCCATAGCCCGTTGAAATGTAGCTGGGGCGTTGCAGAGTCCTTGGGGCATTCAAGTGGGTTTATAAAGACCTTCTGAAGTGATGAGTGCAGCCTTTTCTCTATCTTTAGGGGACAAGTCTACCTGCTAGTATCCTGATGCTAGATCCATAGCAGAGAAAAACTTAGAACCACCAAATTGTCTGAGAGCATCATCAATTCTTGGCAAAGGGTATGAGTCCTTTTTGGTGAGCAAGTTTAGTTGGCGGTAATCCATCACAATGTGGTGGCTTCCATCCTTCTTCTTGAGGATCAATAATAGAGAGACACAAGGGCTCTGAGAGGGGGCTAGGATCCCAGCATCCAAGAGCTGTTTAAGCTCCTTAGAGACCTGGGCATCTTCTACTTGGCAGTGGCGGTAAGGTTTGGCACAAAAGGAAGGAGCATCACCTGTATCTATCTGGTGGATAACCCTCTTAGCTAGGCCATAGTTTGTAGGTCCAGAGGCAAAGATATCCTTAAATTAGTCTAGCAGTTCCATAACATCTTTTTGTTAATTGGGTGACAGTGTGGGAAGTTTACAGCAGTGAACAGGAGAGAACCTGAGGATCTCCTTCAGGTAAGTTGAAATCACTGAACGTTCTAAAAGGGTAGAGGGACATCACTTACTCTGAGCCTAATATGCAACCATGCCCTACAACCTGACCCTCAGTCACCTGCATAGGAAGGCTAGTTATGTTAGCTAACAACAGCTTCACAGGATCCTTATGAGTCCAGTCCAAAATCCCTGGGCATAACCAAGGCTCTTTGTGGCTTAGGAAATCAGGTGAGTATAGCTCCAGGAATAATTTTTCAGGTAGTTTGTAGGATATCTGAGAGTCTATAATCACTTGTGAGCCTGGTGGAATGGTGATAGCTGCAGAGACAAGAAGAGACACACCCTTCTCTGCAAGACAGGAAGAAGGAGGGGAACACATATTGTAGGAGTGAGTTCTGTACTTGATCAAGAAGATACCTGTGGGATACTCAAGCACACAAGTCTTAAGGTGTTTGCCAGGTAGGCGTGGAGGCTCTTCAAAAATCAAAGGGACCTTGTACCCTAAGAACAAAAGAGATCCATCTTTAAGGTTTATAATCCCATTATATTCACAGAGGAATTGTGTGCCAATCAGGAGATCATAGCCTTTGTTCTCTAGTACAACAGCGGGGGATGCAATGAGGAGTTTCCTAAACCTTGTTAGCAGAGAAGAATAAGCACCAATAGCTCTGGTCTGATCCATACCAGCAGCTCCAAAGGACTGATTATATTTGAGTTCAGGTGTCAGCTTGAGCTTCTTTATTAGCTTGGATGATACCACATTGACTGGAGAGCCTGTGTTCAGAATGGCTTTGATTTTAACCTTTTGGATCAATACCTCCACACAAGTAGTATCTTTCCCAAAGGGGGGCAAGACAGCCGGAATGTCCTGTGCAGCTGCTAGCTCTTTTTCCTATTTAGCTAACATGCATTTTAAGGCAGGAATTTCCTTATACACAGTCTGCAAGGGGAGAGATACAGTCACGTTCTGAAAGAGGGCTTCAGCTAGCTTGGCGGCTTCTTCAGAAGAGTCTACCAAGACAGGTGGTCAATGAGCCTGGGCCAGGTAGAGACAAGCTACCATAGCTTTGGCTTTAACTGAAGGTGTGTGAGATGTAGTGGTAGTTTTCCCTGAGAAAAGCTTGTAAGGGACAGACAGAGTTTCCAGGACAGACAGAACATAGTAACCATAACTATCTGATTCATCATAGTCAGAATCTTCAGGCTCAGAATCACTAGAAAGATCATGAAACAGGTGAAGGATAGTTAGGCCAGAAGAAGGAGGAGATTCCTCGTCAGAGGGTGGATCAGGAGGAGACAGGGGAAATTGGTCAGCAGAGAGCATCTCTGCCTATATGCTGACCTCTCTTTTCCCACCTGTTCCTTAGGGTCACAACCTTTTACCCAAGGATTTGTGCAGGTACGCAAGTGGTGCCCTATTTGACCGCAGTTATGACATCCTTGTCTCTTAGACAGCCCACTTGAGCCTAGAGTCATAATATGCAGGGTGCAGGAGATGGTTCCTGCATTAATGGCCTTATTTTTGTGCACCTTAGTACCCCTGTAGGTCAAGTGCATGTCTTGCAAGAGGGTCTTGATACTTTTCATAGACGTAAGGGAAAGTTTGTGGGCCTAGAAGTGCAGAAACAGGAGTTGATTCACCTTTAAAGCATTCAAACAAGCTGTGTAAGCTTCCTGTGGAGTTAGCTGTTGGCTGGTGATTAACTGTTGTCCTTTGACATAGAAGCAATCAACAATTTCATCCAGGGTTTCCTTGGGCTTAAAGGTGATGTGCATAAATTCATTTTTTTGACCTCCAAGATGAGATCTCCTCCAAATTCCTCAATCAAGAGGTGTTTCATATCCTCCCAAGTGACTATGGAAGGGAGTTTGGGGACCACAACTTCTTGGCACGTGGAATGTAGGCAAGTAATAATATGCTCCTTTTTAAGCTCATCAGTGGCCCTACTCATTGCAGTCTTGTAGATTGTCAGAAAGGCAGCAATGGTAGAGGTCTTAGGGTCAAATATCTGTTTGAATGAAGGCTTATAGTTGGGGTCAATGGACAATGAGTTGGATTGGCTGTTTTCACCTGGGTTGAGAGAATTAATGTGAGGATTGCCCTCAAACTCAGATTTGGCAGCAGGTTGTCTAGCCCAAAGAAGTCAAAGGCTCTCCTCTAGGGTGTCCAAAGTGGAGAAGTTTTGCCCACTGATGTCCCTAGCAGTAGCAGCAGCAGCTCTGAATTCATTAATCTTAATCTGTTGCACTGTTAGGGTGCCAGAAATCCCATTGAGGCAAGTGGTCAGCAAAGTGGGATGAGCAATTGACAATATAACCTGTCCATTCATTTTCTCTGTCAAGCAAGAGAGGTTTTGCACCTCTCTTTCCAGTGCATCCTGCCTGTCAGCAACATCATTTGTTACTTCCGCTAACTGATCCAAGGAAAAGAGCCCAGTTGACCTGGGGTTAGCCTTCCAAGCCAGGGTAACAACCATGATTGCCATGGGTGGGAGTACTAGTGACCTCAGATTCCCCTTCACCTTCAGACTCAGAGGACAAATCATCAGTATTAGAGAGACGTTGTCTCAGGTACTCAATTTTTCCTTGTAAGGTAGCTACTTGGTTGGTGAGTGAGGCAATGTAAGGGTCAGGCATAGGTTCTACAGGAGGAGAGTTCTGAACAGAAGATTAACGTCAAGTAGCAGCTTTAAGCTCAGCTATGGCTTCCCATACCTTAGCCTCAAAGTCTGACAGGGCCTCAGCAAGAGGAGCGGGAGGTGTTGCCTCAATGGATGACACTCTATCATCTATGTAAGTTTGTACTTGATACAGAGTGTTGCCTAACGTAGCCTTATCCAATCCATGTTGATGCTGTGTATGGCGGCCCCAGGTATTAATATGAGTCCCAACCAGCTTGAATTTTGAATTGACATGTCCTGAAATTGGTTGAGTTCAATAACCAGCGTCACAAAGTCCTGACAATGCTTTAGAAGAGCGGTCTCTATTTGTTCACACCATGTTGCTTGATGCTCATTTAATTTTCACAGTCAATCCTTGATATACCCAGGGAGTGAGGAGCAAAGAGAATTCAGCAACAAGGTTAGGTACTTCTGGGAGGCCAGTCAGTCACGCTAGTTATCCAAAATACACACAAAGAGGCTATGGGACCATTCTTGATGTGCCATATTATGAGCATGGTTGTTTGAGACAGCAGTGGCTACAACATTTAGAAGCTGGTTCTGGGATCATAATGCAAGTTGATGGTGAACTAGGGAAGGTCAGATAAACTGGTTGACTAACACACCAATAGCCTTGATCAATTCTTTCAGCGCAGGTGGAAGACCAAAGTCCAAGAGGAAGGAATACAGATCTTTGGAAGCATACCCAGGACAGATACCATGGATAGTGTGCATTGCACCAGTGCCTGAGTGGAGGAGAGAGAATGCAGCAGCGCAAGCTTGCTCATAGTTGAGAGAGAAAGCTGGAAGGAGGCCCAGGCAGGCCCAGGGGACAGCACCAGCACCATTGTAGTTGAGGGGGAATTGGTGATATCTTCCTCAAGCAGAGGACTAGAGACTTTGGGTTATTTGGGTACTTCAGAGACAAAGGGAGAAGGACCAGAGTATGCACGTGGGAACTGGGTAACCAAGGGGCTTGCAGCCCCTGTAGTGAGCACCATTTAGTTGTGTTTGGCTCCTGGGTACAATATCCAGGAGGACACAGCAGTAAATCTTTATAACAAAAGATTTGAGGTTTGAAGCTAGCCTTGGGTTAGCCTTCAGGGCAAAATTAAGGGCACACATCTTAATTTCCTGTAATACAAGATGTGGAATTCCTTTTAGCAAAAAGGAAAGGAAAAAGCTTGTAGAATATTAAAGCCAATGAAAATTTGGATAAACTTGTCTTTATTAGGAGAAATGATTCTACTTAAATAGTAGACATGGGTCAATGATCACTCATTAGGTAGACAGAGTGACATAGGGGGTCATGTTGGGATGAGGTCATACCAGGATCAGTCAAGGGCAGGTATGGTAATCTTGATTGGATGGATATTGAACCAGACACATTTTCAGAAGGTGAGGAATTCCCAAAATCAAAAGCAAAACCTACCAAACCTTTGCACATATCTTTATTTGAAGGCCATATCAAAATTCATTAATGGCACAATTTCCAACACCCTTGGTCCATAGGGCTGGCAGCCCGCGGAGATTCAGGGTCAGGGTTTGAATCCCAACCTTGGGCCTGGGTTTCAAGAGTAAAAGAATTGGCATTCCTGACATAGAGCTTACTTCATATGTGTTTGATTCCGTCTACCTCCAGGAGTTGGTCCTGTCAGCCATGATGAAGAAGGTTAAGCTTGTGATTGACACTAGCTACAATTCTTACATCAGCAACAGCAACCAGGAAGATAACAACAAGCCCAAGTTTTTCCAAGCCGCCTATGGGCAGCAGGTGCTAAAAAAGGTTACTATGCTCTACAAAAAGGTTTCCATGCCTTGTGTACCTGTCCCTGAGCAGGATCCAGATTCAACTACTCCTGATAAGGCCACCTGGAAACTCTTTCCCAAAATAAAGCATATCATCCTTCTCAGTCTTGTGGGAATCAGGTAATTACAAGACGCTGCGGCCCTTGTTGGGGTGGATACCTAGTATGCCCACAAGGTATTCAACAAATTTATCAATACTGGCCAAGTTCTTGCTGCGGAGAAATTCTTGTGTGTATCCGCCATGCTCACTGAGGAGCACAAATGAGCAATCTGCCAGTGGATAACCCGGGACTGCTATCTTGAACTGGCAAATATACAGGCCATGGTAAAATCTACATTTGGGGTCGAGGCCTCAATTTCCTTTTACTACCATGTGGTCAAGAATCTGCAGTTTTTGTGGAAAAAACTTGGGGTATCTCCATATAACCAAAACAGCCCTTCCAATATCAAAACCCAGAAAATACTGCAGAGGCGTACACTGCCCTCAAAGCCAAGGGAACAGTCAAATTTTATTATATTGACAAATCAGCATTTACCTTGTTAATGTGCAATGGGTATGTTTATGTCCCCAAAGGCTCCAATGATGGGATGGCTTGGCGTGCTGCGGTCTGCTCCACAGCCTACTCAATGGTGGCTCTCCTTGGTCCAAAGGGGGTTGAGCTTTATCAAATGATATTGGGTTCTCACAACAGCCGTACCTTCTTGTCATTCCTCCAATTGGTCCAGGAGCACCTGAGGCACACAAGCCTGGGCTTCACCAATGTGATTGTGTTGGACAACGTTGGTCTCCACAAGGTGGCTGATATTCTTGAGGAATTCCAAATGATTGACACAAGCATTGCAGTGGGCCCCCAGCAATTGACCACGGCAAATTTACGCCTTCTCTTCCTCCCAGCTTATTCACCCTTCCTAAATCCCATCAACAAAGTCTTTGGGTGGCTCAAGCAAGTTGTCAAGCAAGGAACCCCAACTGGGACTGAGGACCTCTTTAATTTGCTGCAGGCCAAGATCCACATCCTCCCAGCTAAGACAGTGGCTAAATTATATGGCCACACTGATTTATTCATTCCTATGTGCCTTGCCAAACATTCAATCAATTAAAGGCTTAGCTATTCTGACAATTTTCATATTCTTTAATTTACTATTTTAGATTTATAGATTATCATTTTATATTTAGAAGCTTCTAAGCCCGCAATCCAATAGATAGCACCACTGATGCAGATGCCTAATATTTTTTATTGTAAATTAATTTATATTATTGTACTATGTGGTGACAATCCCAAATATTTAATACCAAAATATGATAATTATATAAAATTTTCACTTCTGTCAAATATATATAAAAATTAAATTAAAATACTGAATATAAAGTGCTCAAGTTAAAGGTGGATTTTATTAACATATATTATTATGCTTTTATGAAGACCTTCTCTGGGTTTTTTTTGTAAAAAAATTGCTAAAATAGGAGCTATAAAATTAACTTTAATAAAAAGTAAAAATTAAAAGTGTAGAATTAAATTGAGAAAAGAGATTTTTATTGTGGTCGCCTATAGTGGGTTCTTCTGCATGTACACATCCCGCAATGGAGGTGACACACAATCTCCACTACCACACTGTATATGGTGGATACATCTTGATTGAAATACTCCTACCTGCTGGTAAAAGGCAGTATGGTCAGGTGTGAGTTCAGTAGCAGCTTTTTTGGGCGGGGCTGAAAGCCTGTATATCCCAGCCAGGACCAGGGCTTCCTGGATGATGTGGTCTACCAGGTTGTATCCATGGGGACCTTCTTCCCATCTAGGGAGAGCCTGGCCTTGTCAATCCCTAGGAGAACCCCAGCCAGGTCCTCTACAGATGTGCCTATCCCAAATTAGAAGAGATATCTGAGGTAAACAATGAGATTAAGCCTTTGTCCAGCAAAGGCTTCAGTAAAATCACAGAGTTTGTTGTACATAGCACTAATATTCTTTTTGTGCTTTATCTTGAAAAGATAAGATCTATTGCCAAAGGGAGCCCTGTCTTGTTGGCACTCCAGGCCAGCCCAAGTCCATCATAAGTATTTTGGTCTTCTTGACAGCTGTTGCATCTGCCACAGCCAATTTACCCACCAAGCGCCTGAAGTTCTCCAACAGGTAAGAGAGTGTATGCTCCACCAGAAAGCAGAAGCAAGCAGCCACATGTGCCCAGCCCATCTCTGGTATGTTCTTTAATGGGAGCGTCTCCAGGACGTCCCAAACAAGCTCAATGAAGTTTACATAGTAAGCTCTACTGAGAGATACCAGGTCCAGGCAAACCAATTGGGCACCCTTGTAGGCAGTAGCAGCTCACTCATATGCCCCTTCCCTATGTGTAAGCCCCAGTAGCGCGTCCTGCAACATCAGAAATAAACTGTGGATCCTATCTTTGAGCTCCTTCAAAACAGGGGGATAGAACTAGCTGCCTAGCCACAGGATTGACATAGTTGCCATCAAATGTGGCAGGGACAAAGGGGACCAGGACTTGGTGGAGTTTGCCGTCTACATTTTCTAAGAAAAAGGATAAGAATTTAAATAATTATATTCATTTTTTTAGATTACCTTCTTCTGTTTTCTTTTTGTTGGCATCTTTGGCAGGCTTGGCCATTCTTGGCTCAAGCAGTTGGGCAGGCAATTTTGTATCCTCTGTTCTTGCTTGCTTGGTAGGTTTAAGGTAGGCATACATTTCAGGGTTGTTGACCCAGACAGATGGTGCGTAAAAGTCAAAAGACTTGAACTGGAGGCCTTTTAGAATGGTCTTCTGGACATTTAGAAGACGCTCATGGTCTTCTCTGACTTGTTGGGTATTTTGATGATTAGGGCCTTTGCAGAAAACTTGTCTAATTTGTCCCCTGTAAGGACAGCAGCCTTCACTTTTGCCTTGACCTTGCAGTCAATGTCTTTGATTTTGGTAATTGCCAAGTCAAAGTCTTTCAAAAGCTTCTCCAATTTTCTCATATGATTTTTACTAACCTTTCCATATGTTTTAATAGCTCTCACCCCAATAAACACTGTGTTGTTCTGATACTATTGCCTATTTGTTTATTCTTGTTTGTTTTCCCATTTACTACAATATTTCATATTTTTTCCCATTGTGTATATGTTTTTTTGCTTATCTCAATGTGTGTTATTTGTTTTATGATTACATTGCTTCCATAATTGCCATATTATTTTTGTCATTTTACTTAGCCTCTTGTGAAAATATTAAAAAAATTTGGTGATCAGCTAAATTTAAATTAGAAAATTATAGTGTTAACTGTTTTTAGATAAAGTTGTTACTGATTAAAATTCAAAACCTTAATGATAAACTTTAAGCCAATCAGGAGCCAAGTGATAAAGTGATTGTTGTGACATAAAGGGTCATTCAATAATTCTTTGAAGCATGTGCACTTCTTAATATGATTGGCTGGATCTTTTGCTATTGTGCGCCATTGTTGCTGTGGCAAGTTATTGGTGGACTGGTGCTAACCCAGCAGCTGATTGGTCACTATTCCACTAATAACTTGCCACAGTGTCATTGGCACACAATGGCAAAACATCCAGCCAATCAGATTAATTAGTGCACTTACATCAAAGAATAATTGAATAACCCTTTATGTCACAACAATCACTTTCTCACTTGGCTCCTGATTGGCTTAAAGTTTATCATTAAGGTTTTGAATTTGGATTAGCAACAACTTTATCTAATCACAATAAACTTATAATTTTCTAATTTAAATTTAGCTTATCACCAAATTTTTGTTAATATCTTCACAAGGGGCTGTGTTTAGGTGCTAAAAATAACTATGTTCTGGATCTAGATACACAGCATAGTTAACATATAACTTTATAGACATAAGCTGAACATAAAGAATAAAACCAACTATAAACAAAGAGAGCATGAATAATTGAAATTAAAAATAAATATAATATAAATGAAGATGTTTGGCAATAGGGGGCTTATTGGGGAGGAGAAGAGTGATTCCTATTAGACAGAATAGAGCAGGAAGGAAGGCGTAGAGGCAGTGCTGAGCTGGGGGGTCTGGGGTTGGGTGGGTTGGGCTTGCAGGTTAGGGGTGTTGGTGGAAGGGGTGGAGGCAGGAGGATTTTGCGATGATGGCTACCATATAACGCTTGTTGTATTCCTCATTGGTCATTGGCTGGATGGGCTGGTAAGTGGCAGTGGCCCAAGGTGGAAGGCGCTTATCCTTACGTGATTTGGTTGCCCATGTTCACATGGAAAGCCATTTGCGCAAACAAGTCAGCCACCATCTGACAGCCAAAGAGAAAATTGTGGTCAAGGTCCCCAAGATAGAGGTCATTGAAAGCCTGAGGGCAGAGCTCCTGGAATGTGAATCCCATGTTGAAGAAGACAACATCAGCCAGATGGACGTCTGCATGGCTGGCAGGGTAGACTGAGGTCTGATGTCCACGTCCCTGGATTTCCTCAAGGGCAGTGGAGCTACCCTCTATCTGGTGGCTTGAGAAAACAAAGTGAGTGGAATTTGAACTATTCCAGGAGTTAAGTCATTTGCTTAGGATGCGTCTGTACTTTTAGCCATTGGCCAAATCAGGGATTGTCTTATAAGAGACAAACCCCTTTGCCAAAACATCTAGAAAAGCACCAATGAATGTCCCCCTCTTGATCTTATTCCTTCTTTTCTGGGTGGTGCTTTTCCTTGCTTGCCAAAATTGACAAAAGCTACTGATAGCTTGTAGTAGGAGATGAACAAGATGTCATTTGTTATACTGGTTGAGAATTAGACCAGAGTGGACTCAATGGCATAATCATATGGGGAATCCTTGCTACCATCTCATTGGTTGCCGCCAAAATTGGTCAACACCAAGACTGACACCACTTTCCTGTGCATCCAGAGCTTCACCATGCACTCAGACACCCAAATGCCATGGTGCACAAGTTTTTTACAAACCTGGGTCATGGAAAGCTTAGGGTCCTTCTGCAGAAGATCAAGAATAATCAGATATGCCTTATTGATCTGGGACTCTGGGGCCTTCCTTGGCTTCTTGGCTATCCCAATATGGTTCCCCCTTTTCATCAGGTTGTTGAATTCCTTCATGATGGTAGCTTGGGTAAACTTTAATTGGTTGGCAATCTGATCCCAGTTCAGGCCACCTGGTTGAGTGCCACAATTTCCTGAAGAATTTGAGTGGTGATGATTTGGCGCTTGGTGGGCTGGGATGCAGGAGCCAAAGCCTGATTGGCTAAGAGGGGGCAGGTTGGTTGGTGGCAGGAAGTTGTCCCAAATCAGGGTTATCATTCCAATTGGCAGGTTGGTTGTCAGCTTGTGCAGGGATGGGTAAGGAAGCAGGGGCAGAGCTAGACGCTAAGTGACTACTGAACAAGTCAAAGCCATAGTGGTCAGGGGTCAAGTATAGGTCAGCTTCCTTAATACCCGCATCAAAGGCTTGGTTGTAAATGGGTGCCTCCATGTTCTGAGCCTCACCTCCATTGAAGTTGGCATATCTGCTGCTGCTGGCTTGGTTGCTGGTGCCGTCAAAGATATTGCTATTAAAAACAATTGTAAAAAACCTAGGATAAAATCATTAAAAGTAGAAATTTTAAAATTTAATGAATTTATTTTTATTGTAATATCAAGTCCATATTTGAAAGGTTCTCAAAATCATTTCATACAAATCAGGAGCCATAAAAATAAATAAAATGCCTCTTTTCCTAAATTTGATAGCTGTTAATTGGCTGTTAAACTGTTATAATTCTATTTTAGGCTGCTTATACTACACATCTTGTGTGACTTCATTTTGTTTTGTGCTTGTGGAATCTTTCTTCTAGATTGCTCAAATTTTTTTTCTTTTAGTCCTTCTGATAGTACCTCAAATAAATCCTGATCAGATTATAATATATTCTAGAATAGCATCCATTCATTTTACTTGATGTGCCAGTCCATTTTGTTTGTGGTTTGAGCTACGCTGCTTGATGTTTGATATAATTTTTCTATAATGTGTTAGTGAAATTTTTCTTATTGTTTGACAGTTTATTTGTTAACCAAAAATAATTTAAATTATTTGAATCCTGAATCCCATGTAACTTGGGGTTTGTTTAAATCTTAAATCATTTCATTTAAATCTGGGGTATTTTTGGTTGTTGCCATAGCTTTTAAAACTACTGTACCACTGTCAAATATATACTTCTGGGAAGTATAATAAACAAGATAAAGGGGAAAATTAAGAAGAGAATAATACTTTATTTGATAGGAGTTATAGTATTATATAGTATCATGAGAAGCCACATACTGTTCATGTATGTCATAATAGTCATGGGGCTTATCTAAATAATGTTTCCTTTTAGGTCATGGGGGTTTTCTAAGTAGTGTTCCTATTAGGACTCAAAATGTTTGATCCCTGTAATAGATGGGCAAATGGTAATAGTTCCACTGACTCAATGATTAGTTGGGGGATTATTCAGAGAGTCACTCAGGGAATTACTTTTTCAAGAGGGAGTAATCAAATAAGTTGCAACAAAGAATTACATCTTTTTTATCAAAATAAATCTTATTTAATCCTTATAATATAAAACCCTATATTAAATTGATAATTTTATACTTACAGCTAAATTAAACTGTATTAAAAGCTAGTAACAATCTTATTTCAGATACCATTATTTCTTGAAATCTGATTAACACAAAATGACATCATTCTAAAAAAAGTTTATATGAAAAAAACTGGTATGATGAGTTCTGTTGGAAATAAAGCTATTACCTAAAATCTTAGCTTTTTTAAAGGTATTTAAATAAAAAATAGAATGATTTTGAATACCTCTTTTTAAAAAGAGGGCATATGGCTTTTTTACATATTTAATAAATAAATATTAAATAATTTTAGGGTTCTTTTAAGTGAAAATCTAGTTAAAATTTTATTTAAAATAAATTTAAAAGTAATCTTAGCCATTGTATCAATAATAAAATCAATTTTTTTATATAAGCATATATTTATATGTGATTAAAAATAACCTTTTTATTTTGATAGATTTAAGATATAAAAAGTTCATTTTTTAAAAATTGTTCAAAGCTATAATAGACTTAAGTTTATTTAAAATAAAAGGTTTTTGAGTTTATTATTAAGAGTAAGCTAAATAGTGACTTATACTTTGAAATAGTTTGCTGATTAAATTATCATACTTTAAGATTTAATGAGCATAACTTTATTTCAAATAATAATTCTATAAATTTATAATCAAAACCACTTCAAGATACCAAATTGGTATTAAAATATTAAAATTGCAGCCTAATTCTGAAAGCTGAAATTAAGGGCTTTCTAATGATAAGAGTTTGAGCAAGATTAAAGTACTATCTGCTAAGATATTGGCAGTTAACCAGGACATGAAAAGGGGTAAATAAACAATGATATCAGACTTCAGGGGTGATATAGATAAATTAAGGAGATCAATTGGGGGTCAGTTAAGATTTATTTCTGTAGTGAGAAAGCTCAGCTAACATGGTATTTAAACAGCTCAACTTTACAGAAATTTGCTTTACAATCCATACCTTTACTCCTCTCTGATAACTGCACATCTATTTCCAAGCAAGAACTGCCTGAACCAAGCCAAGAAACCCAACCACTATCATTATGGAACCTATCAAGTTTGCACCTCAGATGACACCCTTCTTCTCACTGGGGGCTTCTACTAAGAGAGAAAGAATCTCTATGCTTAAACAAGCATTCCTTTTTACTACTAGACAATGATATTAACAGCTTTTTTGAGCATTTCTTATTAAAAACAGAGTTTGGAAAAAGTACCTTCTTACTTGTCATACAACATTCCAAGAAGATGATTTCCTTAACAATCTTAAGGAATTGATGTCAAAATCTTCATACAAGCATCTTTCTTTCCTAGGAGCATTGGTTACATCCAGCTACACTTTTAAAGATATTTTGGATTTTAGGTTTAAAATGCCAAAAAATGAGTATTTATGTTCTAAAAAAATTAAAATGAGCATCATTGAATTCAAAAAATAAAAAAGAAAAAATGATTCAGTAAAGAAAGAAAACATAAAAAATGTTTTAAAGTATATGTTAAAAAATTCATTCCCAACCAGCCAAGTCACTAAAAATTCACCTGGATTGATTTATGAAGAATTACAAAAAGAATTGAGTGAATAATCAACTAAAATAAAATACTTATTATTAAAAACAAAAAAGAAATTTATGAAGATATGAAAATAAAAACAATATTTCCATTTCACTTTCCACTTAATATAAGCTTATTCCTAATAATATAATTAAAAGTAAAAAAACAAACTGATATGTGTAACATTTGCAACTTAAAAAAATCATTAGAAATGAAGAAAAATAATTTGAGTATAAAGAAGTTACCATTATCAGAACCTATTGAAGAAAATTTGGAATCTATTGATCTACATGAAAAGTTTTATAAGCATAAAAATAAAGAATATATTAGTGATATAAATAATCTTGATTATAATTCCATGTGTTATAGTAATAGACTATAAAGAAAACTTTAAAATAGGTGGGTGTCCTATAGAGGCAAAAAATTATTTTTATGCAAAAATGCCTATTTCTTTATTAGGATTTGCAATTGCTCCTAAAGAAAATCAGAAAATCAAATATGATTATCATGACTTTTTATCTGTAATTTCATCTCCTGACTCTTTTTTTCAGGTCAGTGTTTGATAAGTCTACTTTAAAAAAATTTAAGAATATTAAAAATATATAAGTTTGGACTGATAATGGTAATCATTTCAGATCTTATGAAATCTTATGTTATCTTTTTAAAGTGGTACCTAGAAAATTATAAAAGGAATAATTAAGTTTAATAGATTTTTAGAGTGTGATAGCAAAAGTATTGTTGATGATCATTTTGGTGTATTATCTAAAATATTTAAACAAAATGAAAATGAGATGCATATAAAAAATATAAATAATCTCAAAATGGTTTTTGAGAGAGAGGAAGAAAAAAGGGCTTATATGAGTCACTTGTAAATAATTCAGATGTTTCCCAAAAAACCTTTTTTACATTTACAATAGAAAAACTAGGCCTAAAAAAGCTGGATTATAGTCAAAGCTTTTTATGTTAACCTTTCATATTTAATGAAAGATGGTGAGCTGTATGTTCCACCTTTGACATTTGAGGATGTTTAGGAGTACTCCAAAATAAATTATTGTGCAAAGTTCTGCACAGATGACAGAAAAACAAAGAGAGCTGATACTACTAAAGGATTAGTAGGAAATGACCATGAAGTTGGACGCATTATAAAAAACTTAGATTCCACATAGGGTAAATAGTCTTTTAAATACAATAACTTTTTTTTCTAAAGATAACTAAGAGTTTACTTATATGAGCCAAATATAGGGTAATAGCAATTATAGCTTTGGGGCTGCTATTACTCTCCCATGCAACTCATGAATTTGATTCTTAGCTTATTAAAATAGAAAAAAGGTTTTAGCAAAAAATACAGTTAATTAAAGTAATATTTATTTTTATTATTTGTACTGTAGACTTAGAACCTAAACATAAAAATTTGGGATTGTCAAATCCTTGGTCCAAATTTCAAATCACATTTGCAGGATGGCCTTTTTTAATATAATTGAATTCTTTGTATTTTTATTTGAATTTTTGAAAATGCAGGAACTCATAGACACTTTGCAAATTTCAAGTTGAACTGCATATTTTAAATGGACAAAATGAATTAACTGGAATAAGATTTGAAGCATTCAACTCCATCAACCATTTTTATTGAGTTCACTATGTTTTTTGGAATTGCAGGATTGTCAAATTCATGAACCAAATTTCAAATCACACATGAATGTCACTAGTAAACCCAAATATTGTTTGTGGTAACTGGAATCCCAATTTAATGTACAGAAAGCACACTAGGAAACACAAACCCAAATAAAGAAGCTCCACCATGACTAAAATCTAATGAAAAATCCAATCTTGATAACCATGTTTAGACATAAAAAGTGATTAAACTTTAAAATTATCTAAACCCAGAAAGTATACAATATTATACACTTCAAATCACGGATATAAAAATTATGTTACTATTCTTGGCTAAATCAAGAGAAAACAACTACCAAAACTAAACCTAAAATCTGAATAAAATATATGTTTAATCTAAATATGTATTTTATTTTATTTTATTTTTATGGACAGACTATTCCATTCTCAACCAGCTCCTGCACCAGCCTGCAGGGCAGCCCATTTACAAGGGTGTCCCAGAGGGTCCAAGAACAGACCCAGAACCCAACTTGAGGGGAGTCATGCCAACACACAGGCCTCCCAAAGTGACATTACCATTCAACCACCTCCCACATCCCAAGCCTGATCAACCAGCCTGAATCCAAGACAGAAGCCGCTCTCAAGGCCTGCCACTAAAGTCTCTTATACCAGAGTCATTGGTAACAATGAAGTTACTTACACCTCCACTGTGTATGCAGTTGTCACCTGGCCCCACACTCTGGATCCAAGAGTTTACATTGCATGCCCTGCGTTTTTGACACCTCCTATGAGCCATTGACCACCACTGAAGAGCAATCTGCACCTGCAATGTATTCCACCATTGACAGCACCAGTGCAACCAAGTGTGATCACACCTTCTACACAAAGGTCCCCATCCTGTGTGTTGAGCCTGATAGCCTGGATGCTGCAGTACCCACCAAGGGCTGGCGTCAGTTGATAAATAGTGAGCATGAAGCTCTCTTCAACTGCTTGAACAGAGGAATGGCAGTTCAGGATATTTTGTCCTGATTAGGTGTCACAGCCAGATATAGTGGCAACCTCAACAAAAAATATAGTGATACCAGTTGAATTGCAGAATCTCCTGGCAAAAAGTCAGCCCAAACTACTACAACCCATGCACATTGATGCAAACAAGAAGTAAGTATCCAAGGATTATTACCTGGACTCACTTGCTGTCCAATCAATGATGGCCACAGAGGTTGGGCTTTCTGTTTTGAAAACCCTTGTATAAAAAACTATGGTCAATCTTGTCTTCTTGTGGAAAGTACTGGTGATTTCTCTGTACAGCCAAAACTGCAAGAAAACCACCAAGGATCACCACATTTATGCCAAGACCTACTTGTCTCTAAAGCAGACTGACAATGTACAGTTCTTCTATATAGATGAATTTTTGTTTTCCTCCTTGCTCAGGTCTAGGCATGGGTGGTTTGAGAAGGGGTCCAAGGATGGTGTTGCACATTGTGCAGCTTTCTCTTCCCAGACCTATTCCATGATAGTGCTTCTTGGTCCTGCAGATTGGACCAGTATCAGATGATCAAGGGTTCCTATAAAAGTGGTACATTCCTTGATTTTCTCTGAACTGTCAAGGAGTACATTTGGTTTGATTACCAAGACACAACCAAAATTGTTGTGCTTGATAATGTTGGGCTCTACAAAGTGGATTTGGTTGTGTACAAGTCCCCCCATCAACAAAAACAGTCACACCTCCAGCCACTACCTTGCTAATTGTCCAATGAGACTTCTTTTCCTCCTGCCTTATTCTTCATTTCTGAATTCAATCAAGGAGGTCTTAGGGTTGATCAAGAATAAGGTTAAAGTAGGGCTCCCAATGGACACATAAGATCTCTTCAATATCTTTGCAGTCAGTCAATTTGCAATGCCAGTTAAAGTGGTGGCAGCTTTTTACAGGCACTCTGAATCCTTTCTTCCTAAATCTCTTGCTTCTGAGCCAATCAGATAAATGGGCGTTCTGGGCTTTATTTGTTTTTATTTTTATTTATTTTGGTTTTATTAGGGCTTGAAAAATAGTATTTATATATAATGACTTGACATTAAATTGTATTATAGATATTAAAGAATTTAGCCATTAGATAAATAAAATTAATTCTATTAGATATAGAGACACATATTTTTATTATAATGCACCAAATTTTGTTTTGACTGTAGAGATAACAAATAAATAAAATAAATAAAATCCAAAAGATGGATTTTATTTAAGAAAACGGTAGCCTTTTTATTACAGGGGCTGCTATTTTTTTAAAGCCACAGATTAGAACTTGTGAGTCATCACATGATCTTTACCAAAAAAAGTGCCACTTTAGCAATATGGCGTGAAAACCAATGATTTTTGTGTATCTCTTACTAATTATTACTTATGATGCAGATTTAAATAGTGAATCTATTTATCAAATAATACTCAAAGGGAAAATTAATCCAAGTTCTAAACAATCACCTGTTTAAAAAATAAGTGGAGCAGAAAGTTTGAGTTGGGTAAATAGAGCTCATCTGGGTTATGTACTATTATATGAACCTATAGTTGCAATCAACTAAATAAACAATTTTTAAATTATACTTCAATTCTAAATTTATTCAATTTATTGTAGCCAATTCTTTATTGTTATAATTTTTATGATATTAAAAAAATTTTAGTAATATTAATATAGATTATAAAAATAACGTGCAAAAGAAGGAATTTTTATTAAGAAAGTAAATTACAAGGGGTATGCAATCATTCTGGGAATTATACCCCAAAATTAGATTTTCTGATATTGCGTCTAATTGGGACCATGTACTCTTATGTATGTGGTGGATAAATCTGGCGCCAATTACTAATGGGGTGGCGCCCATCATCTCAGTGGTGGCTGAGCGCTTTAAAAAGGGCAACTGGGAAAGAGAGTTAACAAGAAGGGTTTTCTTGGGAGGTATATAGTAACCAAAAGGCAATGCCAGTGTGAAACAGTCAAACAGGACATGCTCAGCTGTCCTGTACCCCTGCAGTGTCTTCTGCTTCTCAAGTGCCAGCTGGCACACATCAATCTGAAGAGGGACATCTTCTACTTTCTTGACATTTGATTTCAATATGCAATGTAGAATCATCCCAAGGTAAATTTCTAGGTGTATTCTGTTGGGAAGTATAGATTTCTGAAAACATGAAAATTTCTTGTATATTTGTATTAATTTATTTATATAGGATGTGTTTGAAAATTTGAATAGAGTTCCCGTGGGTGCCTGGCTAGAGTCTGCCCCCATGCCTCAGTGAAAGAAATTAATAAAGACTTGAGTTTATTAACAAGGTTTGTGTCCCCAACTTTATTTGATAATGGTTTGAATAATTTATTAAAAATTCCAGCTTTTATATATTCAGTTTCTATTTGAAAGTTGGTTTTCTTTAAATTCTTTTCATATTTATTCATGCTTGGAAAGGGAAAGCATTCAATACATTCATATATAAATCCATAAAAATTTATTTGAAAGTTTGCTTGAATTTGTTTCATTTGATAAAAATTTATACTTGCTCCTATTTTGTATAATTACCTAATCCAAGGTAAACTTCCTTCAGGTGCTTCATATTCCCTATTCATTGCTCTTTTGTTTGCATATTTTTTCATGTTCATTTGAATTACTCTTTATTTTTCCACAGGGCTCCTTTGAATGACAGGTGCTACTTGGATTGTTAACTCCCAAATACACCACTTGGTGTATATTCCCTCACCTCAACAACTTCTTCCCCATTCCTTTATGTAACTAAAGGAAAGGTAAGTAAAAAATATAAAAAAGCTTACTCATTCTTCCCCCTGTGGCCCCCTTGACCACAGGCGCCCCTTTGGTGAACTTCATGAGTGTTGGTTGCTCTTAATTGATCTTCCTGGGCTTAATCTTGTTGTAACTGTGCTGTTTTAGCAGAGTTACAAGGGGGAAATATTTAAAAACTAGATAATATTCTTTATTGGGAGATATTTATTATATAGTCATTGTGAATCATGGATAACAGGAACATGATTGTGTTGATCACTTGGTTTAATATTGAAGGGGGTGGCTTGATCCAGGTACTGATTCAAGAGCCAAATCAAGTTATTTACTGTGAGGGATAATCATCTGTTCATGTTATTGGATTTGGATGTTTGAGTTGACTTCCTAGTTTGGTTACAGGTCACTGGGAAGCCGGTTTTCAGGTCGCAAACCCTGCTTAATTGGAACCTTGCTGGCAGATCAAGTCTGCTGTTTTGACACCCCCCAGCTGAAGGTTGGCCTCCTCTGAGGGCAGGTAATCAGGGAGGTTGTCAGAGGCCCGGGCACTGTACTGGACTAGCTGCTATTTTGTTGCTGATAGGACGGTTTCTCATTGTTTTTGCCATGCCTTATAGGGTCTTAGTTGGTCATTATGTAGGACTTTGTCTTGCTTGCGCTTTCTGAGCCCTTGCACAAGGTAAGTGTTGTTTTTGTTTACCGTTAATATTATGGCAGGGCATACTTTTTCTTGCTGTAACTTTCTCTTGTCTGTGTTCATTACCCAGACCTTGTCACTAACTTTGTGTCTATTTTGGATGGGGGACAAATGTGTTTTGTAAATGTTTCTCTTCCTTTTCCAACTGATCACTTCTGGCTTGTATCACTTGAGGTGATGAATAAGGGGATACCTTGCTGGGGATTTCCAACTTTGGTTCTATGAAGGATTGAATGATATTGGGTTGAGTGCCATAACTAAGCTCAAAGAAGCTCTTCCCAGTGTATCTGTTCAAAAATGTGCGGCATAAAAGGAGTGCAGTCAATAGCTGCTTATGCCAGTCCTCAGGTCTTCCAGTGGTGAGTTTGATAAGGGCTTGCACTAGGCTGCTGTTCAGCCACTCAACCTGCCCATTGGCCTGAGGATGGTAAGATTTTGTCACTGTGTTATTTACCCCATTCTTAGTGAGGTATATGTTGATATCTTCAGAGGTCAATTCTTTGCCTCTGTTGGTTGTCAGGAATTCTGGCTTTCTGAACTTGCTGATGATTTCTTTTCCTATGAACTGCCGCACATCATTGCCTGTGTGTTTTTTTACTGCTTGTGCCACTGGCCATCAAGTGGCAAAGTTGATAGCAGTGATGATGTATTTCTTTTCATTGTTTTTCCTTGGAATGGGGCCCACAATGTCTAGGGCCCACACCTTGAAGGGCAGTTGCAAGCAAATAGGTAGTACTGAATTAGGCAGAGTATTGCTTTTTGCAAATTTCTCACATACTTTGTATTGGTCCAAGATTTTTTAGATGTTCCAATATAGAGTTAACCGCCATGCTTTATATTTAAGGAATTTTTAAAGGTTGCAACTCTTGGTATGTCCTAGATCTCTGTGGTAGCGTAGAATGGTGTTGACTCTTTAGTGTGTGGGGATATATGGGATGGTGCTTCTAACAGTCATTTTTTAGTGTAGTGTCCTGTATACGTCTGTGAAGAGGTGTTCATTTTTAATGACTGTTTCTTAAGTTATGTTGATAATGCCTGGGGGAAGCATTTGTCTTTAGCTCAGAGTACCAGGAGGGACTAGTCTGGGTCTAGGCTGTTTTCCCCTCTTGTGGCTCTGACGTACAAGCAAGAGAGAGCATCCACCATGGCAAGTTTAGGTCCTGGCTTATATTAAATAACCATGTTAAATCTTTCAAGAAGCTCCATCCAGCGCTCCTGGCGCAAGGATAGGTTGGCTTGTGTTTTAAAATATATGAGGGGCTTATGATCATTTAGGGCGCTGAACTCCTCTTGACACTCCAGATAGCAGCGCCACTTGACAAGACATTGTACAATTGCCTGTGGCCCCTTATTGTGGATGGGGTAGCAGCATTTACCATCAGCCAGTTTTGGTGACTTGTAAGCTACAGGTAGGACGTTGCCATTGGTGTTCTTGATCTGCAGTACTCCCTCAATGGATGCATTAGAGGTGTCTGTCTCCATTTGGTATTCTCTGTCTTGTGTGGGGTACTGTAGAATGGGTGTGGTTGTAAGCTTTTATTTAGACACCAAAAACAGATGTCACATTGGGGTCCATATAAACTTAGATTTGGCACCATTTATGGCCAACAGGGGCCCTATCAGGTTGCCACAGTTGGGGATAAATTGTTGGATGTAGGGGACTATCCCCAGGAATGTATGAAGTTTTGACTTGTCTTTAGGCAGTGGCATCTTACAAATGGCCTGAATCTTCTGGTTGTCAGGCTTGATGCCATCTTTCAAAACTATGTGTCCCAGTAAGGGTAAATGTTTACAGAAGAACTGGCATTTATAGGGTTTGGCCAGAAGTTTATGTTGCGCCAGGGTGGCAAAGAATGCCTCCAATCCTTGTGTTGTTCTGCTAAGGGACTGTATACAATGATGTTGTCTAAGTACACCAGTGCATGCTTGCCAATTTGGGGGGCAAAGACCTCATTCATAAAGGTAATAAATATTGCTGGTGTGTTTTTCATCATACAGTTGAGCACAACACACTCATATGATCTATATTTGGTGCAGAAGGCTGTTTTGGGTATGTCTTTCTCCTTGATATGGATTTGATTGTACCCTGCTGTTAGGTCAACCTTGGAAAAGACTGTGGCGCCGCCCAGGGCATCAAAGAGGTTGTCAATGGATGGATGCGGGTAAAAATTCTTTATGGTAACTTTGTTTAGGGCTCAATAATCAGTAACAAGGAAAAAGGGGTTCATTCTTTTCTGCCGCAAAAAATACAGAGGCACCAAAAGGATACTGTGAGGGGAGGATAGTTCATTTTTCCAATGCCTCTTTGAGGTAAGAGAACAGTGTGTTGTCCTCATTTGGGGTAAGACAGTAGATGGGTTGCGCCTTGGGTACAGCTCCCTTGAGTTGGATGGAGTGATGTATGTGTTTTTCTGGTGGAAACCCTGGTAGAGCCTCCTTGAATATTTTTGGATGGCAGGTCACAATTTCCCAATACTCAGGCATGGTGGTGTCTTTGTGGCCCTTGAAGTGTATAATCTTGTATTGGCAGGAGTCCCAGTCAATTGCCTTGAGGTTCTCCTTTTTGTCAAGAGTTTCTGTAATACTCACAAAGACATGGTTGCATGGTATTTTGTCTACCAAGTCAGGGTAGATCTGGTGATGAACCCTTCAAACTTGATGGTTAATACTGAGGTGGCACAGTCTATGTGGAGGTTATTCTTTTGTAGCCAGTCCAGCCTAAGTACAATTTCAAATTTTGGGAAGTCAATGACAAGTCCCTGAATGGTGGATTATAGGTTCTCTAGTGTAATGGAGAAAGGGACAGTCTCTTGTGTCAAAGCAATGTGATGTTCATCAGCTAAGACCATGTTCTTAATCTGCAAAGGATTATTGGTTAACTTGAAATTGTCCACAAAGTTGCTATTGACAAGTGTACAATCTGTGATCAAGTCCAGGAGTGCTGAGCCAGTGTAAATGCAAAAGAAGAAAGGATAGGACATTAGTTTATTGGGATGTCTGGCAATGGTGTAAAGTACTGGATCCTCCCAGGGTACCTGGATCATTGGAAATGGGTCCATATCCTTGGGGCAATACTCATTGTTGGGCAAGTCTGGAGTTGTGCAGAGAGAGCTTGGCTCGCTTAATGCTCTCACTGGGCTTTCCCCTTTTACTGGTTTTCTTGGGTGGTGGCAACTTAGAAGTGGGTGCAATTCAACTGCCCATTGTTCCTGTTACTGTGGACATTTGATCCTGAGGGTTTATGGATTGATTTATTGTTGCTGTTATTATTACCAGGAGGAGGGCAGTTGGAGCGTCCAGCTGGGAGAGAGTCCTTGGGTCTTTCTCTCTTCCCAGTCTGCGCTTTATGAAGAGTGTTAGATGTTTCTTTTGCTTTCTCTGCCTCACAATAAAGGCTCTGCAGGTTGATCACTTGGTCCAGGTTAATATGCCTCATTAAGTGCAACTTAAGTGTGCTGTGATACATGAGGTGGGTAGCTGGGGTGTCAAAGACTATGTCTGAGGGGGCACATAGGCAGAGCTCCTTGTAGGCTCAAGTAAGCTCCTTTACCGTGCTGTTTTGGGTTAAATTCTTTACTTGGTGTATAATCATAAGTGCGGTATACTTCAGCACAAATCTTGCTAATAAGTCCTTCTTGAAGGTGTCCCAGCCTTCTTAATGTGATTCTTGTGCCACTTTTTGCACCAGGTGCCCATGTTGCATGTAAGTTGAATGGATATCTCCACAATCCAGAAGCGTTGTGGGCATTCTATTTATGCTAGCTTAGTCTGTGCAGATTAAATCCATGCTGTGGTGGTGTTGTCATTAATCCAGAAAATTTTTCCAAGGCAGCACTTCAAAGTCTTTGGTCTATATGAGTTGACATGATGCTTTCATCTGTTGCCCAAGGTCTGGCAGAAGGTGCTTAGAAGAAACCTTATGCAAAAAGGTGTTGAAGGTAGATACTGGTATCACCATGTTATGGTATAGCAAAAACCCTCCTGGTATTTTGGTTCCTAGTGTGTAGGGCGTCCAGTCCACAAGGAGGCCAGACATAATTCTTTTTTATATTTGTTGACTACAGAAAGTATGGGCAATAGGCAGTATTTTGAAGGGAAAGGTAGGATGGAGAACCTACCTGTGCTACTAATGTTGTAACTGTGCTTTTTTAGCAAAGTTACAAGGGGAAAATTATATAGAGACTAGATAATTATCTTTATTGAGATATTGGAATTATATATTGTGAGTGAATTTTGGATAGTAGGAACATGATTGTGATAATCAATTGGTTGGATGGTTAGGGGGTGGCTTGATTTAGATAATAAGTCAAGCTCTGAATTGAGATATTCATCCTTTGTGATCATCATTTTCTATTGTTGCTATTTCTGGAAATTCAAGTTGAATTCACTATTTAGATATGGGTCACAGGGAAGTTAGATTGTGGGTCACAAACCTTCTTAGTTAGGACCTTATTGGCAGGTTGATCCTGCTGTTTTGACATTATTTTTACCATTTCCCTTTCTATTGGACTTTTGTCTTCCCTAATCAAATACTGAACTATTGTTGGTTCATTTGTAACAGTAGTAGCAGCAGTAGGTTCAATTAAAGATCTATCTATATGAGAATTCACCCAATAAAGGCCATAGTACTGGGTGTATGGCTGCTCCACGCCAGGAAATCTTTCTCCTAATCCCTGATGGGGATATCTCCAAGTATTACATCATATATCAAGACCAGTTAGTGCTCATTAGTATCTATAACCAACTCTGCCTGAGACAATGCAAAGTTAGCATTATCCTGCCTCAGTTGAACCTATTCCAACGCATGCTGAACCTACAACTGGAACTCTTTGCAGGCAGTGTGGAGGGGGCCAACATTGTAAGTTAGCTACACACCACAGAAACATTCCTCCTTATTTTCCAAGTACCAAAGCCTGGGTGGGTTTTCACTGTGTCTGGGCGCCTCACAGAGCCTGTTGTGGTATGGTTCACCAACTGGGCCAGCCAAGAACACAAAGTTTCCTGGGCAACCTTTACAAATCCTTCCAAGTCTCACTATAGCAAAACATGTTCACCCATTGTAGTGGGGATACCTCTACTTGCTATCAAACAGAGAAGCAGCATCCCTGAGTACCTTGCAGCCTGGAAGTAAGCACTTGCTGCCGCCCCCAAAGCCATCACCAACATAAATGCAATGCTATTCAACTTCATTGTCAATGGTTTAAAGCCCCACATCTGTAAATGGGTGCCTATAGGGCACTGCACCTCCATTAATGACTGCTATAAGCCCATTATGGAATCTAACAACCAGGCCTCACTGGGATTTTGTAGATCTAATGATGCACCCCCATACTGTCCTGCACCTGGCAGCATCCACAGCCAATTAGGCTGCCGCCAATCTTGTCAGCAAGAAAATGAGGCCAAGCGCACTTGTGAGATGGAACTCTAACTAGCCCAGATAAAGGACTCAGGAAAAGCCTGGGGTTATAGATACAAGAGGCTCTATAGTCCTGCTTGACCCACACTCTCAATTTCTCCTTGCCAAGAACCTATTACTACAATGTGCACAAGGTAGAGACCCTAGACATATTCCAAGTACAAAGTGACATCCTGTCCTCCATGCCAATCATTCCTCAAATAAATTATCTTTTTGAATTATCCCTTTTTCTTCTTCAGGAACACCCACAGACTTTTGGTAGATAATTGGGCCAATAACACCATGGTCAACCAGAAATTGCGGACTCTCAACCATTAGACTGACTCTTCAGTTGCTTTAAGCAGTATGTGTGGCCAACTCCTTTAGAGTAACTATCACTCACAAGATGTTACTCTTCTCTTTAAGAATAAGGAACATTGTCAGGAAGCAAGGTATAGGGAGAGGAATTAGGTGGTTCAGGGCAGGATACTGCTGGGCCAGTGGGTAATTCCAACCATAAGATGGGTGCTAACTTGATAATATATGATACAGATTGCACAAGCAAAGACCAGGTCCCAGATTTGGGCACCATAGAGTCCACCAATCCTGTCAAAGTAATGTAGAGTACTCCAAACAGTTGAGTGGATGTGGTCTTGGCGGCGGCAGGGGGTTCCATTAGGCAGTCAGGTTGCAGGATTTAGGGCAGAGTCATGGGGACAAAGTAGGTAGACAGATAGTTGTACTTGTCTTTGAACAACAAGGGTGGCACCTCAATCCTCTTTCCTTTGTGTCCTATTTATTTGATCTCTCTAGTTCTTACCAAGGGTTGGCAATGAGGATGCTCTCTAAGTTAAACTCCAAGTAGGCAGGGTTGGGTGGGTATTTGGTAAAATGCACAGGTCCAAAGGGGGCTCCAGGGGGACAGTATAGTGCCAGGAGCGGTTTGGAAGGTTGTTCTCTGGAGTGGGTGGTTGCCTGATTGTCTACTTGACCCAAGTTGAGATAAAAAATCACTAAAACTAGATAAAGTAGAATTTGATTGATCAAATGTTCATAAACTTTATTATCAAAAATAATGATCTGGTCATCACCACACTACCAGGATTCTTATACCAGTTGATTTTGCTTCTTTGTTTTTTGCAGACTTCAGGCCTGTGGACAATTTGCTGGCAGGACATGGATCTTGGCTTCTGGTTTTGAAGACGGCAGATCCTGGTTGTGCTTTCTCTGATGAACAGAAGTGGTGATGCTTTTTTCTGCTGCTGCTGTTCACTATATCACCTGAGCAGTACAATTTCATTACCCATTCTGGACTGGAGACTGGCAGCAGCTAGTGATCATTAACAGGACTAGCAGTAGGCCTTGTTTTAACCTTCTTTAGCCAAGCTACAACTTCCGTGTAGGTCTGGGTCTTTGGTGATACAAGGTTAACAGCTATCTGCTGACCATTTGAGGAATCATACTTAAGAATCTTGTGGGTCTCAGAGTAATTGAACAACTCAGGTTTGCCACTCAATGAGTTTCTGGGTCCCTGTTCATCCTGGGTGGCTTGATTTGCCTTTGGAGGGTCAGGGTTCAATTCCAGGGTTTCTAAGGTTGATATTGAACTTCCAGCTTTGATACTTAGCAGGTTGACATGTTCCTGTTTCCACTAATTGGGGAAAGGTATTGTTGGTGGTCCAGTGTTTGGCCCAACTGGTGGTCTGGTGAGCTCTCTTCTACCCTGGTTGACGCAAGGCATTCCCTGAGGGCTGGGGTTTGATTCCCGGGTTTTCAATTCAAGTATATAAATGTCATTCATGACATCATCCCCTTCCTGTGGGTCCCTTCCTTCCTAGCCTTCTTCTCAAGGTATTGTTGAATGGCCAGCTGGGCGTTGGTTAGGTTGCTTAATGGTTCCCAGGTGCTTCCCTTGGGTGGATATCCCTTCAATTTGATGTAGTACTGGGGTTTTTTGTAGCAGGTACAGTCTCCATGAATGTATTCAACTTTGTATTTTTTCAGAGCGTCCTACTTGTATGGGAGGGGGATCAGTCTTGAGATTCTGATGGGGTAAGGAGTTTCCTTCTTTCTTGAATATATGTGCTTAGTGGAAGATATTATGTATTTTCCACAAGGGGGTAGCTCTAGTTTAAATGCTACTTCTACCTATTAGATTGGTGGTCTTGTGGGGGCCACTCCTTCTGTGGGCTAACTCCCAGCAGGTAACAGTTAGAGGCATGTTTTGTGAGTCCAAGTAGACCTTATCACCTACCTTCAATGGTTTTCTGTGAATCCTCTTCTTGTCAGCAAAAGCCTTATAAGTCTGGACAGCACGGGTCAGGTTCTTAAAAAAGATTTCTTGGATGTTGTGTATCTGTTCAATCCATTTTTTTTTCCTGGCATGTTTGTCTCTTTACTGCCAATGCTGGGATCACAAGATGAATTAAACCTGTAATTGGCTTTGAAGGGGGAAATTCTGGCATATGTGTGATCTTTTCTGTTGGGTGCATACTTTGCCATGGGTAGTATCTCAGCCCAGTTATCTTGGTTGGCGTTGACATAGCATTGTAGATATTGTTCAAGTATTTGGTTTACTTGTTCAGTCTGGCCGCTGGTCTGTGGGTGGTATGAGGTGGATACACAGTGCTTTACCCCTAAGTCCTTCATCACCTGAGTCCAGTAGTTGGAGGTGAATTGAGGGCCTGTATCAGTGATGATTTCTGCAAGAGTGCCATGTTGAGCTAGTATGTGGTTGTGGAAATGTCTAGCTGTCTTTGTGGCAGTAAAGTGGGTGGTGGTAGAGACAAAATAGGACATTTTAGTAAACCTATCTACTATATCTATAATGGTGTTAAACAAATTGGCAGGGGACAGTTCTACAATATAATCCATTGAAATGGACTGCCAGGGTCCCACTGGTATGTCTAGTGGTCTTAGCAGGCCTTCAGCTTTGGATCTATGAGTTTTGGTCCTTCTGCATGTCTCACAGCCTTTGATGTAGGTGGCCATGTCTTTGTTTAGTTGGGGCCAAGCATAATTCTTTTTGATGCCTTGGAGTTTCTTGAGTCTGCCAGGGTGGCTGGCCATCTCTGAGTCATGATAGTCTATGAGTTTTTTGGTCCTTGTTTTGCCTTCTGGTACATAGATCTGGTTATTTAGTAACAGGTTAGATCCTTTAAATGAGAATTATTTCTTGTGATGGCAGCTTTCTGGGTCTGAGGTCACGTTGGCTATGAGTTTGCTGGGTATTTGTCTAGTTTCTGTGCCTCAATTATGTTGGGTTTTTGGTCCATGATCTTTATGTACTTCAGTTGAATGCCCAGGCTGGCAGGGTCAAGGAATACACAAATGTTGTGGTCCTTGGTCTCAGATGTGATGGGAATCATATCTACTCTTCTGCTCAGTGTATCAGGTAATATGTTGACTTTCCCAGGTTTATAGTTGATTTTCATGGTGTAGTCAGCCAGTTCTAGATCCTATCTGGCCTGTCTCTGGTTCAAATGTCTGGGTTTAAAGAAGTAAACCAAGTTCTTGTGGTCAGTTAGGACCTTTACTGGGAATTCAGCGCTACATAGATACCAACGCCAATGTTTAAGGGTCTTCATTATTGCAAGCATCTCCTTGTTGTATATTGAGTAGCTTCCTTTGGCAGGCAGCATCTTTTTGGAGTAATATGTTATAGGATGTAGCATACTATCCCCTCTAGCCTGAAGAAGGACCCACCCACTGCAAATTTGGACATGTTGGTTTCCAGTACAAATGACTTGGTTGGATTAGACATGGTCAGGACAGGGGCAGAGGTAAAAGCAAGCTTTAAGGCTTCAAAGGTGGTTTTCAGAAATTACGCCATTAATACTATTTTGATATGGTCTTTGAATAGTGATATGTGCAAAGATTTGGTTGGTTTTGCTTTTGACTTCAAATATTCCTTGCCTTCCATAATTGGTTTGCATCAATGTCCACTCATTCCAGATTGCCATACCAGCCCTCAACTGATCCTGGTATAATTTCAACCCAACGTGACCCCCTCTGCCACTCTGTCTATTTAATGAGTGATTATTGAACCTTGTCTACTATTTAAGTAGAATCATTTCATCTAATAAAGACAAGTTTATCCATATTTGTGTTGGCTTTAATATTCTTTAAGCTTTTTCTTTTCCTTTTTGCCAAAAGGAATTCCTCATCTTGTATTCCAGGAAATTAAGATGTGTGCCCTTAATTTTGCCCTGAAGGCTAACCCAAGGCTAGCTTCAAACCTCAAATCTTTTGTTACAAAGATTTCCCGCCGTGTCCTCCCAGATGTTATCCCCAGGAGCCAAACACAATAAAATGGTGCTCACTACAGGGACTGCAAGCCCCTTGACTACTCTGTTCCCCCACGCCCTCTCTGGCCCTTCTCCTTTTGTCTCTGAAGTACCCAAATAACCCAAAGTCTCTAGTCCTCTGCTTGAGGAAGATATCACCAATTCCCCTTTACTTCAATGGTAATGGTGTTATCTCTCAGGCCTTTTTGGGTCCCTCTTCCAGCTTTCTATCTCAATTATGAACAATCTCATGATGCCACACGCTCCCTTCTTCACACAGGCACTGTGGCAATGCATACCATTCCTGGCCTCTGCCATGGCTATGCCTCTGAAGATCTGTATTCCTTCCTACTGGACTTTGGTCTCCCCCCTGCTCTAATGGAGTCCATGGAAACTATTGGTGTGCTGGTCAACCAATTCATCCAGCCTGTTTTAGTTCACCACCAGCTAGAGTTAGGATCACAGAATCAACTCCTGACTGCTGTGGCTACTGCTGTCTCTAATAACCATGCACAGAACATAGCCTACCATGAGTGGACTCATAGCCTCTTTGCCTTTATTTCCAACAAGCAATGTGACTTATTGGCCTCACAGAAATACTTAACCTCATCATTGAATTCACTTTGCTCCTTGATCCCTGGGTGCATTCAAGACCAACTATTCAAACTAGATGACCACCAAGCTATGTGACAAGGACAAATCAAAACAACTCTCTTGAAATATTTTCAAGATTTTGAGACCTTGTTTAACAAGCTCAACCAATTCTGAGAAAATATCAATTCTTGACTTGAGTCAGTTGAAGCCCACATTGATAATTGGGACCAACATCTGCACCAGCAATACTGTTTGGATAAGGCTGTTCTAGGCAACACTCTGTGTCAGGTTCAAAACTACGTTGATGACAGAGTCACCTCAATTAAAGTGACTCCCCCTGCTCCTTCTGTTGAGATCCCATCTGCCTTTTAGGCAAAGGTATGGGAAGCCATAGCTGAGCTCAAAGCCACTACCTAACAACAGGCCTCTGTTCTAAATCCTCCACCAGTAGAACCTATGCCTGACCCTTGCATTTCTTTGTTGACAGACCAAGTAGCTATGTTGCGTGGTGAGATTGAGTATTTGCATCAACCCCTTTCCAACCCAGATTATTTGTCCTCTGAATCTGATGGCAAAGGAGAAGCAGAGGTCCCTGATGCCCCTGTTCATACAGACCACAGATGCTTCCCTGGTTTAGAAGGACAACCCTGTGTCAACTGTGCCCTTGCTTTGAACCATCTGGCAGCGGTGACAAATGACTTTGCACATAGGCAGGATACACTGGAACAAGAGGTGCAGAACCTCACTTTCTTGACAGAAACAATGAATGATCAGGTTACCCCTTTGGCAGCCCAGGCTATTGCTTTAGTCACTTGTGTCAATGAGATTGCGGGCACCTTGGCAGTGCAACAGATACAGATTGATGAATTTAGAACTGTTGTCACTACTGCTATGGATATCAGTGGACAAGACAGCTCTACTCTAGACACCCTGAAAGAGAGCTTTTGGCTTCTCTGGGATAGACAACCTGCCGCTGAATCTGAGTTTGAGGGCAATCCTCACATTAATGCTCTCAACCAGGGTGAAAACAGCCAATCCACCTTGTTGTCTATTGATCCTAATTATAAGCCCTTGTTTAAGCAAATATTTGATCCAAAGACCTCTACCATTGCTGCTTTCTTGACAATCTACAAAGCTGCAATGTGCAGGGCTACTGACAAGCTTAAAGAGCATATCTTTAACTGTCTGCATCCCACTTGCCAAGAAATTGTAGACCCTGAAAATACATCCATTGTCACTTAGAAAGATATGAAACACCTTTTTATTGAGGAATTTGGAGGAGATCTCAGCTTGGAGGTCAAGAAAGATGCTTTTATGCATATTGCTTTCAAGCCCAAAGAAACTCTGACCAAGTTTTCTGATTGCTTCTATATTGAAGGACAACAACCCATTACCAGTTATCAATTGACTCCTCAGGAAGCGTACACAGCATGCTCCAATGTGTTGAAGATGAAACAGCTCCCAGGCCTACATTTAAAGGCACTTAATGCCTCCCTTACTTCCATAAAGAATATCAAGACCCTCCTGTAAGATATGCATTTGACACATGGAGGAACTGTGGTCTGAAAGAATATTGCTGGAACTACCTCCTGCACCTGTGACAGAAATTGCGGGATAATAAGGTGTCTCCATGTGGAAGGAAATCACCCATCAGATCCATATAGAGTTAATGATTAACCACCAACGCAGCTTCAGATACTGTTTTATGAAAATTCCAAATGAGATACTAGGGTTAAGTAAAATAATTAACCCCAACCAAAAAATCCCTAGATAAATTGCCTGCAAGAGAATCAGAGTGTCTTCAGCATAAAATTTAGGACATTGAGATAGCACAAGAGTTTCAGCTTTGAAAGTAGAAGGAACGGCTCTAAGATTGACAGGCATTGATTTAAAATTTAGCAGCAACAACAACAAAGTATCAACAGCAGGCTCCCATCTTCCTGTAATAATCTGGCTAAAGATTAAATTGTAGGGGATTTATTGCAAAAGGCCAACTACAGTATGTATTTAAAATAAATATTAGATAAGGAATAATTGATTTTATTGAGTAAATTTTTGGGAGGACTCAACTCTTAGAGTTGAAACAGTGAAAATTATTCAATATATATCAAAATTTGACTAAGCAATACCGCCTGAATCCTGAGCTCCTATTTCTTCCACATTGTCAAGTGAGTATCTAGTCCAGTTTACAAAGAAACCTTGAGTGGCCAACTTCTGATGACCATGCTGATTAATAAGCTCATATCTGGCAACCCTCAAATTACATCAATTTATCAACGTCAGTTTACAGGGGGAGATTGGATTCAGCTTGCAGACTGGAGCAGCTGTAATTCATTATCAATCAACTGTTTGATTCAAATCTGTTAAATTAGTTAATTTTGTTAAAGGTTTTCCAGATTTTCAAGCTTTCCTAATTGGCCAAAGAAATTATGGCATTATGGAATCTACTGTGACAGCACCCTGTGCATCATGACTCTTGGCTCTAATGGGCAATCCAAGCGTCAAGGTTGTCACAATTGTGGTCAAATAGGATACCACTTGCGTTCCTGCACTAATCCTTGGGTAGAAGGTTATGACCCTAAGGAACAGGCGGGAAAAGAGAGGTCAGCTTAGAGGCAGAGACGCTCTCTGCTGACCAATCTCCCCTGTCTTCTCCTGATCTACCCTCTGACAAGGAATATCCCCCTTCCTCTGGCCCAACTATCCTTCACATGTTTTGTGATCTTTCTAGTGATTCTGAGCCTGAAGATTCTGACTGTGATGAATCATATAGTTATGGTTACTCTGTTCTGGCTGTCCTGGAAACTGTGTCTGTCTCTTACAAGCTTTGCTCAGGGAAAACTACCTCTACCTCTTGCACACCTTCAGTTGAAGCCAAAGCTATGGTGGCTTGTCCCTACCTGGCCCAGGAACATTGACCACCTGTCTTTGTAGACTCTCCTGAAGAAGCTGTCAAGATAGCTGAAGCCCTCTTTCAGAATGTGACTGTATCTCTCCCCTTGCAAACTGTGTACAAGGAAATTCCTACCTTGAAATGCATGTTGGCAAAGTGGGAAAAGGAGCTGGAAGCAGCACAAGACGTCCTGGCTGATGTACCCCCTTTGGGAAAGATACTACTCGTGTATAAGTATTGATCCAGAAGGTTAAAATTGAGGCCATCCTGGACATGGGTTCCCCCGTCAACATTGTATCCTACAAGTTGATGAAGAAGCTCAAGCTGACACCTGAGCTCAAATATAATCAGTCCTATGGAACTACTGGTATGGATCAGACCAGAGCTATTGATGCTTATTCTTCTCTGCCAATGAGGTTTGGTAAGCTCCTCATTACATCCCCTGCTGTTGTTTTAGAGAACAAAATTTATGGCCTCCTGGTTAGCACTCAATTCCTCTGAGAATAAAATGAAACTGTAAATCTTCAAGATGAGTACCTATCTCTCTTAGGTTATGAGGTCCCATTAATCTTTAAGGAACCTCCACTCATCCCTGGTAAGCGCCTTAAGACTTGTGTGCTTGAGTACCCCACAGGTATCTTCTTGCTGAAGTACAAGACTCACTCTTCCAATATGTGCTACCCTCCTCATTCTTGCCCCATAGAATAAGGTGTTTTTTTCTTGCTCCTGTGGCTGTCACTATGCCTCCTGGCTCTCAAGTGATCATCAACTCTCAGATATCTTATGATCTTCCTGATAAGTTGTTCCTAGAGTTGTACTCTCCTGAATCTCTAAGCTGCAAATAATCTTGGTTGTGTCCTGGGATTCTAGACTGGGCTCATAAGGAGCCTGTACAGTTGCTGCTATCCAACATGACTGATTTGCTCATGCAGGTTTCTAGAGGACAGATTGTGGGACATGCACACATATTAGTAGCAAATCAAGTGGCTTTTCTCTACCCCTTTGGAACATTAAGCAACTTTAACTTGCCAAAAGAAGACCCTCAAGTCTTCTTCCTTTTCACAGCTTCTGATTTTCCACAACTATCACCCATCAAGCAGAAATATGTACTGGAACTGCTCAACAAGTTCAACAACATCTTTGCTTCTGGGCAAAATACTATGGACTAGCAAAAGGATCATTCATCAGATTGATACAGGTGATGATCCACCTTTCTGTGCTAAGACTTACTGCCGCAGTAGGATAGAAGATGCCCTTAGGCAATTGGGAGGCTCAAAATTCTTCTTCACTATGAATTTAGCATCTGGTTATTGGCAGGTTGACGTGTCTCCAGAAGACCGGGAAAAGGCTGACCTCATCACTTCAGAAGTCCTCTGTGAATCCACCTGAATGCCTCAGAGACTCTTTAATGCTCCAGCTACATTGTAATGAGCCATGGACTCCATTCTACAAGACCTGAAGCTCTCCTGTGTCCTCATATATCTCAACAATATCACAGTGTTCAGCTTCACCTTCACTGATCATTTGGAATATCTCAAGTCTGACTTTCTCAAGATTTGAGAAGCTGGTTTGAAGCTCAAACCCTCCAAGTGTTCCTTCTTTAAAGAGCAACTCAAATTCTTGGGCCATGAGGTCACCCAGACCAGAATACATCCCATGAATATTAAAGGTGAAAGTCATCAACAAGATGCTGCCCCCCAAAAATCTATGTGAGGTCTAAGTATTCTTTGGCATGATGGGATACTATTAACAATCCATCCCTTAATTTGCTGAACTGAGTGAACCTCTTGTCCAACTCCTCCAAAATGTGCCCTTTGAGTGGAGTGACAGCCAACAGCAATCCTTTGAGGCACTGAAAGCCAAGCTCAAAGAGGCTCCCATCCTAGTCTACCATGACTATGATAAATAGTTCATCTTATACATCAAGGCCAGTGGAGTAGCTGTAGGTGCCATCTTAGCCCAGCTTGACAATGATGGTGTAGATCAACCTGTGACCTATTCTTCACATGTCCTCAACAAATATGAGAAGAATTATAGCGCCACTGAAAAGGAATTTCTGTCAGTTTCACATACAGTGAAACAGTTCAGACACTACATTTACAGAACTCACTTCACAGTAGTTACAGACCACTCCTCCCTAAAGTGGCTTCAGCAATTAAAGGAGCCCAAAGGTTAACTAGCCTGTTGGGCTTAACACTTGCAAGGTTATGATTTCACTGTGGTACACTTAACTGGTGCGCAACATCAGAAAACTGATGGATTGTCTAGAATGCTTATACTAATCATTCATCCTGCTGATGCTGATTAACTGTACAAGTTAATAGAATACCCTGACTCTTTAAAACCTGACCCAGAAGAGATCCAACTGGCTCTACAGGCCTTATCAAAGGATACTGTGATTTGTAATAGGCAACTTTTCAAGAAAGTCAACAATGCCCATCTGCCCTATGTTTTCCCTAGTATGAGAATAGCCATTATCCTCCAACCCCACATTGATACTTGACATGAAGATACAGCAAAAACTCATGAATAGCTGTGCTTGAACTTCTAATGGGAGAACATGTGCCTTCTAATCCCTGATGGCATTGCTTTCTGTCAATCTTGTCAACTCCAACAACTTTGACCATCTCAACATCAGTTCAAGCTCATCCTGTCTAAGCATGCCTTCCACAATGTGAGTATTGATACTGTTGGACCTCTCCCTTGTTCTAGGTCTGGGTGTTGTTTTTTCTTGGTAGCTGTAGATCATTTTAGCAAATGGGTTGAAGCCAGAGCTACAAGATATATAACTGCCAAGACTACTGCTAACTTCTTGCTTCAAGATATCTTCTATTAACACTGGTGCCCTCAAGTCCTGCTGTCTGATAATGGCATCAACTTCAATGCTCGCCTCATCACATCTATTGTATAATCTATGGTTACTCACCCATTCTTCTCTGCACTGTATAATTGGTTGACTAATGGAACTGTTGAATAAGCATATTCCTCCCTTGTGTCCATTATGAAGAAGCTCACCCTCTCTGATGCCGCAAATGGGATATGTTCCTCCCTGATGCCCTTTTTGCTTATTGCCTCAGTAGACACCAAGTGACTGGCCAATTCCTCTTTGCCATGTTGTATGGTTGTGAAGCCACAAATCCCTCAATCTTGGGATCCCCTTTAATTAAATTTGACGTGTCTGCTAATCCTGAAACCCGTGTATAAGACCTGAAAAATTGCATCATTGATATTCAGGCAACAGCATACTCAACTGCCTATAAGGTCAAGGCTTTAGAGCTCTTGCCTTCCAATGCTTCTAGAGCCCTCTCCCTGAGTATCAAGTAGGTAACTTAGTTCTATATTACCAGAATTGTACTGGAAGAAGAGCCCATAATTTAGACTCTCTCTGGATTAAACCTTGTGAAGTCCCTTTCAAGAAGGGTGTTGAGTATACTGTGAAGCTGGTATCATCTGGCTGTCCTTTTACCCAAGTTTACTCCAAATTTTTCTGCAAATATCAACTCCCTGTTTCCAATCTTGAGGGGGGAGATGTTGGAAATTTTGCCATTAATGCTATTTTTATATGGCCTTTGAACAGTGATATGTGCAAAAAATTTGTTGGTTTTGCTTTCAATTTTGGGAATTCCTTGCCTTCTGAAAATGAGTCCTGCTCAATGCCCACCCATTCCAGAATATCATACCTGTCCTTGACTGATCCTGGTATGACCTCATCCCAACATGACCCCTTCTGCCACTCTGTCTACCTAATGAGTGATCATTGACCTTTGTCTACTATTTAATTAGAATCATTTCACCTTATAAATACAAGTTTATCCACATTTACATTGGCTTTAATATTCTTCAAGATTTTTCCTTTCCTTTTTGCCAAAAGGAATTCCTCATCTTGTATTCCAGGAAATTAAGGTATGTGCCCTTAATTTTGCCCTGAAGGCTAACCCAATGCTAGCTTTGAACCTCAAATCTTTTGGTATAAAGATTTTCTGTTGTGTCCTTCTGGGTGTTGTCCCCAGGAGCCAAACACAACAGTGGTGGTACATCCTGGGGTCCAGAAAAACAGGACCTTGTCAGAGCAAAGGTGGGTCAAAGGCAGGGTAATAAGAGAAAAAAATTTGATGAAATCCCTGCAATAATTTGCTAGGCCCAAAAAAACTTCTCACATCCTTTCCTCATTTGGGCACCAGCCAAGCTGTTACTTCTACTTTTTTCTGTGCCATGGAAAACGGCCAGTCTTCACCACATATCCCAGGGATTTGACCTTGGACTGAAAGATTTCACATCTCTTAAGCTTGACGTGTAAGTTGGCCTGGGAGAGTTTTTCTAGTATTAGGTCTAGGTGTTGAAGGTGCTCTTTGTGTGACTTGATGTAGATGAGAATGTTTTCCAAATACACAACACAAAAATGGTCAATTTATTTGCCTAGAACAGTATTGATCATCCTTTAGAAAGTGCTGGGGGTGTTGCACAGGCCAAATGGCATTACTATGTACTTGTACAGCCTGTATCTGGTTTTGAAGGCTGTCTTGTATTTTTCTCTGTCTTTGATTTGTATATGGTTGAAGGCATCTCTAAGGTCAATTTTTGAGCACACCTGGTCTCCAGTCAGTACATCACAGAGGTCATCAGAGTTAGGGATGGGGTAACAGTTCTTCACTGTAATGTTGTTCAGTTTCTAGTAGTTTATTCATGAACTCATTCTGACATCTTTCTTTCCTACAAACAGCATGGGTGACAAGCAGGGGGGCTTGACACTTCAATGAAACCCTTTTTTGTCATATCCTCTAGATATGCTTTCAAAGCCACTTGTTTGCAGTGGTTGAAGCTGTAAATGGGGCTGTGGTGTGGTTGGGTTCCTGGTAACAGGTCTATAGCGTGGTTGTAGATCAAATGGCTGGGTAGTTTCATGGCTTCTTCTTTTCTAAACACATGGTCCCAATTCTGCAGGGGGTGGGCAATATTCCAATGCTAGGTTCCATCTTTATGGTTAGAAGTCTGTTGGTTGGGGCTCTGCCAGGGCTTATACAGAAGGGAACGGTGTCACAAAATTCAGTTCTTCCCAACGTGGCAGTCTGTTTGCAATTTTTCAAGATCAGGCTGTGTCTGTTGGACCAGGAGTCACCCATTATTAGGGGGTGGGGTAATCCTGGAAAGAGGATCAGGGGCAATGGGTACATGTTCTGCCCAACTGTCAAGGGAAGTTCTTGTTTGCATTAATAACCAGTGTCTAGAGAGCTGTTTCTCATGATTACTTGTAGTCTGCGCTCTGAAGCTGTCAAACCTAGTTCCTTTTCCAGGCTTGCATAAATGAAACTTTTTTCAGCTCCTGTGGTACTTTTCTACAGGGCCTCTAAGTTCAACTCAGGGGAGTCCTTACCAGAAGGACTTAGCAGGCTTTGTGAGGGAGTGCTAACTAATAGTGCTTATGGGAGGAGGCAGACAGGTGGTCTGTCTTGTATACCTGATAGGAGGGTGAAGAATAGAGGCAGGAGGGTGTGTTCTGGCAAGGAACACAGATAAGTTATAGCAATTACTATAGTGCAAAACTATCTTAGCAATACAGTAATCTATATCTGTGAAGATATTGGTAGAGCATCTATAGTACATACCACTGTACAGATAACTCATAGCAATAATGGTATCCTATAACATAAGTTATGGGGGAACAGACAGGACTTTCTGGAACTTGCTCTTTCTATCAGAAGAATGGGAGACAGCAGGTATACACCAAGGTTTCCCAAGTCCAAAATAGGAGAAGGAAGGGATAGCACTTGTGATTGGGCCTGGGACACTAGCCTGGTAGGGGTGCTAAAATAGCAGGGGGGACTTCCTGTCACCTTTGATCTCTGCAACAGGAATAGCAGGGACTTCCAGAAGAAGAGCCTGGTTAAAGGACACTATCTAAATAGTAGAAATGTCTAGCCAAGTGCAAAGCGCAATATGTCAAAAAGTAGAGGTAAAAGTAGGTAAAAGTGGGTCTTGTTTATTGTGAATGATGAAAGAATTATATATGTATACACCATAATGTGCATGAATGCATAGGATTCATTATGCAGTTAGCATAGGCCTGGAATAAAACATCATTTCTTGTTTTCTGGCATCACAGCTTCTGTATCAATGAAGGCTTTGATCTGGCGCTTGTTTCCCAATAGTTCTATGGTCACTTATATGAATTTGTAAAATTTTGCAGAGGTGTTTATTTGTTCCAGGGATACAGGAGATGTATTTTTCTTAGGGCAAGCTCTGGTGAGATGTCCTGCCTCATGGCAGTAGAAACACAACCCATCTTGATAGTGGTGTTGTAATTCTTTGGGGGACATTCCTGGTCAATTTGGCGTTTCAGCTCTGCCAACACAGGTAGGATACAAGTTCTGACCTTCTTGATTCAGGCTCAGGCCTTTGCATAGGGGTATTAGTTCCTCCAGGATCAGTGTGGTAGTATGGTGTTTCAACAGGTCTTTCATGGCTAGGTTAACTCCCTTTCTGAAGATTATGGTGTCTAATTCATCCTCCAGTTGGGTATGAGTCTTCAGTTTAAGGAACTCATCAATATAGGCTTAGATAGGGTAATTCCCTTGACAAATTTCTAGCAGAGAGTTCAGTGTGTAGTATCTAGTGTCTTGGTTATTGTCAGTTCTCATGAGTTTGACCTTAAAACTAGAGTAGTCAAGGCAGAATTCAACATCTTTGGTGGTGGCTTTTCTGAACCAATCTAGTGTGTCTTCTGATAGCATGGCAGCCACCCCTAGGACCTTCTTGGTTTCACTGGGGCAGGAATTGGTGTTGTCTTGAAAATAGAGGCAGAGAACCAACATGGCTTGACAGGCTTCTTTTAAGGTGAGTTTGCCTATCTGGGGCATGTCTACCTTGGTTGTGGTCTGGTTCACTATCACATTTTGTACTTGTGATATGGATGGGTTCTGGAGTTCTGAACTAAGTGCAGGGTCTTTCAGTTCTTTGGAAGATTGGTTCTTCATCCATGAGAGTATCAGGGATGTAAGTGCCTTATGGGTGTAATAAGTGATAATCAAAAAAAGCATACACGTAGCCCCAAGTATTAAAAACATCTTGGGTCCCAGGTTACAATGATTTTAAATATTGTCATAGCATCAGGAAGCCAGGAATAGGGAGAGGAAATTATGTGGTTTGGGGAGGAATACCACCGGGCCAGTGGGTAATGCCAACCATAAGATGGGTGCTAACTTGATAATATAGGATAGATATTGCACAAGTAAAGACCAGGGACCAGAGTTGGGCACCATAGAGTCCACCAATCCTGTCAAAGTAATTTAGAGTACTCCAAACAGTTGAGTGGATGTGGTCTTGGCGGCGGCAGGGGGTTCCATTGGGCAGCCAGGTTGCAGGATTTAGGGTGGAGTCATGGGGAAAAAGTAGGCAGACAGATAGTTGTACTTGTCTTTGAACAACAAGGGTGGCACCTCAATCCTCTTTCCTTTGTGTCCTATTTATTTGATCTCTCTAGTTCTTACCAAGGGTTGGCAATGAGGATGTTCTCTAAGTTAAACTCCAAGTAGGCAGGGTTGGGTGGGTATTTGGTAAAATGCACAGGTTCAAAGGGGGCTCCAGGGGGACAGCATAGTGCCAGGAGCGGTTTGGAAGGTTGTTCTCTGGAGTGGGTGGTTGCCTGATTGTCTACTTGACCCAAGTTGAGATAAAAAAATCACTAAAACTAGATAAAGTAGAATTTGATTGAATCAAATGTTCATAAACTTTATTATCAAAAATAATGATGTGGTCATCACCACACTACCAGGATTCTTATACCAGGTGATTTTGCTTCTTTGTTTTTTGCAGACTTCAGGCCTGTGGACAATTTGCTGGCAGGATATGGATCTTGGCTTCTGGTTTTGAAGACGGCAGATCCTGGTTGTGCTTGCTCTGATGAACAGAAGTGGTGATGCTTTTTTCTGCTGCTGCTGTTCACCATATCACCTGAGCAGTACAATTTCATTACCCATTCTGGACTGGAGACTGGCAGCAGCTAGTGATCATTAACAGGACTAGAAGTGGGCCTTGTTTTAACCTTCTTTATCCAAGGTACAACTTCTGCGTAGGTCAGGATCTTTGGTGATACAAGGTTAACAGCAATCTGCTGACTGTTTGGGGAATCATACTTAAGAATCTTGTGGGTCTCAGAGTAATTGAACAACTCAGGTTTGCCACTCAATGAGTTGGTAGGTTCCTGTTTATCCTGGGTGGCTTGATTTGCCTTTGGAGGGTCAGGGTTCAATTCCAGGGTTTTCAATGTTGATATTAAACTTCCAGTCTTGATACTTGCCAGGCTGGCAGGTTCACATTCCTCCTGGTTGGGGCAAGGCATTGTTGGCAGCCCAGGGTTTGGCCCAACTGGAATTCTGGCAGGTTCCTGTCTATCCTGGTTTACTCAAGTCATTCCCTGAGGGCTGAGGTTTGATTCACAGGTTTTCAATAAAAGTATTAAAATTTCATTCATGATAAATGTCCAGGTTAAGCTCTCTGGGTCAATAATGGCTTGACTCAGCCACAATGTTAATACTGGACTTGACTGGCTCCAGCATGATTGTCCATACATTGACTGAGACACTTCTGTGATTACACTCAACAGGAACAGAGTAGGTTTTAAGATCTACCTGTTAAAGTGAACAAGCTACCTTATAGCACTGTTTTTTTACAACTCACAAAGACAGGCGCCTATTATAAAAAGGGGTAAGTTGGACTTTAACCAAGGCTCAGTTGAGGACATCTGATCTGAACCCACAACATCTCCCCCCTCAGACACGCCATCACTGCCAGCACTAGTATCACTTCTTGAGGAGTACAAGGACATATTCAGAAAAACACTAGACCAACTGCCCTCTCCAAGAGAAATCCAACATGCTGTCTAGCTACAAGGGTTGCTGCCAAAGGCACAACCCCTCTATTGCTTGACTCCCAAGAAAGACAAGACTTTTCATAAACACCTTGTTGACACTCTCAATAAGGGTTTCATTTGCCCCTCCCTCTCATCATATGGGGCTGTGGTTTTCTTTGTAGCCAAGAAAGACAGTTTCCTCTGTCTTGTAACCAACTACTGTTCACTAAATTAGGTGACAGTCAATAACAAGTACCCCTTGAGGCTAATTGACAGCCTGTTTGTTATGCTTGTAGGCGTGAAGGTCTTAAGTAAGATTTATCTCACCGCGGGGTACAACCAGGTCTGCATTGTGCCTGTGGATGAGGCAAAAACTGCATTTTGCACATGCTACAGGCTGTTTGAGTGTCAAGTTATGACCTTTGGAATGACCTATGCTCTTTTTACCTTTGCCATGTTGATTAACAAAGCCTTTGAAGATCTGATTAGAAAATATGTTGTGGTGTATCTTGACAAAATTATTGTCTTTAGTCAAGACCAAACAATACATCACCAACACCTTTGTGCTGTACCAAAAACTCTTTGAAAATATCAGTTAAAAGCCAAGCCTTCCAAATGTGAATTTCTTTTGTCAGAGCTTTATCTCCTGGGACACACTATATCTTCCCAAGGGATAAAGCCCAACCCTGCCAAGATAAAAGTAATCACAAGCATGCCACCCCCCACCAATGTTGGCCAGGTGCGCATATTCTTGAGCATGGTTGTGTATGTACAAAAGTTCATCCCTAACTGTGGAGAACTAATTGTACCTCTCACTGAGCTCCTGAAAACCAAGTAGCGCTTTCACTGGGCACCTTTCAGAGACCAGGCCTTTGATACATTGAAGCAGATGCTTACAACTGCATCTTTACTACAATTCCCCAATTGAAATGACCAGTACAAACTTGAGACTGACGCCTCTGACAGGGCCATAGGAGATGTACTAAGGGTGGAAACCAATGAGGGTGCCTTTCTTCCTGTAGCCTACAAATCCAGAAAGATTAAGACCTCAGAACAATGCTACCCCATATACAATAAAGCGCTAGTGTTAAAACAGCAGGATCAACCTGCCAGCAAGGTCCCAAGTAAGCATGTTTGTGACCCACAATACAATTATCCAGTCACTTGAAGCCAAACTAGGAAGTTGACTCAAATTTCTAAATCCAACAGCATGAACAAAAGATGATCCCTTATGGTGGATACCTTGTTTTGGCGCTTGACTCATTACCAGGATCAGGCCACCCCCTTCACCATCCCACTGTGTGATCAACACTATCATGCTCCTGGTATTCATGATTCACAATAACTATATAAGCGTTATCTCTCAATAAAAAATATTATCTATTTCTAAATATTTTCCCCTTTTAACTCTGCTAAAACAGCACAGTTACAACACTAGGGCAATTTTGCACTGTGTTGAGAAATGGTGCTGTTACCTGGAAGGGGGCACGTTCCCACCCCAAGTCTAGGCAGATAAAAAATTCCTTCAGTACTTTAACACTCAGTCACACTTGACACAACTTCAAGAAGGATGGGTCAAGCGTCTGTCCTTGTACCAATTATGCATTGAATATAAACATGGGAAAGAATTTGTCCCAGCTGACGCTCCCTCTAGATTATATGTAGTGTCCATCATGGGATGACAGGTTAAACCCAGACTGACCCATGCTTTACATGAGCCCCAAAGCCACCTGTTACAAAGGCCTCAACTCTGTGACCATTTCCAAACTAGAAACAAGGAAATCCAGTTGATCACTCTGTGGGCAATGTCTGTTACTGGGAGGAGACAGATGAAAAGACACCTTACATCCCCACCACACAACAAGGAGACACAATACTGCACTACCACTGCACCTTAGGTCATATCATAGGGTGTAACCTTTTTGAAATCATTTAGTGTAAGGTTTGATGCCCTGTATGCACCAAGATATCCTGGACCTTCTTGAGATGTGTGGTCTGTGTGAAAAAAACACATCCAAACCTGCTCCACCCAAGTCAGTCTTATCAGTCAAGGCCATGGAGCCCTTCAAACAATAGACTCTCAACACTGTGGGGCCTCTTCCTGAAGATAGACTTAGCAAGAAGTACATAATAACAGCTATTAACTACTTTACCTGTTGGTCAGTGGCATGAGCAACAACTAATTACACTGCCGCCATCATCACTTGGTTCATTGGCAAGGGTATTGTGACACTCTTTGGCTGCCCCAATGGCCTCATCAGCAGTGGAGGGCCTGAACTTTTAGGCAGTGTTATGAAACCATACTGTATCAAAATTGTCCTTCAACAAGTAGTCACAACACCATACCACTCTTAGCCCAATGGACGTGTAGAGCACCTAAATGGCTCCCTGGTGCAACTAATTGCCAAACTCTCTCAGGAGCACCCAAATACTGACTGGACCAAACACCTTCCCACCAATCTGCTTATCTTATAAGATATAATCAATTGTGGTACAGGGTTCAGCCCCAGTGGCCTGGCCTTTGGGACTCCTGATGAACTAGCAGGGATATAACAAGGGAAGTTACAGTCTACCGTCCCCGCGAGACCTCCCCTTGTAACTGCTCCCTCTCTAATCCAATGTTGCGCCAAAGCTTGCAACATAGAACAAGAGCAAATCAAGGGGGCAACTAAACAACTCAAAGCAAGGTATGTTGTGAGTGACCCTGTCTACACCCTTAATCTTATCTCTGCTAAAATGGAACCCAATCATCTTGGATCCCTCAATATAGCTGCTGTCTACAACAACTACACCTATCAGCTTTAAGATGCCCAAGAAAACACCAAGACTCTCTATCATGGTTACTCGCGCCCCTGCTGTGCCATCCCCACACAAAATCTCTTTGTGTGTACCTTTCCAGACCTTCCACAGGTTCCAATCCTAGTACCTGACAACAAGCAGGTGCAAGAGGGGGCATTGCAATCAAGGTTCTATCTTTTCCTGCCAATATATGTTACAATACATAGGGGGCACTCAAAGAGATACCCCATGACGTGTCTAACTGCATGGATCAATATAATGGTAATGTCAAATTGCAGGAACTATCTCCTAATTAGAAGCACTGCCAATTTGATATGTTGATCCCTGCACAAGTTATTTCACAACCCAAACCTTATATCAAACCTGCCTCTTTGCCACCTCCTGTGGACTTTGGTTTCTTGATATGGTATATTAATTATGATCTTTCTTAATAAACTACATGTTATTCTTATTTTTGTCCTTTCTATTGGACTTTTGTCTTCCCCAATCAAATAATAAACTATTATTGGTTTAGTTGCAACAATAAGACTGGCTGTAAGTGATATCTGGGTCAAGTTTGAGCTTCTTAATGAGTTTGGAAGATACCATATTAATGGGGGACCTTGTGTCTAGTCTAGCCTTAATATTCATCTTCTAAACAGCTACTTTTACCTGAGAGGTGTTCCTTCCAAAAGGAGACAGGATGGTTGTGATTTATTTAGAGTCAGCAAGTTACTTTTCTCATTTATTTAAAGTACAGTAGAGAGCTGAGATCTCTTTATACATAATCTGTAAAGTTAGGAAAACCTGCACATTTTGGCTATAGCCTCTTCTAGCTCATCAGCTTCATAAGAAGATTCAACTCATACTGGTGCTCAACAGTCTTGAGCAAGGTAGGGGCAATAAACCATCTCTCAAGCAGTAGAGGAGCCAGGTACTACTTTGGTAGTACTTTTTTTCCTGAACATAATTTGTAAGGAACAGAGATATTCTCAAGGACAGCCAGTACTTTATACCTATTTTCACCATGTTTTTTGTCTTCTGATTCATCAGAATCAGATTCACTAGGTATGTCATGGAAGAGGTGTAAGATGGAAGGTGTGGCAGTAGAGGATGTAGAGCCAGGAGCAGTAGGGGGTGTAGTGAGAGCAGCATAAGGAGGAGACTGAGAAGGGTAGTCAACAGATGGTGTCTTTGCCTCTAAGTTGACTGGTCTTTTCCTGATTAGCTTCTAAGATCCACATCCTCCACATTTGGGTTGATAAATACTTGATAGTGATGGCCTAAAATTCCATAGTTATGACATTCCTGGTGTTTAGGATGACCATTACTGTAAAGGGTTGTAATTTGGGGAGGGTGATTATCACAACCAGCAGAGTTAGAGTGTTTCACTCTAACTATAGGACTAGTATGCTTCAGATAATGTCTTGCAAGAGGGTCTTGATTCTTTTTATTGACAACAGCACTGGTTTATGAGCCTTAAAATGAAAGTATGATAGTTGATTGACTTTAAGGGCATTAGAATAGGCAGCATAAGCTTTTTTATAGTAAGCTGGCGGCTAGTGATTAGCTGCTGGCCTTCCATCTAGAAGCAATCAGCAAAATCAGTAATTGTTTTCTTTGGCTTAAAATAAATGTACATAAAGGTATTCTTTTTAACTTTCAAGCCCAATTCCCCTCTCAACTCCTCAATTAACATATCCTCCATTTGAGCCCAAGTAGTGATGTTAGCTAGTTCAGGAACCACAACTTCTTGGCACATAGGATAGAAAAAAGTCATAATGTGTTTCTTTTTATACTTGATGGATGCTCACACATTTTAGTCTCATAGATAGTGAGAAAGACAGTAATAGTTGAAGTTTTGTGATCAAACACCTGTTTGAAGGACAGTGTATAGTTAGGATCAATGCCATAATTAGCAGACCCATTGGAACTATTATGTGAGTTGGAGTTAAGGATGTGGATCTTGGGGATAAAATCAGCTTTGCTCTCTATGGGAGACTAAAGTGCCCATGTTGGCATAAACTCTCTTTTATGGTAGTTAGGGTGGTAGCCTGCTGAGCTCCTACATTTCTAATAGCAGTGGCCACCCAAAGAATTCATTTATTTGTATCTTTTAAAGGCTGCTGTGTTAAAAACTCCAGCAATCTGCAAAGACAACTCTTGAGTTTGCACAATAAGGGTAGAGAACCAATAATTCATGCTTTTAGTAATCTTGCTCATCTCTTGAAAATCAGTATCAAGGTTCTTGTAATTGTTATGATCCCATCAACATACTGTATTAGATTGGTAATAAGGGTTACACACTTAATCTGAGGTTCCCCTTTGTTCCCAGGGCAACAGCCTTCTTCTTCAACAGGAGGAAGTATGGCATCAGAGGACGCCATAGCAGCATGCAAAGACTCAACCTCTGCTCTAAGTACTTCCATCAGCCCAATTAACACAGTAATCTGTGGATAAGGTGTAAGCAGAGTGAGAGCTGGAGCAGCTTGATGTCTGTTTGTAGCCTTGAGTTCTCAAATTGCCTCCCAGATCACCTGTAGTCCAAAGTTAGGTTTAATAGCAGGATGAGTAGTTGACTTACAGCTCTCAGACTTGAAATTGTCCTTGGCATAGTCTTTAAGTCTCTTTAAATTTATTGCCTTTTCTATTTTCACAATCTGAGTAGCTTCCTGGGCTGTAGAAGCAGAAAAAGGTACAAAAACTTCCATTAACCCCATCTGAATGTTCAGGTGGTCATAAAATTTGTTGAGCTATTGAATGAGATTATTTAGACCAGTTCCTTGTGAGGTGAGACTGGATTCAATGACATTTGCCAAGAAGCTTGACCAAATTTTTACATCTGGAGACAGTTGTGCATGTGATGGGAAAGGGAAGGGCAAATAGAGTCTACTGTGGATTGTAGATTTTGTAGTACCAGAAGGCAGTCATTCTAATTGGCAGATAATAAAAAGATCAAGTATTGGGCCCATTATTGGAAGGCTAAAAATTGATTGTAGTTATTGCAAGAAGCAGTCAGCAGCTCATTTAACTGGAAAGAGTGTGAGCCATAGAACAACTGATGATGTCCAAACATGGGTTAAACAAAATGTTGAAGGAAATTCCCCACTGAAACCAAAGAATTGATGTGGAATTGAGATAAACAGTAATCAATCATCATAAACAGTCTCAGGGCCAGTAAAAACAGGTTTGATTTTATAACTGATGATATGTGAGGAAATTCCACCTTGATCTAGTACAAGCACAGTTTCTTGTACTTGTTCCAAAGTAGGCATTTTCATGAAGATAGGCAATATATGTGGCTGGGGCAAGACAACCACAGCAGACAGGATAGCAGGTGGGTCTGGTATGTCCTCTTTCAAGGGAGGACTAGAGACGGTAGGTAAAGTACTTCCAGTGGAAGGAGGTCAGGTAGGACCAATGAATGGGGCATCAAAAGGTGTGAAGGTGGGGCTTGTGGCCCCTGTAGCGAGCATCATTTTGTTGGGTTGCAATTTTGTGCTGGATCTAGGCTCATCCAGTTGTACTAAATATAGTCATGCTTATTGAGACTCTTATTACTTGAACTCTCCTTCAAAAAAGCTTTGGTGAGCTTTGTCTCCAAGGAGGCAATCTTTTGATTCATATCCTTATTATTGTTACACCACTTGGTCATTACCTCTACACTTTTCTCCTCCCAAAGCTTAAGTCCTTCAATTTCTCTATTAGCTGAATTCTTTATCTGCTATAAGATTTTGTTGAACCCTAACAATAAGTTCCATAAATCCAGGTGTAGATTCTGTTGCCTTGGACAGGTGTTTCTTCTCTTGCAAAGTATTCAAAGTATAATTCTTTATAGGCAGCCTTGACTTTGGCCAGTAATTTTTTAGGGAACAATTTTACCACTTCAAAGTCCTCCCAGGGATCCTCCAGGGATTTCTTGGGCACCTCTTTACAAGCAGCAGCAGTCTACACTCTTAACACTCCAGACTTTGCCTTTTCAAAAGATAGTTGAGATTTATAAACTTAAAAAGAAAGATGAGGGGAAAGCGTCAGATTTCAACTTGATTATTTTTATTTAATGTATCTGTTTTTGTTTATATACCATACAGGGCATTTTTGTCTGAAAATCCCTCTGGTTCTAGAATCCCACCAGGACTCATATCACATGTTCTATGATGTAACAGCATCATTCAATCAAAACCTATTTTTTTAAAAAGATTTTCACACTCTTAACCTATAAGAATGTGCCTAATACATTCCAGAATCATATTATTCTTTTTGTTGAAATCTATTGGTTTAGCTTGAAGAATTCTAGACTTCTGGTGCCAAACCCCTGTGAAATTTATGTATTCCTGATCCAAGCTATCCTTGTTCCAACTGGGAAACAGCTGATTAATTCCAAATGCCTAGACACTATTGTCTGCATTTAGCTTTTTTGCATTGTTTATCCTTAACCAAACTACTTAACACAGTCAAAACCACTAAAATATTATGATTAAATCCCCATTAATAATTTTTCCAGGTATATTAATTAACCTTTGCAGTTAACTAATTTGTTCATGAGACACCTAGTCTCCAAGATTGACTTTGTCAATCTTGCATTAATCCTGTTAGTCAGCACGGTCTAACTAACAACCAGTCACTTTATTATTTATTGCATATAGATACCAAGTTTATATAAGAATCTTTTCCCAAGAATCTCATAAACTCATCTATAAAAAATCTATAATAATATTGTAACAACATCATATAAGTGTATTGGTATATTTATTTGGCTAAAGATCTTGGATGACTGTTGTACAGTCATAACTTTATTATTTGACATAATAAAGAACTCAGGAAAAATCTTAAATGTGTAAGACTTGAGGTTCTGGCTTTAATCCTGTTTGATCTGAGTGTGAGTACAGTAATTTTCAAACCTGTTGAGATAAACAAATTCAACTCAGTCTAAAAGCAAAATTAAAGTGGATCCAAATTTATTGTAATTTAATATAAATTACTTGATTTTCAATTTTGTTTTTAGACTGAGTTAATTTTTTAGACTGAGATTTTTTTATCCCAACAGGTTTTAAAATTGCTGTAATAGATATCTTCTTGGAAAATGAAAGATGAGCGCTAAAGATTCAATGTAAAAATTAATGAGCAAAAATGAACCTATTTTATTGAGAAAAGGACCTTTGAATCTATACCCAAAGATTTAATCCTAGTAGCCTTAGTGAAGATACTCCAAGTGACAAGAGGCTGGTAGTAATTCAGAAGGTTCAGATATTGAAATCAACCTGTATTTGGATAAATGTCATGGCCCATACCAGAGTCTGGCTGAACTCCCACAGGGGAGGCAGGCTGGGCCTGAAAGACCATGTACACAATTGGTGTGATCCTGACAATGTAATTCACAGCAGTGGCCAGAGGATTCCAACTTTCAGTATGGGGGAAAAACTGATTGGCCAGCCCTAACACTGTAATGTAGACAACTCTTACTTACTGAAGTCTTGGACAGAAGGCATGTTGGGTAAAGAGGGGAGTGGAGGGGATCTCATTCATGATGGTCGGAATTGGGCCTCTAGGGTGGCCAGAAGGAAGATCCAGGTGGTGATAGTGGAAGAACTCCAAGTCAATGGCACAAGGTGGCTTGACCAAATGGACAGGAGCAGAACCAGGAGGAAACAGATAGGCGCAGTTGTATTATGTAGTGGATTTGTAAATAGATGCAAACAGAAGGATTATATTGAAGCAAAATTAGATAATTCCTTCAAGAAAATAATGGTTTCTGGGCATAAAGTTGTTTATTTTAAGATGTCAACAGTGGGGAAGGCTTTCCTTCTTCCCTATTTATACTTACTTGGGAATACTTAGCCTTTTGTGCCACCAGAGCCCTGGTGGCATCATTTTCAGTGATACTTGCAAAATGGCATAGATTTTGCGCACTGAGACCTGGGAATGGAAGGACATTGGTTGGTATATCATGAAATTTTTGTCTGGCTGCTGCATGCCAAGATGCCACAGCTATTATTAGAACCCACAAGTACAGTAGTTTTAAAAGCTATGGTGACAACCAAAAATACCTCAGATTTAAACAAAATGATTTCAGATTTAAACAAAATCCAAGTTGCGCAAGATTCAGGATTCAATTAATTTATAAAATTTCAGTTAATAAATATACTGTCAAACAAAAAATGAAATTTCACTAGCCCATTATACAAAATTATATCAAACATCAAGCGGTGTAGTTCAAACCACAAATGAAATGAACTGATGCAATAAATGAAATGGATGGATGGATGCTGTTCTGGAGTATATTATAATCCAATAAGTATTCATATGAGGCACCAAAAGAAGAACTAAAGTGAAACAAAGCTTGAGCAATCTAGAAGCAAGATTACACAAGCACAAAACAAAATGAACTCACACAAGATGTGTAGTATGAGCAGCCTAAAATAGAAATATAGCAGTTTAACAGCCAATCAACAGCTATCTAATTTAGGAACAGAGGCATTTTATCCATTTTTATGGCTCCAGATTTGTATGAAAAGGTTTTGAGAACCTTTTAAATATGGGCTTGAGATTACAATAAAAATAAATCATTAAATTTTAAAATTTCTACTTTTAGTGATTTTATCCTAGGTTTTTTACAATGGTTTTTAACAGCAATATCTTTGTCGGCGCCAGCAGCCAAGCCAGCTTCAATGGAGGCAAGACTCAGAACGTGAAGGCACCTGTTTACACCCAAGCCTTTGAGGCAGGTAACAAGGAAGCTGACCTGTACCTGACCCATATGGCTTTGACTTGTTCAGTAGTCACATAGTGTCTAACTCTGCCCCTGCTCCTGTACCCACCCCCACATAAGATGCCCACCACCCAACCAATCAGGATGACAACCTTGATTTGGAACAACTTCCTGCCACCAGTCAACCTGCCCCCCTACAGCCAATCAGGCTTCAGCTCCCCTGGCCCAGCGCCCCAAGCGTCAAATCATCACTGCCCAAATTCTTCAGGAAATTGTGGCACTGAATCTACAGGTTCTGTCCTGGGAAAAGATTGCCGCCCAGTTGCAATTTACCCAAGCTACTGTCATGCAGGAATTCAACAACCTGATGAACAGGGGGAATCTGATCAGGACGGCCAAAAAGCCCAAGAAGGCCCCTGAGTCACAAATATCTGAGGCATACCCAATCATGCTTGACCTCCTCCAGCAGGATCCCAAGCTTCCCTTTACCCAGGTCCGGAAGCAGCTGGCGCACCATAACATATGGGTCTCTGAGTGCATGGTGCAGCTCTGGATGGATGGGAAGGTGGCTTCCATACAGGTTCTTACCAATTTTTCTGGCAACCAATGGGATGGCGCTGAGGATTCCCTGTATGATACTGCCATTGAATCAACCCTGGTCTGATGCCTGACTAGTCTAACTGATAATGTCATGTTCATCTCATATTACAAGCTATCAATAGCTTTTGATGATTTTGGCAAGCAAGGAAAAGCTGCTGTCAAGAATAGAAGGAAGAAGGTCAAGAAGAGGATGTTCATTGGTGCATTTCTGGCTGTTTCAGCCAAGGGTTTTGTCTACTATTGGACAAACCCAGATTTCATTGATGGCTACTCATAAGGCCACATCCTCAGTGGATTATTCAACTCCTGGGATGGCTTAAATTCCAAGTACTGGGTTTTCTTGAGCCACCAGATAGAGGGTAGCTCCACCGCCCTTGAGGCCATCCAGAGACGCGGGCACCAGGCCTCAGTCTACCCTGCCAGCCATGCAGACGTCCATCTGGCTGATGTTGTCTTCTTCAACATGGGATCCACATTACGGGAGCTCTGCTCTCAGGCTTTCAACAACCTCTATCTTGGGGACCTTGACCACAATTTTCTCTTTGGCTGTCAGATGGTGGCTGACTTGTTTGTGCAAATGGTTTTCCATGTGAACATGGGCAACCAATCACGTAAGGATAAGAGCCTTCCACCTTGGGCCACTGCCACTTACCAGCCCATCCAGCCAATGACCAATGAGGAATACAACAAGAGTTATATGGCAACCATCACGCAAAATCCTCCTGCCTCCACCTCTGCCACCAACACCAACACCCCTAACCCGCAAGCCCAACCCACCCAACCCCAGACCCCCCAGGTCAGCACCACCTCTACATCTTCTTTCCTGCGTTATTCTGCCTCCTAGGCATCACTCTCCCCTGCCCCAATAAACCCCTGTCACCAAACATTTTCTATTTATATTATCTTTTCTTGAATTTCAATTGTTTATGTTCTATTTGTTTATAGTTGGTTTTATTCTTTATGTTCAGCTTATTTCTATAAAATCATATGTTTACTATTCTGTGTATCTAGATCCAGAACACAGTTATTTTTAGCACTTGAACATAGCCCCTTGTGAAAATATTAACAACAATTTGGTGATCATCTAAATTTGAATTATAAAATTATAGTATTAACTATTTTTAAATAAAGTTGGTAATGATCCAAATTCAAAACCTTAATGATAAACTTTAAGCCAATCAGGAACCAAGTGATAAAGTGATTGTTGTGACATAAAGGGTCATTCAATAATTCTTTGATGCATGTGCGCTAATTAATATGATTGGCTGGATATTTTGCCATTGTACGCCATTGCCGCTGTGGCAAGTTATTGGTGGACTAGTGCCCAATCAGCTGCTGGGTTAGCACTAGTCCACCAACAACTTGCCACAGCGGCAATGGCGTACAATGGCAAAACATCCAGCCAATCATATTAATTAGTGCACATGCATCAAAGAATTATTGAATGACCCTTTATGTCACAACAATCACTTTATCACTTGGCTCCTGATTGGCTTAAAGTTTATCATTAAGGTTTTGAATTTGGATCAGTACCAACTTTACCTAAAAACAGTTAACACTATAATTTTATAATTCAAATTTAGATGATCACCAAATTGTTGTTAATATTTTCACAAGGGGCTATGTCAAGCGCCAAAAATAATATGGTAATCAAGGAAACAATGCCAACACAAAGCAAACAACACATATCAAGATGAGCGTAAAACATATACAAAATGGGTAAAAAGATGGGACAATGTAGTAGATGGGAAAACAAAAAGGAATAAACAAGAGGCAACAGTATCAAAATAATACAGAATTTATTGGGGCAAAAGCTATAAAAACATATGGAAAGGTTAGTAAAAAAATCAATGAGAGAATTGGAGAAGCTTCTGAAGGATCTCAACTTGGCAATTGCCAAAATAAAGGACATTGACCGCAAGGTCAAAGCCAAAGTGAAGTTCGCCGTCCTCACTGGGGACAAAATTGACAAGGTGTCTGCAAAGGCACTAATGTCAAAAATGCCAGACACCCCAGAGAAGACAATTGAGCACTTACTAAATATTCAAAAAACTGTGGTTGAGGGCCTGCAATTTAAGACATATAATCTTTCTGTGACGTCTGTCTGGGTTGATGACCCAGAGATGTATGAACATCTCAAACCTGCCAAGTGTGCCAGGGCAGAGGATATCAAATTACCTGCGCAATTAATTGCACCAAGAATGGCCAAGCTGACCAAGGCTGCAGGCAAGGAATAAACACAAGAAGGTAGCCTAAAAACAAAATTAATAAATTTTCAAAAAACTTACCTTTTTTCTTAGAAAATGTAGATGGCAAACTCCACCAAGTCCTGGTCCCCTTTGTCCTGGCCACCTTTTATGCAAACTATACCACTCATGTGGCAAAGCAATTGTATCTGTCCCCCCCCCTGTCTTTCAGAAGCTTGAAGACAGGATCCATGATACATTCCCAATGTCCAGGAAGGCATTGGCTGGGCTTTTGCATGGTGAGAGGGCATCTGAGTGGGCAGTTACTGCCTAAAAGGATGCCCAACTGGTCTTCCTGGACCTGGTATCCCTCAGTGGAGTTTACTGTGTAAAATCCACTGAGCTTGTTTGGGACGTCCTGGCGACGCTCCCATTCAAGAATGTACCAGAGATGGGCCAGGCTCATGCGGCTGCTTGCTTCTGCTTCCTGGTGGAGCACACCATATCTTACTTGTTGGAGAACTTTGGGTGTGCAGTGGGCAAATTGGCTGTTTCAGATGCAACAGCCGTAAAGAAGACCAAGATCCTCCTGGTGGACTTTGGGTTGGCCTGGAGTGCCAACAAGACAGGGCTCCCTGCAGCCATAGAGCTGACCTTTGCAAAGACCAGGCACAACAAGAAGATCAGCGCGGTCTATAATAAACTGTGTGAGTTCAAAAAAGCCTTTGCAGGGCAAAGGCTTCATCTGGTTGTTTACCTGAGGTTCTTATTCTACTTTGGGATGGATACATCTGTAGAGGACCTGTACAGGGTCCTTCTGGGAATCAACAAGGCCCAGCTTGCACTCAACAGGAAGAGGTCCCCCCTGGATACAACTCAGTTGATCATGTGATCCAGGACGCCCTGGTCCTGGCTGGTATATACGGTTTTGTAGCCCTGCCTGAAAAGCTGCTGCTTCACTCCCACCTGACCCTACTGCTGTTCACCATCAGGAGGGAGTATTTCAATAAGGGTGCATCCACAGTTCATGGTGTGGCAGTGGAGGTTGTGCGCCACCTCCATTGCGGGGTGGGTATATACCAAAGAACCCACTACAGGCGCACACAATAAAAACATCATTCCAATAAATTTATTACAATTTATAGTATTCTAATTATAATAAATTTTATAATTTTTATTTCAGCAAACCAGTTTGCAAAATACATTGCAGAAACAGTTTTCATAAAAGCATAAATTATACATTAATAAAATAAATTCGAACTTGTACATTTTACGTTTAATTTTTTTAAAACTATTTTTCTATTTATTTGATCAAAGTGATATAAATATATTTGTGTAATCCAGTATTGAGCGTTTGGGACTACCTCAGATGGCATAATAAAATAATATATAATAAAATAAATAAATTACTTACATCTATTGATGGATCTTCCAAATGTGATTGCAGGCGTGGAAACATCTAAATATAAAATGATAATTAATAAATCTTGAATAGTAAATAATAGAATATAAAAAAATTGGACACACTAAGCCTTTAGTTGATTGGCTGTTTGGCTAGGCATGCGGGGATGAACAAATCAGTGTGGCCATAGAATTTGGCCACAGTCTCAGCTGGGAGGGTATGGATCCTGGCCTGCAGCAAATTAAAGAGGTCCTTGGTCCCAGTTGGGGTTCCTTGCTTGACAACTTGCTTGAGCCTCCCAAAGACTTCCTTGATGGGATTTAGGAAGGGTGAATAAGCTGGGAGGAAGAGAAGGTGTAAATTTGCTGTGGCCAATTGCTGGAGGCCCACTGCAATGCTTGTGTTGATCATTGGGAATTTCTCAAGAATGTCAGCCACCTTGTGGAGACCAATGTTGTTCAACACAAACACATTGTTGAAGCCCAGGCTTGTGCGCCTCAGGTGCTCCTGGACCAATTGGAGGAATGACAAGAAAGTACAGCTGTTGTGAGAACCCAATATCATTTGATAAAGCTCAACACCCTTTGGACCAAGGAGAGCCACCATTGAGTAGGCTGTGGCGCAGACTGCAGCACGCCAAGCCATCCCGTCATTAGAGCCTTTAGGGACATAGCCATACTCATTGTGCATTGACAAGGCAAATGCTGATTTGTCAATATAATAAAATTTGACCGTTCCCTTGGCTTTGAGGGCAGTGTACGCCTCTGCGTAGTTTTTCTGGATGTCAATGTTGGCTGGGCTGTTTCTGTTGTAGGGGGATACCCCAAGCTTTTTCCAGGAAAAGTGCATCCCCTTGAGCAGATGGTAGTAAAAGGAAATTGAGGCCTCAATCCCAAAAGTAGATTTAACCATGGCCTGTATATTTGCCAGTTCAAGATGGCAGTCCTGAGTGATCCACTGGGGGATTGCCCATTTGTGCTCCTTGGTGAGCATGGTAGAAACACGCAAGGATTTCTCCGCGGCAAGGACACAACCAGTATTGATGAATTTTAGGAAGGTCTTGCTGGCATACTTGGGATCCACTCCAACAAGGGCCGCAGCCGCCTTGTAATCACCTGATTCCTGCATTAGCTTAAGCAGGATGATGTGTTTGATGTCAGGGATGCGCTTCTGGGCGGGCTTTTTAGCAATGGGGATTAACTTGTTGGCTTTGGGCACAACACAGGGCATAGGTACCTTGGTATAGAAGGCTGCAACCTTTTTAACACCAGCTGTCCCTCATTAGTTTGATAGAACTGGGGCTCCTTGTCATCCTCTTGATTGCCATCACTGACGTAGGGCTTGTAGCTAGTATCAAGTACAGGCTTCACCTTCTCCAGCATGGCTGACGGGACCAACTCTTGCCGGTACACAACGTCAAACACATACAAAGTAAGTTCTACCTCCTTGTTTCTAACTTTCTTTGTAGTGGTGACCTTGGTTGGCTTCTGGGTCAGTTTGGGGACCCAAGGGTTGATGCTCCTCACCCTAGCAGCTTGTGCTCCTTGAACCAGCTGTGTCAGTGCAGCATCACTATGAAACTCTCCTCTCCCATCTCCTCCTTGAGTAGGCACTTGGGTTGCACTAACTCTATTCTTTGACCCGCGGGGGCAACCACAACCACGGCGCACAACAGGTGTATTGGTACTCTGGTATTGTGTTCCTTCCATTTTAAAATTTAATAAAATATTAAATAAATTTCTTAAGTTACTCCCTAATTTTAATTTTTGCTTTTATCTGAATATGGATATTTAATTAATATTTTTCCCCACCTGATATCCCAATTATAGATTTTTTATTTCTTAATTAGTTGTTTTGGTTTTACAACACCCATTTTAGAATACTCAAAAAAATCCACCCATTTTCCTAGATTTTACTGCCAAATTCAAACACCCAACACAATATTTTTAAAAAATTTTGTTTCAGATCTTGTGTCTTATTTTAGATACCTTGGTATCATTCATGATTACAATCCATTGCACACATTGCGTGAGTGATTTTGTTTATGTAGTGAGTTGCTATTGTGTTTTGTTTTTGGTTTGTGTTTTGACACACCTTGCTTGGGTGTATTTTGTCACCAATTCACATAGTAAACATATATACACCAAAAGTCAACTCACATCATTTTGTTTGTGAATCAATGTATTTTGGATTTTATTTTGAATGGTTTTTTTTGTGTGAGCCCTTTGTTGCTGTGTTGACTCATTTTGCCCATTAACGCCAAAAATTCCTGTTAACAGAGTGTATATTTTAACCTGAGATTTGGATTTTGTTCAGATCTGAAATCATTTTGTTTAAATCTGATGTTTTATTGGTTGTTGCCATAGCTTTTAAAACTACTGTAATTGAGCGCCCAATTGCGCAATCAAACAATTGCTTTCCCAATTTATTATTTCCTGATAGCAAACAGACCTGATTTTGTGTTTAATCTCAATGCCAGGGTTTTTCAGCATGTGGTCCTTGCAAAACCCTAGCCATTTACAGTCAGAAAGAGGGTTTTCTCCCAGAAAGACAGTTGATAATGCTTTTCACACTGTTGGTTGTTTTATCTTCATGTAGGCTAGCTGGTTTTCTAGGAATTTCTGAGGCCTGACAGTAAAAAAAACTCTACAGGTCAAAAGCAAAAGCAGAGGTCTTTACAGAGATCAATGTGTGAACTATCATTTATCAGGTCAATTAAAACCCCTAATAAGTTTGAATTCACAATAATGCATGACATCATACTTACTCTCAGGGATCACAGTGATTGGCAAGTACACCAGAAAATCAAAAGAGAGAAGCTGTGTATCTTTGATGATTGGCTACTGCTATGAGCGTTCAGGGCCAGCTTGGTAAAAATATTTTAGCAAACTTCTGACACATGAAAAGCTAGCACAATTTTGGATAACAAAAAACACCTGATTAAATGCAGTTGTGCTTTGAAAGATAGGGTGACTCATTTTTGTAGCAGTTTTAATGAGAAGCGGAGTACTTTTCTTAGATACTGTCATATGTGAGGATATGATTAGTACTGTGTTTAAAGAGCTAAGAGAAGTCAAAATAATAATTACTTTTTGAAAATGGCTTCTGATCACGCAGAAACACTTGCCAGGATAAAGATAATTATATTATAATTAAAAGGATTATATTTAAACCCCTTCAAGAATTTCTATCTGGGCTGCTGGCAATGTCTTCTGGGATATTTTGGTATACCCCTATTTTGGATAAAGGATAGCCCAGGTTTGGCACTTAACACAATCCAACCAATAGAATGTAATATTCTTCACCCAACACAGGTGACCTTTTCTGGTATGAGTTTTAAAGGCTTTGGGGTCACTTCTTTTCATCTTGATTATTCCTTCAAATTTGTTGCTTAGAAATACAACTAGTTAGGAAGATTTAAAATCCAGTTATTCTAATCTAGCGCTGCTGCAATGCTCAATGTAAAGTTGTAGCAGCTTGTTAGCACCTAAAATATTTGCTAGACAATGCCTGTAGTTTTTCTTAGATGGTGTGACAGAGCTTAACATAAAATTAGGGTGACACTTTGGTTTCTAAAATATTTTTCAGGCAGCGCTGTGGCGCCTGAAGCTTTTCTCACGTAGTGTGAAGGTGCTTTAAGTATTATCTGAGTGGTGCAGTAGCACTTATCATTGAGTGGTTTTATCATAATGTCATAAATTTACTGATGATTCCAAATATATATTATGCTATCATTTTATAAAATTTGGTTGTTGCAATTCTAATCTGTGGGCTCCATCATAATTGTCATCATTGCTTGGTCAAAAATCCTAACAGACATCTTAGGATTGCACTCTTGAATCTTGTCTGCAATGTTGTAGAAAAACACATCTCCTAAGTGTACATTGGCATGGCCAGCAAAAATATAGGCAAATTGTGGCTGTCAGGGATCCAACCAGTGGGGGGTTCCTGAGAGCTTGTGGGCTGACAGCCCGCGGGTCCAGCAGGGAGAGCCCACCACAAGATTGGGGCTAACTTTACAATATAAGATAATGATTTCCCAAGGACTGCCCAAGGTCTGCTTACAGGCACCATATAATCAATCAGTCTGGTGAGGGTGATATACATTACCCCAAATATCTGGGTGGAAGTGGATTCATTAGTGGCAACAGATTCTTGCAGGCGGTCAGGCCGTGGGGTGAGGGGTGAGGGGCAGTGTCATTGGAACCAAATATGCGGGCAGGAAATTATAATTGTTGCGGAATAGCAGAGGGGCCAGATAATTGTGGTGCCTTCTCTGTAAAGGACTTCCGTCTCTCTAGTTCTAGCTTCAGGGTCGTGGATTAGGATTTTCTCTAGAGTAAACTCCAAATACGCCAGGTTGGGTGGGTACTTGGTGAAATGTACTGGGCCAAAGAGAGCTCCTGGTGGATGGTAAAAGTCAGGTGGTTGGTTTGAGGTTTCTTGGGGTAGGTGAGCGTGGGGTGCAAACCCGCAAGACATAGGCTGTAAATGAAGTAGAACTAATAACAAATAAGGTATGATCTGGTTGAACCAAAGGTTCATATCACTTTATTGCAAGGATGGCAATGGGCATTTTCTTGGAAGTCCAGGGTATAAGTATGCCCATCTGTCATGGTAAAACTTTCACAAATTTCCTTGGCCCGGGTTTTCCCATTTACCAGGTCTTCCCAGTCCTTGGTGGCATTCATTGTGGGGGTTATTCCATTGGATGGCTCAAACTGAGAATGCTCAAATTCACTAGTTGGGTTGTGGGATTGGTTGTCTCTGGGTGGCCCACTTTCTATGAGAAGGTTCTCTGTTTCCCCTTTCGTGTGAGCCCGAGTTATTTTGGGATCTATGGCTGGACCCGCCCACTGATTGGTTGAGTTAACAGGAACCTTTAGCATGGGAAGTGTCAATGTAGGTGAATTTGATTCATCAAGCTTCAAAGGATTTTCCAAAGTCAAATCCTGCTCTGGTTTGAGCCCAAAAAACTGTGGGCAGCTGGCCCTGCAGACTGGCGGCCTGCAGGGTTCAAATCCCGTAGTTGAGGCTTTTCAATAAGCATAGTTGATAGGAGTTTGTCACTTGTGACAGTGGCTGTCTTCTCAAACTGTGAAAGAAATTGTGGGATAGTAAAAAGCTGTCTCTAAGTGGTGGTAAATAACCACCCAAATCCACATAGAGTTAATGATTAACCACCAATGCAGCTTCAAATACCGTTTTGTAAAATTTCCAAATGAGTTACTAGGACTAAGTAAAATAATCAATCCCAACCAAAAGGGCCCAAGATAAATAGCCTGTGAAAGCATCAGAGAATCTTTAAAATAAAATTCAGGGCATTGGGATGCAACACAAGTTTTATTTTCAAAGACAGGAGGAACCACTCCAAGATTGGCAGGCATTGAATTAACATTGGGAGGTGCCAACAACAAAGTTCCAACTGCAGGGCCCCATCTTCCAGTAATTATACAGCTTTGAATCAGATTGTAGGAAATGTATCTCAACAATCCAACTACAGGATGCATTTTTAAAAGTAAATTAGACCAAGGAATATTTGATTTTTATTTAGTAAATTTTTGGAAGGACTCAACTCTTAGAGTTGAAACAGTGAAAATTATCCAATATATATCAAAAATTGACTAAGCAATACCACCTGGATCCTGGGCTTCTATTTCTTCTACATTGTCAAGTTAGTATCTAGTCCAGGTTGCAAAGAACCCTTGTGTGACCAATTTCTGACGACCATGCTGATTAATAAGCTCATATCTGGTAACCCTCAAATTATGTCAATTTATCAACATCAGTTTGCAAGAAGGACTTGGTTTCAGCTGGCAGACTGGAGCAGCTGTAACCCATTTTTGATTGACTGTTTGATTTAAACCCATTAATTGGGTCAATTTTGTTAATGGTTTGCTGGCTTTTTGAGCCTTTCTACTTGGCCAGATAATTCCTGGCATGATGAAACCTACTGTGACAAAATCTTCTACAATGCATTTTTCCCTGCATTACATTTGATGGCTCAGGAATATGTGGTATTTGGAATTGACTGAGCTCCAGATATTGAGAAAATAAAAAAATCACTTGTACATATACTCAATAATTTAACTGGACAAGGTTTGATAAAAACCTGCCTCTTTTGGAAAAGCTGTCATAAATGCACTAATAAAAGTGCCTTGATTAGGCTTTTTTATTATAGGAGTGTTATTTTTTTCCACAATTCTGCAATTCTGGACATGTAATGCCAATTTAAAATAGGATATATATATGACTTTGATTGTAACACTAGACAGGCAGAGGGTAATTGTGGCACCAATCTCTGGTTTATGAGGCAAATCAGAGTCATCTTTCTGCTTTTTACCTGTGTGATTGGTTAGAAAAAAAGCAAGGACATTAACAACAAGCTCATGCATTCAGAGCTGTGTAGTGTGGAAAACAAGAAAAATGCCAGAAGCCCAAGTAGGTGTCTGACCTAAGTTATTCAGATGTATGAGTCCCATTATAGGAGGTCAAGAATAATAAAATAGGCATTCTTGAGCTGAGAATCTGACTGTTTTTTGCTTCTTGATAATCTTTGCACTGTCTCTCTTTATGAGAGCCCAAAATTCTTGTCTTACTGGTACCTCAGTGAATTTTAGATGGGTGAAAATTTTGGCAAAGGTCATGCTGCTTTGATTGAGGTCATTATTTTTTCAGAAAATTCATTATTTATCAGTCATTGCTTATGTGATAAACTTGTCATACTGGTACCCAGATTAGATAGGGCTTGACTTGATTGGCCTGAATTGTTATGAGATAGCTGAGATCAGGTAAAGAGGGCCACAGTTACCTGAGTTTCCATATTTGACACAGGGTCAGGTTGTGCCTGGTCTTAGGTTACCTTGTTTTAGCTGTCAAAAAACAAACCCAGTGCTGCACCTGGAAAAACATATAAACTCATCCTCCTTGCAGCTTAAGTTGATTTTAGTGTACACAGGCTTGATAGCAATTGTGCTCTCTTGCTCAAAAATCTGAGCTTCTAGTTGTTTCTGGTACTGCTCATTTACAATATCAAAGTTTTTATTACTAGTATAAATCTTTTAAACTAAAAATTAAATAAATACTATTAAAATAAAAAGCTAAAATATATCCAGAATATTAGTTTATTAAAGCTTGTGCTCCTATTTAATACACTTTCTCAGACAAATGGTCAAATTTAGAAGCATATAAATTTTCATAATGAGTAGTTTACTGAATAAATTTTGGTGAATTCACTCTTGAAAGACACTTTTTCATTTTGAGTCACAAAAATAATCAAGATTGTAAAAAAGTGAGTTGTTTTGTGTTTGAAAATATCACATTTGTGGCCAAACCAATTTCGGTCTCCAATTGTATAACCTTTTTACATGATTAATATCACATTTTATATAGATTGCTTCAGAATGTGACTGTTTTTTTGTTTTGAATATGGGTTACTTTTATTTGATGTCTCATTTTCAGGATTCTGTATTTAATTTTAATTTTGTTGGCTGATTGACTATTTTAGTAATCCATATCTAGATAAATGAAACTTTTATTGAGTAAATTGACCTTCAACTGAAACCAGTTGAAATTTGTTTAGTGCTGAATCAATTTGTTCTGAACTGAAATTTTTTGTTTATATCAACAGGTTAAAAAACTACTGTAGTAAAAATAATTTTAAAATAAAGTGTTTTTTACATTTTATAATGAGAAATAATTACTGTTTTATTAATATTCTTATTAGTTAAAATATATTTTTTATTGCATTTTCAAAATCTTTGGGGTTAATTTATTGTATATTATGTTTATTGTATATTTTTATATTTAAAATGTTTAGGGTAAAGTGTACAATTAATTAAAAAGTGTCAACATCTAGAATACATTAAAATTTGAAATTTGAATGCAGTTTTTGAACTTTAATTTAATTCTGTTCCCTTTATAAAAATTAAAATTTGAAATCGAAATCATTATGTCCCCTTTTTAAAAATCAAAATCGAAATGTGTACTTTACTATAGTGGCAACATTGGCGCTGTTGTCAACCCATCCAATAGGCGCGTAAAATAGTGTTATCAGCCAAATCTAGATGTAAAAATGGGAAAGATTTAAAAAGTGAAATATTCAAAATAGCCTCCCAACTTAGTAGATAAAAAATAAAGCAATTCAAATTCTTACAACTATGTCAATCTTTTAGACAATTATTCTGCCCATACACCTACTGGTTTGTGTCTCCAAGACGACAACAATGATATACCTACTACATGGTTAAAAAATAGAAACCACTCATCAAACTACGAAGAGCCTTCCACAAGGAGTATGTCTAAGCCCAGCCGAGTTACCAAAAGCCTAAAAACCCAAGCTTGCAGAGAAGTTAATTTTCGTCCATACAGACTTAAACTCCAGAAGTAGCTCATAAGGATCAAGCAAGACATCTACTCGGAAAAACCTATCCACTCCCTATATATTTACACGGAGTACACAAGAACCTTCGTTGAGTTTAACTCACGGAGTTACACAAGAACCTCTCGTTAGCTCCTTCTCTTCCTCTGATACCCACAAGGCACCTACCAAAATCTGTAACATCTGGAAATGGGCCTAAATAAATCAAACAAATATAATCTCAATAAAAATATTAAATTTGATATTTTTAAGTTATTTTGGCTAAAACCTTTTGTTTATTAAATTACTATACTATAAAATTATAGCCTTTATTTTTCATTTAGTAAAGTGCTAACTCTGAAATGTTACATTTAGGTACAACTCAAAAGAAAAAGCTCAAAAAAATTTGTGATTTTTGTAATAGTTTTAAAAGTTAAAAATTAGAATTAAAAATCAGTAAAACCAAATAATCATTAAAATTATACTTTTGGAAATGAAGAAACCCCTTAGAAAAGGCTAATAGGGGTTTTATTAAAAGAAAGTATACAGCTTTTTAATTATTACATAAAAGATAAATTAGATAAACTTCAGAATGATAGAGTGATCCAATAATTTAGATTATTGATTATTAGTATCTTGTGAGTAAAGTAGTTTTAAGGTTGTGAAGATGATCTAAATCAATTCAGATCATAACATAATCAAAAACAAATAAATTTATATTAATCATTAAAAGATTGTGATTTATTTCTATTTTATTCTGAGATGGGTTGAGTTTATTTGCATCTAAGCTGGTTTTGCTTATTGTCATAGCTTTGAAGACTATTTTATAAAAGATGACTAATAATACCTGAAAATAAATTAAGTTAAAAGTTTATCATCAAAAATGAAATTCATGGCTAGAGTTTAGTTTTCTCAGTATTATCAGGCAGAGTAGAGTTTGAATATTTCTTGATAGTCCTGAAAACTTTTATAATTTAGTGTTTTCTGCAAAAATGTTTGGTCTTAAATATTTTTAGTCTTAAGAAATGGTAAAAATATCCTGAAATACTGTATTTTTAATTGGACTTACATTTTTACAATTAACATATGTATTTTATAGCTTTAAATATTACAAAAGATCAATGATTAATCTGTAATTTTTTGATAAATTACTTTTCAAAGCTGTAAATATAATTAAAATAAATCAGACTTAGCCTAAAAAAGAAAAAGCTTTGGCATAAAATATGTACTGTTGTAACATCTATAATTACTCTCTCTTGGGAAAACCATTCCTGAGAAAATTCTAATTAATGAATAATTAATGACACTCTTATCAGATGTTCATCTTACACAGGAATCAGCCATTTTGGCTCCTAAATGGAATATTACTAGGACAAGCTCCATGACTACCATAACATACATGAACAGTATGTGGCTTTCCATGATACTATACAGTATTTTTTCACAGCTATGATGTTAAGCAAAAATAACTCAGATTTAAACAAATTAGACTCAGATTTAAACAAACTCTAAGTATCAGTGTAAAGTATACCCTCTGTTAACAAAAAATTTGGGCATTAATAGACAAAATGGCTCAACACAACAACCAACAACTCATACTACAAACAAAGATATTCAAAACACAGTACAAAATACATGGCTTCACAAACAAAATGGTTTGATTTGACCTTTGGTGTGCATGGCAACTGTTGTAAGTTTGACTCCCTAGTACTTGACACTTTGTTAAGTATCAGGGAGTTGAGTACCACATATGTGAATCTATTAGTTTTTTCTGCTTAACTGATTTTAAACTAATTTTTACTAGTAATATAGAGGTTTGAAACCAAAAACCAAGATTGAATTTACTCAAATTTGACTCTGGTTAATAATTTGGTTAGCTAAAAGACTGATTTAAGGGGCAATTTATAAGTAAATTTACTAATAAAAATGAAAAAACTTGTGTTTGACACTCTAAAAGAAAAAGTGGCCAGTTTGACACTTTTTAAGCCAAATCTTAATTTTATTAATAAAACACATCTGTGCTTATATAAAATTTGTTATTTACTATTATTTTTTTATTATTAGTATCTATAGTTGTTGTTTAAGCTTTCAAGCACCACTATACTGGATTTAGTGGTATAGACATTAATCAAATACCCCACTTGTTTTACATTATATCATTTTCAGGTTTGTGAATTAAGTGGTGCCACATAAATTAAGCCCAATTTATTAAAAAAATTTCATATGTAATTTATAAAAAAACAGAAACTTGACTCTTCCTCTGTTTGACTCTATTCACTTGCCACCTAATTGGTTTCAGATTTAACTAATCAAAGGCTCAGAATTAAGGCTAAATTAATAAGTGACACACTATGAGCGCCACTCAACACCCATCCACTCAACACATTAACTTGGGATTAGTACAGAGAGCTTTTTAACGTTGTAACCAACACTATGGTAAATAATTCACTCCCAACTCCTCCCAGCATAACTTGAACACTAATAAACTCCTTGTCATTCATTTACTTTTTTAACTTATGTTGTATTTTTTATTTTCAGGCATATGAAACTGCCTTGCTTTTGGGTTAACTTTCAAACCTGTTTTAAATTTAAGCAAGTTTTATGTGTCAAGTATATACTTCTGGAAAGTATAATAAACAAGATAAAGAAGAAGATTAAGAAGAGAATGATACTTTATTGAATATGAATGAAGAATAATATAGTATCATGGAAAGCCACATACTGTTCATGTATGTCATGGGAGTCATGAGGCTTATCTGAGTAATGTTCCTCATAAGTCACAAGGCTTATTCAAGTTGTGTCCTGTTTAGGATCTGAATTGTTTGATTTCTATAATAGATGGTTGACTGATAGTGGTGCCACCAGTTTATTGACTGGACGGTGAACCATTTGGTGACTCATTTGGTGAGCTACTTGGGCATTAATTCCCCAAGAGGGAGTAATCAAAAATGTTGCACCATTTACCCTGGGGTGCTGGAAGGTGGAACCTTGTGAATTTTCATGAGAAAGTTAGGAATTTGAGCTTGGTACTGATCTAGTATGGCTTAAGAAACAGGTAGTTATAAATTGCATTGTGCTGTTCTTGCTTTGCAAAGGCAGATTCAGTCATGATGCATGCATTTGTATTCAGTGCATGTGCCTATTTCCTTGATAAGGTAAGTGTTGTTGGGTTTGACTTTCATGACAATACCTGGTCCATGTAACCCTGGGTCCAACTTGTGCATGTCATGATTGACAACCCAAATCTTGTTCATAATTTGAAATCTTTCTTGTTATAAGGGGATTGCCTCTCTCTCAACTCTTTTTTGTTTCATGTCCTCTTGGTCCTTCCTAGCGTGCTGTACATCAGGGTCATTGCTGTCTGGAACTTCCTTTAGCAGAGGTAATCTTGGTCCTGACTTAGTGCTAACAATGACAGGTTTATGTCTATAGACAAGTTCATACAAGCTTTTGCCCGTGTTGTGGTTGACTCATGTTCTGCATACCATGAGTGCTGTTGGCAGCATGTAAACCCAGGCTTTTGGATTGTTAGCAGATAACTTGTTGAGGGCTTCTGCTAGTGAGCCGTTTAGTTGTTCTACTTGTTCATTTGCTTGTGGGTGATACAGGCTGGCTGTGATGTATCTTATTCTGTTCTTGGCAAGATAGATGTTGGTGTTAATAGCCTGGAGTTTGGTGCCTCCGTCTGTGATCAGGAGGTTGGGTTTTCCAAACTTGGCTATGATTTTTTTACCAATAAATTGTCTCACATAATTGCCTTTATGTTCTTTTGTAGCTTGTGCCAAAGACCATCTGGTTGCATAGTTGATAGCTGTTATAATGTACTTTTTGCCTTTTTTCTTGCCAGGCATTAGTCCCACAATATCTTGTGACCACACCTTGAAGGGTTGTGTGATGAATACTGGTATTACTGATTTGGGTGGTGCCTTGGTTTGGGTGTACTTCTCACAGACTTTGCATTGCTCCAGTACTTTCTTGATATCATCTAACATGTTGGGTCACCAGTAGTGTGTCTTGAGATATTCATGCAAGTTCCTGCTACAGGTGTGTCCCAGATCTCTGTGATACCGGAAGATTGTGTCAATCTTTTGTGTTGACGGAATGTAAGGTACAGTGTCATCATTTGAAAGTATTTGGTGTAACATGCCATATATGTTTTTGAGCAGATGTTTGTTTTTAAGGACCTTCTCTTGGATGTTCATTGGTGTGCCAGGTGGGAACCCTTCTTGGAGATTCCCCATGATCAACATGAACTAATCAGTGTGAGAGAGGGGGGCTAAACTAACTAAGTTTGGCTCCCATCCCAGTGAAAAAAACCACTGGGATGCCGTCCAGTGGAGGACTGGAACAGACTCTCAAAGGGGAGACCACAGGGAGGACATGGGAGACAACCAAGGGAAATAAGCATTCAGTGCCATCAGCACCAAACCAGTAAGCAGCCAGGGGGTACAAGTGGGGGCAGAAGGGGACATCACAGAAGTGCGCAAAGGTACCAAGTTACTCTTCTCTTGGTCAGGGGGGGACATTGGCACCTTTTTGCCCACAGGAGCAGGGGGAGGCATAGTCAACATCATCCAAATCCAGATCATTGCATGTCAGGCTTTTCACCACGGCCTTCCCAGAATAAAGGAGGCTACCAGGCAAACTCAGGAGGCTAGAGGGAGCCTCACTTGCAAGCCGTGCAGAAGAGGAGATTTTAGACCACAGGTCTGGTGAGGTAGACCACAAGAGGAGCAAGAAGGGAGCCAAAGAAAATACAACAAATTTTATGACTGGGAGTATCATAGTTGCAATTTCCACAAAATTTGGGGAAGATTGATGAGGTTTTTAAAATTGCAAGCAATAAAAATAAGATCAACAGGGGCAACCACAAGCAGGAAGTCAAGAGGAGCAACAGAGTGGGTTTGGAGAGCTTGGCAGTATACTTGGGCGTCTTTAAAGCAACCAGAAACAAAAGCAGGTTTGAAATTAAAGAATTTATAGAGAAAATCAAAGTAAAATAGATTTTTATATTGATTTTTACTAGAAAACTTAAGTTTGAACGTAAATTTTCAAAGTGAAAGCAAAAACCAAAGCCACTATACACTGGTGTCAGTTTCAAGAGTCCCAGAAGAGGGACTGGGTTTGAAACGGGGGGGGGTTGAAAGGTAAGAGATAAAGTGACAACTAACACTTTAAAATTCTAGATGATAGAAACTCAAGCAGAGGTCCAACCAAGGCAATAAAATTTAAAACTAAGTGTAGCAAGCTCCAAACCTTTAATAAATTGAAAATTGATAAGCAGGGGACTCAAAGTCCCCTGGCATTGTTAAAAGGGATGAGTTCGGCAGATATTGATCACATGACCTCAAGTGTTGCATCTTATTGGCCATGGGAGAAATTTTGTTGGCCAGGGCCAGAGGGACTGGAGGGTTTCAATGTCATTTCCGCGACCCTCCCCAATTGGCTGGAAGACATCCCAACCATTTCAGATCTAGTTGACTTTGTGGTTATTGATGTGGCCCCATTTGATTGAGCGTTCCTGATTGTCTTTAAAAGCGGACAATACCAAGCTAATAAATAGTCCAAATTAACTAGTGTTTCTTCCCAAGCCAGGGCAACTAGAGCTGGGGGTCCTGCAGGGTATACCAACACAAATCTTTCATCCACTGCGTGAGCTAAATCATTGAGTGAATTTAGTGGTTTTGCTGGACTTTGCCCGGTCTTTTTTGTGCGACAAGGAAATACAGTCCTATCCAAAGCCAAAGGGGGCAGTGAATTTATAATCAGGGTCCCCATCAGCTCATAGAACATGTTTACTGTATAGCCTTGATAGGGCATCTGCGGTAAGCATTTCCTTGCCTGGCTTATATTTGATTTGCATTGGATATTGTTGCAACTGAGTTTCCAAACTTGCCTGCTAATGTATCTTACAATACACAGGAAGCGCTCAGTGAGTCACCCCTTTACATATCTAACAACATGAACCAATCTGATGGCAATGTCAAATGGCGGGCACTTCCTCCTAATTAGGAGTGCTATCAATTCAACCTGCTGATCCCTGCACAAGTTATTCCTTGGCTCCAATCCTTACATGGAACATGCCACCATGTCACCCCCTTGTGGCTGTGTGGCTTTCCCCATATAGTATATTAATCACAATATTCTACAATAAACAATACCTTATTCTTATTATCCCTGTCCTTTCTATTGGACTGTTGTCTTTCCCAATTCAAATACTGAATTCTCATTGGTTCAGTTGCAACAGTGGTAGCAGCAGTAGGTTCACAACTTACCCAAAAGAAAAAATGCCCTCTAAGAAAGGACAGAGTACAGACTTTATGACTACTCCCCATCAAGAGATCTTCCTACCAATTCCCAAGGGGGACATCCCCAATGGGTACATTATTTACCAAGATCAGCTAGTTCTTACAAGCATGTACAATTGACTCTGCCTTGGACAGCGTGACACCAGCATTACCCTGCCTCAGTCAGACCTTTCACAGCGCATGCTCAACCTCCAGCTGGAATCCTTTGTGGGTGGGGTCAACAGAGCTGACATTGCCAGTTGGCTCCACTCCACTGAAACCTGCCTGCGTATCTGTCAAGTACCTGAGCCCATGTGGGTTACTACTGCGTCTGGGCACCTTACAGGGTCCGCTGCTGTGTGGTTTACCAACTGGGCCAGTCAAGAAATTGAGGTCACCTGGCTGGCATTCAGGGACACCAAAAAGTCCTGCTACAGCAAAACCTTCTCGCCTATTATCATAAAATGCACTGTTAATGCCATTTCAATATGGCCTTCAAATATTGATATTTGCAAAGATTTAGTTGGGTTTGCTTTCAATTTTGGGAATTCCTTGCTTTCTGAAAATGGGTCCTGCTCAATACCCACCCATTTCAGAATATCATACCTGTCCTTGACTGATCCTGGTATGACCTCATCCCAACATGACCCCTTCTGCCACTCTGTCTACCTAATGAGTGATCACCAACCCTTGTCTAATATTTAAGTAGAATCATTTCTCCTAATAAAGACAAGTTTATCCACATTTGTGTTGGCTTTAGTATTCTTCAAGCTTTTTCCTTTCCTTTTTGCCAAAAGGGCTTTCACATCTTGTATTCCAGGAAATTAAGGTACATGCCCTTAATTTTGCCCTGAAGGCTAACCCAAGGCTAGCTTCAAACCTCAAATCTTTTGTTACAAAGATTTCCTGCTGTGTCCTCCTGGATGTTATCCCCAGGAGCCAAACACAACAAAATAGTGCTCACTACAGGGGCTGCAAGCCCCTTGGTTACCCTGTTCTCACACACATTCTCTGGTCTTTCTCCCTTTGTTTCTGAAGTACCTGAACAACCTAAAGTTTCTAGTCCTCCTCTAGAAGAAGATATCACCAATGCCCTCTCAACTCCCATGGTACTGGTGCTGTCCCCTGGGCCCGCATGGGCCCCCTTCCAGCTTTCTCTCTCTACTACAAACAAGCTTGTGCTGTCGCCCTCTCTCTCCTCTACTCAGGCACTGTGGTAATGCACACTATCCCTGGTCTCTGTCCTGGGTATGCTTCCAAAGACCTGTACTCCTTCCTCTTGGACTTTGGTCTCCCCCCGCGCTGATGGAGTCTATGGATACAATTGGCGTATTAGTCAACCAGTTTATCTAACCTGCCCTGGTTCACCATCAACTTGCATTAGGATCCCAGAACCAGCTTCTAAATGCTGTAACCACCGCTGTCTCAAATAATCATTCTCAAAATATGACATATCAAGAATGGTCCCATAGTCTCTTTGTGTGTATTTCTGATAACCAGCGCAACTCACTGGCCTCCCAGAAGTACTTGACTGCCTCACTAAATTCCCTTTGTTCCTTGCTACCTGTATATATCAAGGATCAAATGTGCAAATTGGATGAGCATCAAGCAACATGGCATGGACAAATTGAGGCCTCTCTGCTAAAGCATCACCAGGATTTTGAGATTCTGGTTACCAAACTCAACTAATTTTGGGAGCATATTAATTCTCAGCTCAAATTGGTTGGGACTCATGTTGATACTTGGGGCCGCCATCTGCAGCATAAATATGGTCTGGATAAGGCTGCTATAGGCATCACTCTTTACCAAGTACAAAATTATGTGGATGATAGAGTAGTGTCTATTGAGGTGACACCTCCCGCTCTTCCTGTTGAGGTCCTGTCTGACTTTGAAGCCAAGGTATGGGAAGCCATAGCAAAGCTCAAGGCTATCACTTGGTGTCAATCTGCTGTTCAAAACCCTCCTCCAATAGAGCCTATTCCTGATCCTTGCATTGCTTTGCTCACCAACCAAGTATCTACCTTGTGAGGAGGAATTGAGTACTTGAGACAACGCCTCTCTAATCCTGATGATTCATCTTCTGAATCTGAAGGTAAAGAGGAAGCTGAAGTTGCTAGTATTCATGCTCATGGCAATCATGGTTGTTGCCCTGGCATGGAAGGCCAACCCCAGGTCCACTGTGCCCTTGCCCTGGATCAGCTAGCGGAAGTAACAAATGATGTTGCTGATGGGCAGGACACATTGGAAAGAGAGGTACAAAACCTCTCTTGTTTTACCAAGACAATGAATGGACAGGTCATCCCCTTGGTTGCTTAGACCACTTCCCTGACCACTCATCTCAATGGGATTGCTGGCACTCTATTGGTGCAACAGATTAAGATTGATGAATTTGGAGCTGCTGCCGCCATCACTAGAGATATTAGTGGACAGAACAGCTCTACCTTGGATACCCTAGAGGAAAGCCTTTGACTCCTCTGGGCTAGAAAGACTGCTGCAAAATCTGAGTTTGAGGGCAGTCCCCAAATTAATGTCCTCAACCCAGGTGACAATAGCCAATCCACCTCCTTGTCCATTGACCCCAATTATAAGCCTTTGTTCAAACAGATATTTGACCCTAAAACCTCTACCATTGCTGCCTTTCTGAAAATTTAAAAGACAGCACTGTGCAGGGCCACTGATGAAATTAAGAAGGAACATATTCTTACCTTCCTGCATCCCATGTGCCAAGAAGTTGTGGTCCCTGAGCTCCCTTCTATTGTCACTTTGGAGGACATGAAGTGACTCCTAATTGAAGAATTTGGAGGAGATCTCAGCTTGGAAGTTAATAAAGATGTGTTTATGCATATTGCATTCAAGCCCAAAGAAGCCTTGGTTGAGTTTGACAATTTTTTCTACATTGAAGGACAACAGTTGATCACCAGTTGTCAATTAACTCCTCAGGAAGCGTACACAGCATGTTTGAACGCTTTGAAGGTGAACTAACTCCTATGTCTGCACTTCAAGGCCCACAAAGCTTCTCTTACTTCAATGAAGAGTATCAAGACCCTCTTGCAGGACATGCACTTTACCCATGGGGGTACTGTTGTACGTGAAAATAAGGACAACAATGCAGGAACTACCTCCTGCAATCCGCACATTATGACCCTAGGCTCAAGTGGGCAGTCTAAGAGACAAGGATGCTATAACTGTGGTAAAATAGGATATCACTCACGTACCTGCACCAACCCTCAGATAGAGGGTTGCAGCCCAAAAGAGCAGGCTGGAAAAGAGAGGTCAGCTTAGAGGCAGAGACACTCTCTGCTGACAAATCTCCCCCTTTCTCCTCCTGATACCCCTTCTGACAAGAATCTTCCCCCCAACTGGCCCAACTATCCTTCACTTGTTCCATAACCTCTCTAGTGATTCTGAACCTGAGGACTCTGACTGTGATGAGTCTGATGGTTATGGCTACTTGGTGCCAGGAGTCCCAGAAACCGTGTCAGTCCCTTACAAGCTACGTTCATGGAAAACCACAACTACAACTCTCCCATCTGCAAATGAAGCTAAGGTCGTAGTGGCTTGTCCTTACTTGGCTCAGGCTCATTGTCCCCCAGTCTTGGTAGATTCCTCTGAAGAGGCTGCTGAACTACAGAAGCTCTCTTTCAAAACGTGACTGTATTTCTCCCCTTGCAGACTGTGTATAAGGAAATTCCTGCCTTACAATGCATGCTGGCCAAATGGGAGAAAAAACTGGAGGCAGCTCAGGATGTGCTGACTGTCTTACCCCCCTTTGGGAAAGATACTACTTGTGTGGAAGTATCAATCCAAAAGGTTAAGATCAAGGCTATCTTGGACACAGGCTCCCCAGTCAATGTAGTGTCATCCAAGTTAATGAAAAAACTTAAGCTGGCTCCTGACTTCAACTACACTCAATAATATGATACAGCTGGCATGGCCCAAAATTGAGCCATTGGTGCTTACTCTTCCCTGACAATGAGGTTTGGGAAGCTTCTTATTGCATCTCCTGTGGTTGTCCTCAAAAACAAAAGTTACAATCTTCTGGTTGGTACACAGTTTCTTTGAGAGTACAACAGAATTGTGAACCTTAGAGATGGGTACCTATTGCTCTTAGGGTATGAGATCCCTTTAATATTTGAAGAACCCCCATGTCTCCTGGGAAAACATCTTAAGACTTGTGTGCTTGAGTACCCCACTGGTATCTTCTCACTCAAGTACAGGACTTATTCTTCCAATATGTGTTCCCCTCCTCCTTCCTGTCCTGCAGAGAATGATGTGCCTCTTCTTGCCCCTGCAGCTATCACCATTCCACCAGGTTCACAAGTGATTATAGACTCCCAGATATCCTACAAACTTCCTGAAAAATCATTTCTGGAGCTATATTCACCTGATTTATTAAGCTGTAAAGAGCCTCAGTTATGCCCTGGGATTTGGAACAAGCTCATAAGAAGCCTGTACAGCTGTTGTTGGATAACCTGAACGCCCTGCCTATTCAGGTGACTAAGGACCAGGTTGTTGGGTATGGTTGCATATTAAGTTCAGAGCAAGTGGCGTCCTCTACCCCTTTGGAATGCTTAGTGATTTCAACTTGCCTGAAGGAGACTCTCAGGTTCTCTCCCTGTTCACTGCTGCAGACTTCCCACAACTGTCACCCATTCAACAAAAAGCTGTTCTGGAGCTTCTAGACCATTTTAAGGATATCTTTGCCTCTGGACCCACCAACTATGGTCTAGCTAAGGGGGTTATCCATCAGATAGATACGGGTGATGTCCTGCCCTTTTGTGCCAAACCTTACCGCCACAGCAGGGTAGAATATGCTCAGGTCTCTAAGGAGCTTAAGCAGCTCTTGGACGCTGGACTACTAACTCCTTCTCAGAGCCCTTGGGCCTCCCCATTGTTGATCCTCAAAAAGAAGGATAGAGGCCACCACATTGTGATGGATTACTACTGCCTGAACTCAATCACCAAAAAGGACTCTTATCCTCTGCCTAGAATTGATGATGCGCTTATAAGATTAGGGGGATCAAAGTTTTTCTCTGCTATGAGTCTAGCCTCAGGATACTGGCAGGTTGACTTGTTTCCTGAAGATAGAGAAAATGCTGCACTTATCACTTTGGAAGGTCTCTTTGAACCCACTCATATGCCCCAAGGACTTTGCAATGCCCCTGCTACATTTCAACGGGCTATGGACTCCATCCTGCAAGATTTAAGCTCTCCTACGTCCTTGTATACCTTGATGATATAACTGTGTTCATCTCCACCTTTACTGATCATTTGGACCATCTCAAAGCTGTTTTCCTCAAAATTTGGGAGGCAGGCCTGAAGCTCAAGCCCTCTAAATGCATCTTTTTCAAGGAGCAACTTGAATTCTTGGGCCACAAGGTCACCCAAACTGGAATACACCCTATAAATAATAAGTTGGAAGCCGTTGACAAGATGCATCCCCCACAAGCCTAAAAGAGGTCCAAATGTTTCTTGGTATGATGGGGTACTATTGAAAATTCATCCCTAATTTTGCTGAATTAAGCAAACCTCTTGTCCAACTCCTTTGCAACATACCGTTTGAATGGACTGACAGCCAACAACAGTCTTTTGAAGCGCTGAGGGCCAAGCTCAAAGAGGCTCTTATCCTAGTCTACCCTGATTAAAATAAAGAGTTTATCTTGTACACTGACGCAAGCAGAGTAGCTGTGGGTGCCATCTTAGCCCAGCTTGATGATAAAGGCGTAGATCAACCTGTGGCTTATTCTTCACAAGTCCTCAACAAACACGAGAAGAACTATAGTGTCACAGAAAAAGAATGTCTAGCTGTTCTGCATACAGTAAAACAGTTCAGATACTAAATTTACAGGACTCACTTAACAGTGGTTACAGACTACTCTTTCCTAAAGTGGCTGCAACAATTAAAGGAGCCTGAAGGTCAATTAGCACGTTGGGCTCTGTGCTTACAAGGATATGATTTCACTGTAGTACATTGCCCTGGAGCACAACATCAGAATGCTGATGGTTTGTTGAGGATGCCCATACTAACCATCCATCCTGATGACGCCAATTGCATATACAAATTGATAGGGTACCCTGACTCCTGGACCACTGAACCAGAATACATTCAGCTGGCTCAACAAGTCCTATCAAAGAATACTGTGATTCAAGATAGACAACTCTTCAAGAAAATCCACAACACTTATCTACCCTACATATGTCCTAACATGAGGGTTGTCATTATCCTACAAGCTCATATTGATACTGGACATGAAGGTATAGCTAAAACACATGACTGGTTGTGCAAAAACTTCTATTGGGAAAATATGCACCTCCTAATTCCTGATATCCTTGCCTCCTGTCATTCTTGTCAGCTCCAACGCCCCCAACTTTCACAGCATCAGTTCAAGCTCATCCCCCCTAAGCATGCCTTCCACACTGTGAGTATTGATGCTGTTGGGCTGCTCCTGCCTTCTAGGTCTGGGTGTTGATTCATATTAGTAGCCGTTGACCACTTTAGCAAATGGGTTGAAGCTAGAGAGGCCAAGGATATAACTGCCAATACCACGGCCAAAATATTGTTGCAAGATATCTTCTACCATCATGGTTGCCCCCAAGTCCTGCTTTCTGACAATGGGACCAATTTTAATTCTCACCTCATAACATCCATTGTAGAAGCTATGGGTACACATCAATCCTACTCTGCACCATATAACCCATCAATCAACAAGACTGTGGAACAAGCAAACTCCACCCTTGTGTCCATCATGAGGAAGCTTACCCTCTCTGATGCAGCTAACTGGGATATGTTTCTCCCCACTGCCCTCTTTGCATATAGACTCAGCAAGCATTGAGTGACTAGCCAGTCCCCCTTTGCCATGCTGTATGGACAAGAAGCCATTACCCCCTCAATCTTGGGACCCCCATTGATCAAGGTTGACGCCTCTACTAATCCCAAAGCTCATGTCAAAGACTTGAATAACCACATCATTGACATCCAAGTTATCACCTATTCTACTGCTTACAAGGTCAAAGCCCAGGAACTCTTGCCCTCTAATGCTTCCAGAGCCCCCCTCCCTGAGTACCAAGTGAGTGACCTAGTCCTCTATTATCAAAATTGTACTGGAGGGCGTGCCCATAAGCTAGACTCCCTTTGGGTTGGGCCTTGTGAAGTCACCTACAAGAAGGGTATTGAGTATACTGTGAAGCTACTGTCTTCTGGCTGTCCTTTTGCCCGGGTACACTCCAAATTCCTCCACAAATATCAACTTCCTGTGTCCAATCTTGAGGGTGGAGATGTTGTAAATTGTACTGCTAATGCCATTTTGATATGGTCTTCAAATATTGATATGTGAAAAGATTTAGTTGGCTTTTCTTTCAATTTTGGGAATTCCTTGCCTTCTGCAAATGGTTCCTGCTCAATATGCACCCATTCTGGAATATCATACCTGTCCTTGAATGATCTGGTATGATTTCAACCCAACATGACCCCCTCTGCCACTCTGTCTACCTAATGAGTGATCACTGACCCTTGTCTACTATTTAAGTAGAAGCATTTTGTCTAATAAAGACAAGTTTATCCATATTTGCATTGGTTTTTGTATTCTTCAAGCTTTTTCCTTTCCTTTTTGCCAAAAGGACTTTCACATCTTGTATTCCAGGAAATTAAGGTATGTGCCCTTAATTTTGCCCTGAAGGCTAACCCAAGGCTAGTTTTGAACCTCAAATCTTTTGTTACAAAGATTTCCCACTGTGTCCTCCTGGATGTTGTCCCCAGGATCTGAAAACAACACCTATTGTGGTGGGAACTCCCCTCCTAGCAATTAAACAGACTGGGTCTGCTCCCAAATACCTTGCTGCCTGACAACAAGCTCTTGCTGCCCCCCCAAAGCTGTGACCAACAGGAAAATCATGCTCCTGACTCTGATAGTCAAAGGGCTTAAGCCCCATATCTATAAGTGGGTCCCCATAGGTTGTTGCACCTCCATTGATGACTGTTACAAAGCCATTGTGGAGACCAACAATCAGGCTTTGATGGGCTTCTGCTGTACAAGTGATGCTCCACCTCAACCTTGTGCAACACCTGGTAGCGCCCACAACCAAGTAGGCCGCCGCCAGCCCAGTCAGCAGTGTAATGGGATTAAACGCCCCTGCAAGGAGGAGCTCCAGCTAGCACAAATTGAGGACACAGGAAAAGCCTGAGGGTTGTAGCTAGGAGAGGTTCTACAACCCCACTTGACCCTCACTCTCAATTCCCCCTTGCTAAGAATCCCTGCAACTATAATGTACATAAAGTTGAAACCCTTGACGTCTTCCAGGTTCATAGTGACAACCCCGTACTGCAAGCAAGCCACTCTCTCAATGAAGTAACCCACTTGGCTTATCCCTTCCGTTTTTGTGAAAATACAAAATTTTTTTGGTAGACAATGGGGCCAACCACACTATGGCCAACCAGGTGTTCACTGATTCACAACAGTTGACCACATGCCAAGCAGATTCAAGGCAGTACAGGTAGCTGACTCCTGCAGAGTGGAAATTACCCATGAGACAGTCCCCTTCTCTGTGAGAATGGGGAACATCCAGGTTAAGCCCTCTGGGCTAATTATGGCAGGGCTCAGCCACAATGTAATTGCTGGCCTTGACTGGCTTTGTCACAATTATCCCTACATCAACTGGGATACGTCTGTTATCACCCTCAATAGAAATGGGGTGGGCTTTCAGATCTATCCTGTCAAAATGAGCAAACTATTCCATGATACTTTGTTTGTCAGAATAACAGACACAGACTCATACAATTTCAAGGGGGGAATAGACTTCAATCAATGCTCAGTCAAAGTTATCCACGCTGAACTACCTGTGGTCTCTCCCTTGACCACCTTACTTCCACCAGCGCTTGTCACACTCCTCAAGGAGTATAAAGACGTTTTCAGTGAAACACTAAAACAATTACCTGCTCCCTAGGAGATCCAGCACACTGTACAACTCCAAGGGTCATTACCTAAAGCACGTCCCTTATACTGTCTCACACCAAAAGAAGATGATACCCTCTGCCAGCACCTTATGGACGCGCTTGACAAGGGCTTCATTTGCCCCTCGCTCTCTCCATACAGAGGCAGCTGTCTTCTTTGGAGTCAAGAAGGACGGGTACCTTTGCCTGTTCACAGACTACCACACCCTAAATGAGGTGACAGTTAAGAATAAGTACCCCCTGCCATTGATTGACAACCTGTTTGACACACTTGCGGGTGCAAAGGTCTTTAGCAAGATTGCTCTCACCATAGTGTACAACCAGGTCCGCATTGCACCAGGAGATGGGGCAGAAACTGCCTTCTGCACATGCTACAGGTTGTTTGAGTGTTGAGTCATGAACTTCAGAATGATCAACACTCCTTCCACCTTTGTCATGTTGATGAAAAAAGCATTCAAGGAATTAATTGGGAAATGAATGGTTGTGTACCTTGACAACATTATTGTCTTCAGTCAAGATCAAACCACACACCTCAAACACCTCTGTGCTGTCCTTGACACCCTTCAGAAAAACCAGCTAAAAGCTAAACCCTCCAAATGCAAGTTTTTTAAGTCAGAGTTGCTGTTCCTTGGGAACATCATCTCTGCCCAAGGGATAAAGCCCAACCTTGCCAAAATCAAGGCAATCACTAGCATGCTGCCCCCACTGATGTGGGCCAGGTGCAGACATTCTTAGGCATGGTTGCCTACGTGCACAAGTTCATTTCCAATTGCAGGGAACTAATTGCACCTCTCACCAAACTCCTAAACACTAAGTAGCGCTTCTAATGGACCCCTGTCAGAGATTAATCCTTCAAGATGTTGAAGCAAAGGCTCACAACAGCACCAGTACTACAGTTCCTGAATTGGAACCACCGGTACAAACTCAAGACTGACGCCTCTGACAGGGCCATAGGGGGCGTACTACGGGTAGAAACTGACAAAGGCGTCTTCCTCCCCGTGGCATACAAGTCCAGGAAGCTTACTGATTCAGAACAACATTATCCTGTACACAATAAAGAGTTGGCAGCAATTGTGCACTGCTTTGGGAAATGGCGCTGTTACCTGGAAGGGGCAACCTTTCCATCCTGCGTCCTGGCAGATCACAAGTCACTCTAGTACTTCAACACACAGTCTAACTTGACACGCCATCAAGCAGGCTGGATTGAGCATCTATCCCCCTACCAGTTACGCATTGAGTACAAACCTGGAAATGAACTATTCACAGCTGATACCCTCTCACAACTCTACATAGCGTTCATCACCAGGGATGATGGCTTGGATCCCAACTGGCCAATATTGTACCTCTGTCCTAAAGCAACTCATTACAAAGGCCTTAACTCAGTAACCATATTCAAGCTGAAGGACAATGAAAGTCAGTTTACCACCAATGATGGCAACGTCTACTGACAGGCAGAGACAGGTGAGAAGACGCCTTACATCCCCATCACACAACAAGGCAACACAATATTGCATTACCACCACATCTTGGGTCACATCAGAGGACGTAACCTCTTCAAGATCATGAAACAAAAGGTTTGGTGGCTGTGTATGCACCAAAATATCTTAGATCTCCTCACAACATGTGTGCTGTGAGAAAAGAATATGCCCAAACCTGCACCCCCCAAGTCTGTCCTGCCCATCAAGGCCATGGAATCCTTTGAGCAGTGGGCCCTTGAAATTGTGGGGCCACTCCCCAAAGACAGACTGGAGAAGAAATACATCATAACTTCCATTGACTACTTCACTTGCTAGCCAGTGGCCTGGGCAACAACTAACCACACTGCCACCACCATCAACTGCTTCATTGGAAAGGAAATTGTGGCCTGCTTTGGGTAACCCAAACGTCTCATCACAGATGGCGGCCCCAAACTTGTTGGACAGGTCATGAAGGTGTACTGTGCCAAGAACGCACTCTATTGTATAGTTACAGCCCCCTACTATCCTCAAGCCAATGGACGTATGAAACAGTTAAATGGCTCACTGGTCCAGCTGATTGCCAAGCTCTCACAAGAGCACCCCAACACCACATGGACTGAACACCTGCCCACTGCTCTACTTATCCTGCAAGCAAGAATCAACAGGGGCACAGGGTTCAGCCCCAGCACCCTGGCCTTCAGGACACCTGACAGTCTGACAGGAGTTGAACAGGGAAAGCTACGGTCCAGGGTTCCCAACAAGCCTCCCCTGTTGATGACTCCATCCCTAAACCAATGGCATGCCAAAGCCCAAGAAATCAAATACAAACAAATTGAAGGAGGGACAAAGCACCTTGATGCCAGGTACGCTATAGGTGACCCCGGCTACACCCTCAACCCCAATTTGGCCAAGTTGGAACTCAACCACCTAGGGCCCTTCAAAATAGCTGCAGTCTATGACAATCACACCTATCAGCTTGAGGATGCCCAAGGAAACACCAAGAAGTTCCACCACAATTGCTTGCGCCCCTGCTGCGCCATCATACACAAAGGTTGTTTGTGCGGACCTTCCCAGATCTTCTGCAGACACCAATCCTGGTGTCTGACAACAAGCAGGGGCAAGGGGGGTGTTGCAACCAAGTTTCCAGACTTGCCTACCAACATATCTTACAATACACAGGGGGCGCTCAACGAGTCAACCCTTGACATATCTAACAACATGAACCAGTCTGATGGCAATATCAAATTGCGGGCACTTTTTCCTAATTAGGAGAGCTACCAATTTGACCTGCTGATCTTTGCACAAGTTATTCCTTGGATCCAATCCTTACATGGAACATGCCACCATGCCACCCCCTTGTGGCTGTGTGGCTTTACCCATATAGTATATTAATCACAATATTCTACATTAAACAATACCTTATTCTTATTATCTCTGTCCTTTCTATTGGACTGTTGTCTTCCCCAATTCAAATACGGAATTCTCATTGGTTCAGTTGCAACAATATCTCTGTACAAGGCTCATCCATTTGGCTTGTCTTATTGATAAGTGGGCAACCTCCAGAATTAACTCATACAGAATGTAACGTCCTCCATGTTGACAATTTCAAAAATTGTTTTTACTTTATCTTTTATAATTTCAATTAAAAGCTCAAAATAAAAATCAAACATTGCTTCTATTATCAATGTCAATTATTTAATCAAGAAAAAATAATCTTTAATATTGAAAATAAGAAAAATATTTTTGAGAATTGTCAACATGGAGGATGTTACATTTTGTATGAGTTAATTCTGGAGGTTGACAATAAGTGTTATTGTGTCTTGAAGAATATCAATAATTTATGATTTGTGAGTACTTTGAACGTTTGGGCTCCTTCTAGATAGCATTGCCTCTTCATGAGGCAGTGAACAATAGCTATCAGCTCCTTATTGGGTATGGGATATCTTTGTTTGCTGTCAGATAACTTTCTTGACTTGTACGCCACTGGGAGGAAGTCCTTTTATGCCTTCTGGATACAGAGCACCCCTTCTATGGCGCAGTCAGATGCATTGATTTCTAATTCATATATTCCTTCATAATTGGGGCATTGGAGGATAAGGGCGGTGACCATACATTCTTTTAGTTGTCAGAAGTGTTGGTCTTATAGTGGTGTCCACACAAACTTGGTTGTTTTGCCTGTAATGGCTGACAGGGGGCTGTCAGGGCACCCCAGTCAGGGATGATCCTTCTAATGTAGGCTATCATGCCTAGGAAGGTACAGAGTTCACTTTTATTTCTTAGGGCTGGTATTTTTGTTATGGCACATATCTTTTCTGGGTCTGGGTTGATTCTGTCCTTGCTGATAATGTGACCAAGGAATGGAAGTTCAGAAAAGAAAAGCCATAATTTGACGGTTTGGCAATGAGTTGGGTTTTTTGAGGGTGTGGAGGACCAGGAGGACATCTTCCCAGTGTTGCTTTAAGGTTGGGCTGTAGATGATTATGTTGTCCAGGTAGATTATTTCTTGTTTTCCAATGTGTTCTTTGAAAATCTTGTTTATGAAGGTCATGAAGGTGCTGGAGGCATTTGTCATACCAAAATTAAGAACAGTAAATTTGAAGGACCTGTACTTGGTTCTGAATGCAGTCTTTGGGATATATTCAGGTTTTACACAAATTTGGTGATAGCCTACTATCAAATCAATTTTTGTGAAGATTTGGGACCCCCCCAGGGCATCAAAAAGGTCATCAATCAGGGGCAGGGGATACCTGTTCTTAATTGTGACCTTGTTGAGCGCTCTTTAGTATTTGACTAGGCAAAGTCCTCCATCTTTCTTTGCTACAAAGAAGACAGCAGCACCAAAAGGTGATTTTGAAGCTCAAATGAGGCCTTTTTCAAGGGCTTTGTCCAGATAGGCTTTCAAGACATTGTATTCTTGGGGTGTGAGGCAATAGATAGGTTGTGCTTTTGATATACTTCCCTTGAGGTCAATTTTGTGTTGTATGCCACAGTTGGGTGGTAAACCTGGTAAGGCTTCTTAGAAGACATAAAGGAATTCACTGACCAGCTGTTCTCAGATGTAGTCTTTCTCACATCTGGTTTCTGTATTTTTAAAGTGAATAACCTTGTACGTGCAGGTGTTCCAATTGATTTTGCTAGGATCAGTTTCCTCTTTTGTTTCCATGATTTTCACAAACACATGATCTCTCATAAGCGTTTCAAGATGAGTTGGATAGACATAGTGGTGTACCTTGCCTTGTTGTATGAAGAGGGTAGCACCATCACAGTTGATATGGGGTTTGGTCTTTCTCATCCAATATAAATCAAGTATAACATCATATTTGGGGATTGGTATGATAGGGCCACTGAGTATAGTTTGTACGTCTCCAATTTGGGCACAGAAATGCTTTGCTTCCTTGGTGACTGGTGTGCTTCTTTTATCTGCTATGACAACTCTCTTGATGTTGCTTTGGACTATGGGTAATTTCATGAGGTTAGCAAATATTTTGTTGACATGGGATTGAACCACTCCAGTGTCAAATAGTGCTGTGCCCTGATATCTGCAAAAGCAGAAATAATAAGTGAGGAGTTTATTTCCAGTTTGGGCAGCAAACATTATAGAATTGTTAGAGGATACTTGAATCATGGTGATTGAGTCCACGTCTTGGTCCCTGTACAAGTCTTGCAAAATGGGAAAGGGCAGCTTGCCTAAGCACTCCCATGAGCTTTTCCCTCCTTAGTGGTGTTATCAGTGCTCAATTGATTTTGTTGTAACTGAACCAATGAGAATTCAGTATTTGGAATTGGGGAAGACAACAGTCCAATATAAAGGACAGAATAATAAGAATAAGGTATTGTTTATTGTAGAATTTTATGATTAATATACCATATGGGGAAAGCCACAAGGCCACAAGGGGGTGGAATAGTGGGAAGTTTTATGTAAGGCTTGAAGCCAAGTAATAACTTGTGCAGGGATCAGAAAGTCAAATTAATAACACTCCTAATTAGGATGAAGTACCTGACATTCAATATTTGCCATCAGATTAATCCATGTTGTTAGATACATCAAGGGGCTACTCATCAAGCACCCCCTGTGTATTGTAAGATACATTAGAAGGCAAGTCTGGAAACTTGGTTGCAATACCCCCCTTGCCCCCTGCTTGTTGTCAGACACCAAGACCGGAGTCTGCAGAAGGTCTGGGAAGGTCCACACAAACAGCTTTTGTGTGGAAATGATGCGGCAGGGGCGCAAGCAATCATGGTGAAGCTTCTTGGTGTTTCCTTGGGCATCTTCAAGTGGATAGTTGTGATTGTCATAGACTGCAGCTATTTTGAAGGGCCCTAGGTGGTTGAGTTCCAACTTGGCAGAATTGGGGTTGAGGGTGTAGACAGGGTCACCTACGGTATATCTAGCTTCAAGGTAACTTGTCCCTCACTCAATTTGCTTGTGTTCAATTTCTCAGGCTTTGGCATGCCATTGGTCCAGGGATGGGGTTGTTACTAGGGGAGGCTTGTTGGGAACCCTGGACCGTAGCTTTCCCTGTTCAACTCCTGTCAGACTGTCGGGTGTCCTGAAGGCCAGGGTGCTGGGGCTGAACCCCATGCCCCTGTTGATTCTTGCTTGCAGGATAAGTAGAGCAGTGGGCAGGTGTTCAGTCCATGTGGTGTTGGGGTGCTCTTGTGAGAGCTTGGCAATCAGCTGGACCAGTGAGCCATTTAACTGTTTCATACGTCCATTGGCTTGAGGATAGTAGGGGGCTGTAACTATACAATAGAGTGCGTTCTTGGCACAGTACACCTTCATGACCTGTCCAACAAGTTTGGGGCCGCCATCTGTGATGAGACGTTTGGGTTACCCAAAGCAGGCCACAATTTCCTTTCCAATGAAGCGGTTGATGGTGGTGGCAGTGTGGTTAGTTGTTGCCCAGGCCACTGGCTAGCAAGTGAAGTAGTCAATGGAAGTTATGATGTATTTCTTCTCCAGTCTGTCTTTGGGGAGTGGCCCCACAATTTCAAGGGCCCACTGCTCAAAGGATTCCATGGCCTTGATGGGCAGGACAGACTTGGGGGGTGCAGGTTTGGGCATATTCTTTTCTCACAGCACACATGTTGTGAGGAGATCCAAGATATTTTGGTGCATACACAGCCACCAAACCTTTTGTTTAATGATCTTGAAGAGGTTGCGTCCTCTGATGTGACCCAGGGTTTGGTGGTAGTGCAATATTGTATCACCTTGTTGCGTGGTGGGAATGTAAGGTATCTTCTCACCCATCTCTGCCCAACGGCAGACGTTACCAGCATTGGTGGTGAACTGACTCTTGTTGTCCTTCAACTTGGAGATGGTTACCAAGTCAAGGCCCTTGTAGCAAGTTGCCTCAGGGCAGAGGTATAGCATGGGCCAATTGAGGTCCAAACCATTGTCTCAAGTGATGGACGCTATGTAGAGTCATGAAAGGGCATCAGCTGTGACAAGTTCTTTCCCAGGCTTGTACTCAATGCACAACTGGTAAGGGGATATGCGCTCAACCCATCCTGTTTGGCAGCATGTCAAGTGGGACTTCATGTTAAAGTACTGGAGCAACTTGTGGTCCGTCAGTACACAGGGTGGGAAGGTAGCACCTTCCAGGTAACAGCACCACTTCTCAACGCAGTGCACAATTGCTGCCAGTTCTTTATCTTGGATGGGATAGCGTTGTTCTGAGTTGGTAAGTTTCCTGGACTCATAAATCACGGGGAGGAAGACACCATTATCAGTTTCTACTCTTAGCACGCCCCCTATGGCCCTATCAGAGGCATCAGTCTCAAGTTCATACTGACGGTTTCAATTGAAAAACTGTAGTACTGGTGCTGTTGTGAGCCTTTGCTTCAACATCTTGAAGGATTAATCTCTGACAGGGGTCCATTAGAAGCGCTGTTTGGTGTTGAGGAGCTCAGTGAGGGGTGCAATTAGTTCCCTGCAATTGGGAATGAACTTGCAACTGTAGGCAACCATGCCTAAGAATGTCCACACCTGGCCCACATCAGTGGGGGGCAGCATGCTAGTGATTTCCTTGATTTTGGTAGGGTCGGGCTTTATCCCTTGAGCAGGAATGGTGTGCCCAAGGAATAGCAGCTTCAACTTGAGGAACTTGCATTTGGAGGGTTTAGCTTTTATCTGGTTTTTCCAAAGGGTGTCAAGAGCAGCACGGAGGTGTTGGAGGTGTGTGGTTTGATCTTGACTGAAGAAAATAATGTTGCCAAGGTACATAACCATTCATTTCCCAATCAGTTCCTCAAATTCTTTATTCCTCAAAATGGCAAAGGTGTAGGGAGCGTAGGTCATTCTGAAGTTCATGACCTGACACTCAAACAACCTGTAGCATGTGCGGAAGGCAGTTTTTGCCTCATCCCCTGGTACAATTAGACCTGGTTGTATACCGGGGTGAGAGCAATATTGCTAAAGACCTTTGCACCCGCAAGTGTATCAAACAGGTTGTCAATCAGCAGCAGGGGGTACTTATTCTTGACTTTCATCTCCATTTAGGGCGTGGTAGTCTGTGATCAGGCAAAGGGACCCGTCCTTCTTGGCTACAAAGAAGACAGCCACCCTGTATGGAGAGAGCAAGGGGAAAATGAAGCCCTTATCAAACGCGCTCACAAGGTGCTGGGGGAGGGTCTCATCTTCCTTTGGTGTAAGATATCATAATGGTTGTGCTTTAGGTAACAATCCCTGAAGTTGTACAGCGCGCTGAATCTCCCGGGGAGGAGGTAGTTGTTCAAGTGTCTCACTGAATACGTCCTTGTACTCCTCAAGGAGGGCATCAAGCGCTGGTGGTGGTGAGGAGGTCAAGGGAGGGACCGCCGATGGTTCAGAGCGGATAACTTTGACTGAGCATTGATTGAAGTCTATTCCCCCCTTGAAATTGTATGAGTCTGTGTCTGTTATTCTGACAAACACAGTATCATGAAATAGTTTGCTCATTTCCACAGGGTAGATCTGGAACCCCACCCCATTTATATTGAGGGTGATGCAGAGGTATCCCAGTCAATATAGGGACGGTTATGACAAAGCCAGTCAAGGCCAGCAATTACGTCATGACTGAGCCCGGCCATGATTGGCCCAGAGAGCTTAACCTGAACATTCCCCATTCTTACAGAGAAGGGTACCATCTTGTGGCTGATTGCAACTCTGAGGGAGTCAGCTAATTGTACTGCTTTGAATCTGCGTTCACTTGGTCTAATTGCTGAGAGTTGGCAAACGCCTGGTCCACCATAGTGTGGTTGGCCCCAGTATCTACCAGTAATTTGTGTGTGTTTCCACAGAAACAGAAGGGATAGAATAAACATGTTACTTTATTTGAGGAGTGACTTGCTTGCAGTACAGGGTTGTCACTGTAGACTTGGAAGATGTCCAGGGTTTTGACTTTGTGGATGTTGTAGTCACAGAGGTTCTTTGCGAGCAAGGATTGAGAGGATGGGTCAGGTGGGATTACAGGTCCTCATGTTGCTACAACCCCCAGGCTTTTCCCTGATCCTCAATATGCGCTAGCTGGAGCTCCCCCTTGCAGGGGTGTTTAGTCCCATTATCCTGCTGACGGGGCTGCAGCGGCCCACTTGACTGTGGCCATTGCCAGTTGTTGTACATGGTTAGGATTGAGCATCACTGGTACGGCAGAAGCCCATTGAAGCCTGGTTGTTAGCCTCCAAAATGACCTTGTAGCAGTCATCAATGGAGGTACAGCAACCTACAGGGACCCACTTGCAGATATAGGGTTTTTACCCATTGACAATGTGGATGAGTAGCATTGCATTTCTGTTGGTCACGGCTTTGGGGGCGGCAGCAAGAGCTTGTTTCCAGGTGCTAAGGTACTCAGGAACAGAACCATTTTGTTGATTGCTAGAAGAGGAGTCCTCACAACAATGGGGGAGAAGGTTTCACTGTAGCAGGACTTGGCGGCATCTCAGAATGCTGCCCAGGTAACGTCAAGTTCTTGACTGGCCTAATTGGTGAACCATACAGCGGTAGGCCCTGTGAGGCAACCAGACACAGTGGCAACCCACATGGGCTCAGGAACATGACAGATACAGAGGCGGGTTTCAGTAGATTGAAGCCAACTGACAATGTTGGCCCCTTTGACGCCACCAGCAAAGGATTCTAGCTGAAGGTTGAGCATGCGTTAGGACAGGTCTGACTGGGGCAGGGTGATGCTGGCGTCACGCTGTCTGAGGCAGAGCCAAATGTACACACTGGTGAGGACTAGCTGGTCTTGATAGATGACATACCTGTCAGGGATGTTACCCTTGGGGATTATCAGGAAAGTTTCTTGTTGGAGAGTAGTCATACAGCCCGTACTCTGTCCTTTCTTGGGGAGAATTTTGTTTTAGGTAGGCTGTTAACCTACCGCTGCTACCACTGTTGCAACTGAACTAATGAGGATTCAGTATTTGGAATTGAGGAAGACAACAGTCCAATAGAAAGGACAGAATAAAGAGAATAAGATATCATTTATTGTAGAATATTGTGATTAATATACCATGTTGGAAAAGCCACAAGGCTACAATGGGGTGGCATAGTGGCGTGTTCCATGTGAGGTTTGAAGCCAAGGAATAACTTGTGCAGAGATCAGCAGGTGTATTGGTAGCACTTCTAATTAGGAGGAAGTGCCTACCATTTGACATTGTCATCAGATTGATTCATGTTGTTAGACACGTCAAGGGGTGACTCATTGAGCGCCCCCTGTGTATTGTAAGATACATTAGCAGGCAAGCCTGGAAACTTGGTTGCAACAATTTAATTGGGTAGTGTGATTTCTGCCTCAAAAATGAGGGTTATTGGCTTGGTTGTTCTTCTTTTTAGGTTGAGAGTCCTTCTTTGATATGGGACTTTTTTTTGTTTGTTGGTTACATGCAGGTTGTCAGATTTTTGTGCAGCTTGCTTTCCTTCTAAAAATATGTCTTGGAGATTCTTGCAGTAGCTCTTGTCAAACTGATGTCTAATGTGAGTGGAGAGGTTATTTTAGAAGTCTAGCTGTGGTCTAGCCTCATCAAAGTTGATGGTGTCAGGATCTTGTACATGTATGTCTTCATATGCTGCAATGTACTCCTCAATGATTCCTATCATTTTGAAGGTTCTGAGTTCTATCATGATTACCACATCAGAGTCTTTTATGGAAAAATTATGGAGGAAGGTGTTCTTGAACATGTTCCAGTCTTGGATGTGATCAATATGTTGGTCAAACCATTAGCTTACAAAGCGTGAGGCAGCCCCGGTAACGCGCAAAGCAATTTCACTTGCCCAGAGTTTGCAGGGATAGCCTGCAGTAGTTTTAAAAGCTATAGCGACAACCAAAAATACCTCAGATTTAAACAAAATGATTTCAGATTTAAACAAAATCCATCTCTCAGGTTAAAATATACACTCTGTTAACAGGGTTTATTGGCGTTAACGGGAAAAATAAGTCAACACAGCAACAAAGGGCTCACACACAAAGCAAAACCATTCAAAATAAAATCTGAAATACATTGATTTACAAAAAAATGATGTGAGTTGACTTTTGGTGTAAATATGTATATCATGTGAATTGGTGACAAAATACACCCAAGCAAGGTGTGTCAAAATGCAAACCAAAAACAAAACACAATAGCAACTCACTACGTAAACAAAATCATTCACGTAATGTGTGCAATGGATTGTAATCAAGAATGATACCAAGGTATCTAAAATAAGACACAAGATCTTAAACATAAAATTTAAAAATATTGTGTTGGGTGTTTGAATTTGGCAGTAAAATATAGGAAAATGGGTGGATTTTTTTTGAGTATTCTAAAATGGGTGTTGTAAAACCAAAACAACTAATTAAGAAATAAAAAATCTATAATTGGGATATCAGGTGGGGAAAAATATTAATTAAATATCCATATTCAGATAAAAGCAAAAATTAAAATTAGAGAGTAACTTAAGAAATTTATTTAATATTTTATTAAATTTAAAAATGGAAGGAACACAATACCAGAGTACCAATACACCTGTTGTGCGCCGTGGTTGCGGTTGCCCCCGCGGGTCAAAGAATAGAGTTAGTGCAACCCAAGTGCCTACTCAAGGAGGAGATGGGAGAGGAGAGTTCCATAGTGACGCTGCACTGACATGCCGGTTCAAGGAGCACAAGCTTCTAGGGTGCAAAGCATAAATCCTTGGGTCCCAAAGCTGACCCAGAAGCCAACCAAGGTCATCACTACAAAGAAAATTAGAAACAAGGAGGTAGAACTTACTTTGTATGTGTTTGACGTTGTGTACCGGCAAGAGTTGGTCCTGTCAGTCATGCTGGAGAAGGTGAAGCCTGTACTTGATACTAGCTATGAGCCCTATGTCAGTGATGGCAATCAAGAGGATGACAAGGAGCCCCAGTTCTATCAAACTAATGAGGGACAGCTGGTGTTAAAAAAGGTTGCAGCCTTCTATACCAAGGTACCAATGCCCTGTGTTGTGCCCAATGCCAACAAGTCAATCCCCACTGCTAAAAAGCTTGCCCAGAAGCGCATCCCTGACATCAAACGCATTATCCTGCTTAAGCTAATGCAGGAATTGGGTGATTACAAGGCAGCTGCAGCCCTTGTTGGAGTGGATCCCAAGTATGCCAGCAAGACCTTCCAAAAATTCATCAATACTGGTTGTGTCCTTGCTGTGGAGAAATCCTTGCGTGTTTCTATCATGCTCACCAAGGAGCACAAATGGGCAATCCCCCAGTGGATCACCCGGGACTGCCATCTTGAACTGGTAAATATACAGGCCATGGTTAAATCTACTTTTGGGATTGAGGTCTCAATTTCCTTTTACTACCATCTGATCAAGGGGATGCACTTTTCCTGGAAAAAGCTTGGGGTATCCCCCTACAACAGAAACAGCCCAGCCAACATTGACGTCCAGAAAAACAATGCAGAGGTGTACACTGCCCTCAAAGCCAAGGTGACAGTCAAATTTTATTATATTGACAAATTGGCATTTGCCTTGTCAATGCACAATGAGTATGGCTATGTCCCTAAAGGCTCCAATGATGGGATGGCTTGGTGTGCTGCAGTCTGCGCCACAGCCTACTCAATGGTGGCTCTCCTTGGTCCAAAGAGGGTTGAGCTTTATCAAATGATGTTGGGTTCTCACAACAGCTGTACCTTCTTGTCATTCCTCCAATTGGTCCAGGAGCACCTGAGGCGCACAAGCCTGGGCTTCACTAATGTGATTGTGTTGGACAAAGTTGGTCTCCACAAGGCGGCTGACATTCTCAAGGAATTCCCAATGATTGACACAAGCATTGCAGTGGGCTCCCAGCAATTGGCCACGGCAAATTTATGCCTTCTCTTCCTACCAGCTTATTCACCCTTCCTAAATCCTATCAAGTAAGTCTTTGGGTGGCTCAAACAAGTTGTCAAGCAAGGAACCCCAACTGGGACCAAGGACCTCTATAATTTGCTGCAGGCCAGGATCCACACCCTCCCAGCTGAGACAGTGACCAAATTCTATGGCCACGCTGATTTGTTCTTCCCCGCATGCCTAGCCAAACAGCCAATCAATTAAAGGCTTAGTGTGTCCAATTTTTTATATTCTATTATTTACTATTCAAGATTTATTAATTATCATTTTATATTTAGATGTTTCCACGCCTGCAATCACATTTGGAAGATCAATCAATAGATGTAAGTAATTTATTTATTTTATTATATATTATTTTATTATGCCATCTGAGGTAATCCCAAACGCTCGATACTGGATTACACAAATATATTTACATCACTTTGGTCAAATAAATATAAAAATAGTTTTAAAAAAATTAAACGTAAAATGTACAAGTTAAAATTTATTTTATTAACGTATAATTTTATGCTTTTATGAAAACTGTTTCTGAGATATATTTTGCAAAACTGGTTTGCTGAAATAAAAATTATAAAAATTTATTATAATTATAATACTATAAGTTGTAATAAAATTTATTGGAATGATGTTTTTATTGTGTGCGCCTGTGTGGGTTCTTTGGTATGTACCCACCCTGCAATGAAAGTGGTGCACAACCTCCACTGCCACACTGTGAACGGTGGATACACCCTTATTGAAATACTCCCTCCTGTTGGTGGAAGGCAGTAGGGTCAGGTGGGAGTGAAGCAGCAGCTTTTCAGGCGGGGCTATAAACCCGTATATCCCAGCCAGGACCAGGGAGTCTTGGATTACATGATCAACCAAGTTGTATCCAGGGGGACCTTCTTCCCGTCAAGTGCAAGCCAGGCCTCAACAATTCCCAGAAGGACCCCGTCCAGGTCCTCTACAGACGCGCCCATCCCAAAGTAGAATAGGAACCCCAGGAAAATAACCAGATGAAGCCTTTGCCCTGCAAAGGCTTCTGTGAACTCACACAGTTTATTATAGACTGCACTGATCTTCTTGTTATGCTGGGTCTTTTTGAAGGTCAGCTCCATGGCTGCAGGGAGCCCCGTCTTGTTGGCACTACAGGCCAACCCAAAGTTAGCAAGGAGGATCTTGGTCTTCTTTACGGCTGTTGCATCTGCAACAGCCATTTTGCCCACCGCGCGCCCAAAGTTCTCCAACAGGTAAGATATGGTGTGCTCCACTGTGAAGCAGAAGCAAGAAGCCGCATGAGCCTGGCCCATCTCTGGTTCATTCTTGAATGGGAGCATTGCCAGGATGTCCCAAACAAGCTCAATGGAGTTTACACAGTAAACTCCACTGAGGGATACCAGGTCCAGGCAGACCAGTTGGGGATCATTGTAGGCAGTAACTGCTCACTCAGATGCCCCCTTTGGCATGCGTAAGTTCTGCCAACACCTCCCACGACATTGGAAAGGACCTGTGGCTATGGTCCTCTAGCTCCTGCACAACAGGGGGGACAGATACAATTGCTTTGCAACATGAGTGGCATAATTTGAGTAAAAGGTGGCCAGGACAAAAGGGACCAGGACTTGGCGGAGTTTGCCGTCTAAATTTTCTAAGAAAAAAGGTAAGTTTTTTGAAAACTTATTAATTTTGTTTTTTAGGCTACCTTCTTGTATTTCTTCCTTGCCTGCAGCCTCAGCCAGCTTGGCCATTCTTGGCGCAATCAATTGCGCAGGCAATTTGGTATCTTCTGCCCTGGCATGCTTGGCAGGTTTGAGATGTTCATACATCTCCGGGTCATCAACCCAGACAGATGGCGCAGAAAGATTATATGCCTTAAATTGCAGGCCCTCAACCACAGTTTTTTGAATATTTAGTAAGCCCACAATTGTCTTCTCTGGGATGTCTGGCATTTTTGACATTAGTGCCTTTGCAGACACCTTGTCAATTTTGTCCCCAGTGAGGACGGCAGACTTCACTTTGGCTTTGACCTTGAGGTCAATGTCCTTTATTTTGGCAATTGCCAAGTCAAGATCCTTCAGAAGCTTCTCCAATTCTCTCATTGATTTTTTACTAACCTTTCCATATGTTTTTATAGCTTTTGCCCCAATAAATTCTGTATTATTTTGATACTGTTGCCTCTTTATTTATCCATTTTTTCCCCATCTACTACATTATCTCATCTTTTTACCCATTTTGTATATGTTCTACACTCATCTCAATATGTGTTGTTTGCTTTGTATTGGCATTTTTTTCCTTGATTACCATATTATTTTTTGGTGCTTGACATAGCCCCTTGTGAAAATATTAAAAACAATTAACACTATAATTTTCTAATTCAAATTTAGCTGATCACCAAATTATTGTTAATATTTTCACAAGGGGCTATGTTTAAGTGCTAAAAATAACTGTGTTCTGGATCTAGATACACAACTTAGTAAATATATTTTTTATAGAAATAAGCTGAACATAAAGAATAAAACCAACTATAAACAAATAGAACATAAACAATTGAAATTCAAGAAAAGATAATATAAATAGAAAATGTTTGGTGACAGGGGTTTATTGGGGCAGGGGAGAGTGATGCCTAGGAGGCAGAATAACACAGGAAGGAAGACGTGGAGGCAGTGCTGGCCTGGGGGGTCTGAGATTGGGTGGGTTGGGCTTGCAGGTTAGGGGTGTTGGTGACAGGGGTGGAGGCAGGAGGATTTTGTGTGATGGCTGCCATATAACGCTTGTCGTATTCCTCATTAGTAATTGGCTGGATGGGCTGGTAAGTGGCAGTGGCCCAAGGTGGAAGGTGCTTATCCTTACGTGATTGGTTGCCCATGTTCACATGGAAAACCATTTGCGCAAACAAGTCAGCCACCATCTGGCAGCCAAAGAGAAAATTATGGTCAAGGACCCCAAGATAGAGGTTGTTAAAAGCCTGAGGGTGGCGCTCCTGTAATGTGGATCCCATGTTGAAGAAGATGACATCAGCCAGATGGAGTCTGCATGACTGGCAGGGTAGACTGAGGCCTGGTGCCCGCGTCCCTGGATGGCCTCAAGGGTGGTGGAGCTATCTTCCATCTGGTGGCTCAAGAAATCCTGGTACTTGGAATTTGAGCCATCCCAGGTTTTGAGTAATCCACCGAGGATGTGGCTGTATGAGTAGCCATCAATGAAATCTGGGGTTGTCCAATAGTAGACAAAACCCTTGGCTGAAACAGCCAGAAATGCACCAATGAACATCCTCTTATTGATCTTCTTCCTTCTATTCTTGACGGCAGCTTTTCCTTGCTTGCCAAAATCATCAAAAGCATTTGATAGCTTATAATATGAGATGAACGTGACATCATCAGTTAGACTAGTCAGGCATCAGACCAGGGTTGATTCAATGGCAGTATCATACAGGGAATTCTCAGCGCATTCATTGGTTGCCAGCAAAATAGGTAAGAACCTGTATGGAAGCCACCTTCCCATACATCCAGAGCTGCACCATGCGCTCAGAGATCCATATGTTATGGTGCGCAAGCTGCTTCTGGACCTGGGTCAAGGGAAGCTTGGGATCCTGCTGGAGGAGGTCAAGCATGATTGGGTATGCCTCAGATATTTGTGACTCAGGGGCCTTCTTGGGCTTCTTGGCTGTCCTGATCAGATTCCCCCTGTTCATCAGGTTGTTGAATTCCTGCATGACAGTAGCTCGGGTAAATTGCAACTGGGTGGCAATCTGTTCTCAGGACAGACCCTGTAGATTCAGTGCCAAAATTTCCTGAAGAATTTGGGCAGTGATGATTTGACGCTTGGGGCGCTGGGCCGGGGGAGCTGAAGCCTGATTGGATGTAGGGGGGCAGGTTGGCTGGTAGCAGGAAGTTGTTCCAAATCAAGGTTGCCATCCTGATTGGTTGGTTAGTGGGCATCTTATGTGGGGGTGGGTACAGGAGCAGGGGCAGAGCTAGACACTATGTGACTACTGAACAAGTAAAAGCAATATGGGTCAGGGGTCAGGTACAGATCAGCTTCCTTGTTACCTGCCTCAAAGGCTTGGGTGTAAACAGGTGCCTTCACGTTCTGAGCCTTGCCTTCATTGAAGCTGGCTTGGCTGCTGGCCCCATCAAAGATATTGCTGTTAAAAACCATTGTAAAAAACCTAGGATAAAATCACTAAAAGTAGAAATTTTAAAATTTAATGATTTATTTTTATTGTAATCTCAAGTCTTATTTGGAAGGTTCTCAACACCTTTCCATATAATTCTGGAGCCATGAAAATGGATAAAATGCCTCTCTTCCTAAATTGGATAGCTGTTGATTGGCTGTTAAACTGCTATTTTTTTATTTTAGGCTGCTTATCTTACACATCTTGTGTGAGTTCATTTTGTTTTGTGCTTGTGTAATATTGCTTCTAGATTGCTCAAGTTTTGTTTCACTTTAGTTCTTCTGTTGGTGCCTCATATGAATCCTTATTGGATTATAATATACCCTGGAACAGCATCCATCCATTTCACTTGTTGCGTCAGTTCATTTTGTTTGTGGTTTGAACTACACTGCTTGATGTTTGATATAATTTTATTTAATGGGCTAGTGAAATTTTGTTTTTTGTTTGACAGTTTATTTATTAACTGAAATTTTATAAATTAATTTAATCCTGAATCTTGCGCAACTTGGATTTTGTTTAAATCTGAGGTATTTTTGGTTGTCGCCATAGCTTTTAAAACTACTGTACTTGTGTAAATTTATTTTAGGTGCTTTGAATCCAGAGGTTGGAATTTTCTCAACATAGTGCTAGTAATGTTCTAATTTTTGCTGAGTGTAGGCAAAGAATACAATGTTGGGTATTTTGGTTGTTTTGGGGATTGGAGGTGGATTCAGGAATCCTTGTGTACTGAGAAAGTTGTACTGTTTGGTTGGTACAAATATATTTTTGAACACAGGGAATCCTGTAGGGACGTCCTGACCTTATTTTTATTGTCTCCAGCCAGTGGGGAGTGCCATCTGCTGGGTTCTTTTCTTTGGATGAATTTTTCTTTTAAGTGCATAGGTGTAGATAACCTACCTGTGCTATCACTGTCAAGTATATACTTATGATAAATATAATAAACCAGATAAAGGAGAAAGTAAAGCAGAGAATGACACTTTATTTGATAGGAGTTTAGAGTATTATATAGTATCATGAGAAACCACATGCTATTTATGTACATCATAGTAGCCATGAGGCTTATCCAAGTAATTGTTCCTCTTAAGTCATGAGGTCTGTCCAAGTAATGTTCCTTTTAGGACTTGAAAGGGTTGATCCCCGTAATAGATAGGCAATTAGTAGAAGTGCCACTGACTTAAAAATTAGTTGGGGAAACACTTTCCTGAGAGGGAGTAATCAAAGATGTTACAACAGTTGATACATTTCTCCACTTTCTCCAATTAGTTCAAGAACACCTAAGAATTATTAGCTCAGGGTTCACCAACATAATTGTGTTGGATAATGTTGGGCTTCACAAGGGCTTTTTTCTCAAGGAATTCCAAATGATTGAGACAGGGATAGAAATTGACTTACAGCAATAGCTAAATTGCCTATGTGCATATTATTCCTCCCCGCCAATTTCCAATTCCTGAACCCAATTGAGGAGGTCTTTGGGTGGCTAAAGCAAGTTTTCAAGCAGGGGACATTATCTGGACTCAAAGACTTATTAATTTGCTATAGGTTGGGGTTCATACCCTTTCAGCTGAGACCATGGCCAAATTCTATGCCAACACTGATTTGTTTGTCCCTGTATACCTTGCAAAGCAACTAATCAATTAAATAGGTGGCTTCTCTTTTATTTTTATTAATTTAATATTTAATATTTTTTTATTTAGTTTAATTTGTATCAACATAATTTTTATAATTTCACATGATATACTGTCAGGTATAATAAAAATTAACAAAGCAAAGAAGAATGGCTATAGAAAAGTCTAATATTTTAATATATAAATTTTTATATATAATTTTTTTAATTTTTTTAGATTTTAATGAAAGATGTATAAATAGATTAAAATATGTATATGATTTATTGGGGATTTGATCAGTGGAATTCTAGGGCTTTTTTTGAAATGAGCAGGAAATTTCAATGGCTAAGGCATATGTTGACATGGCTCCCATACTATATAGCTTATGGCAACTTGAACATGGTAACACTGTGATACAATTGGACAGGAAGATCTTTTCAGGTAGAGCTGAAATTTTATAGATGACTTCAAGAATACTATAAATTCAGAACCTAAAGGTAAAAATGCAGGATTGTCAAATCCTTGGTCCAAATTTCAAATCACATTTGCGGGTAACTCAGCTGAGTGAAAATTAAAATATTTAATTAAATCAACTATTTAATTTGACTTTTTTGATTTATTTTAAATTGGCAAATAAAAAACCCTTGAGCAGATAAATCAACTAACTAAAGACAAATCACAACAAGCAAATACAGGATACATGAATCAGAAATGCAGGATTCTAATGTATGGTTTGAAATTTTCTGTATGTCTAATAATTATAGACAACATGAAATTAGTAACAAGTCTGAAATTGCGGGATTTTCAGATCCAAGAGCCAAATTTAAAATAATAATTGAGGTGAATTTGAAATAAATATAATTTATGGGTGTCTCAAAAAGGATGTCAAACAATCTAGAGTGGATTTGTGCTAATTTTTTTAGGAATCATAGGCATTCTCAAAAATCACCCTATTCTAGTTTAGGAAAGCTAAAATTTAGATCCTAATATTCACCAACTCTACATATTTAACTTTAAAATTGACTAAAATATACACTACTCTTTTTGAGTTTAATTTTTTAATACAAACTTATTATGTCTTCTTTCAATAACAGCCAAGTAAACAAACTGTTCCCTGGATTTAACAAAAGCATGCAGGGCTACACTGGATCTTATAACAGTAAAGCCTCTGTTTATGGCCACTCCCAACCTGCAGGCCCCTCTACAAGCACTACCCAGGAGTGTTTTCTTTCTTCTGCGTCCTCAAGCATGGCCCTGTTTGCCCATCAAGCACAGGCAGCTGCTAACCCAAACCATATATCAACAACAGCATCCAGAATCAATCAAGTGAGTCATGAGGTCACCCAGAGAACCCAGAATCCCAAAACAGCCAGTCAGATAGCACTATCTGGTTCTCAAGGCAGACACATCCCATCTACAGCCAATCAGCCTTAAAGACGCAGAAGAAAATTAATCACTCCAGAGATTGTTCTTGAAATGGTTGAAAAGCAAGGGATGCTTATGTCCCTCAGGGAAATTGCAGCCATAATAGGTTTTGCAAAGTCCACTTTGGCTGCAACCCTGCAAGCCCACACCAACTGTGGCCCCCTACCAAGAAGACCCCAACTGATGCCTGTACTTTGACCAAAGGTGACACAGCCCATCCACTTATGATGGCCATTATGGAACATGATCCGCAGATGCCCCTGGTCCAGGTACAGCTCCAGCTGGGACTCCACAGCATCTTCAAAAATAAAAGAATAGTCAATTCATGGATGCACAGAGTTGTGGTTGCTACTAGAATCTTGTCCAATCAGGTTCTAAGTGGTCCCAGTTTGGTGGATACTGACCCCTACAATTTGACCATCATTAAGTTTATAAAAGGGAGGGCAGTGAGGACACATACTGACATCATCTTCTTGTTGTATGCCAAGATTTATGCAAGTATCCAAGACTATGGAGAAAAGCATATCTAATCTAAAGTTTACAAATGTGGCCCAATTTTTATCAATTTATTGAGGTTCTACTGGCAGTTTCACTGTTGGAGGTCATTAATTACTCTGTTTTGAAAAAAACAGCAGATAGGTATGCCTACCAGACAAAGCTCAAGGACATACTGGATGAGTGGGCTACCCAACAAGCCATGTATACAGTTGTAACAAGTGCTGAGATAGAGCAGCGGGAATGTGCAACCAAGGAAATCACAGCTGCAGGACATACCTGTTGGACCTAACCCATCAACCATACTGACATGCATCTAGAAGATGTATATCTTTACAATTTTGGTTTTGCTCTCAGGCTCTCAAAGCCTGTCACCTACAACAAACTGTGCACCCAAATTGAGAAGGGTTTTGAGCTTTTCCCTTCTATATTTGCCCAGGACTTATTGGATCTTGTCATCTTCTATACAAGTGATAGTGATAAGTCCATAAAGGACTCCTTCTTTCCCCCACGTTCATTTATTTGGTTTGTCAAGACCACATATGTGACAGAAGAAGAATTTGAGCAATTGAAGCAATTGGATTTTGCTGCTTCTTCCCAGCCAACAAACCTTGACTCCTCAACTCTCCCATCAAGACCAAGCCACACGTCTTCTAACCCTGACTCCCAAGCCATCACCAATTCTCTCCCCACTACCTCTGATGCCATCACTTTTACAGGCATAGCTGATGGCAACTTACATTCTACCCATTCCCTCCCCTACTCATCCCTTGATGAATAAAATAAAACCTTTATTTTTGACAACTTATTAAATTGGTATTATTTCTTTCAATTCATAATTAATAAATTATTTTTTATATTATTAACATTCCCCATAATTAATAAAATGTTGTAAATTTGATATGGTAACATATAATTAGTTGCATTAATATTTTTCATTATCAATAATAAATTAAGGACCAAAAAATGTAAATATTATATTGAAATATTGCAGCCAGACATTAACTCTTGATATTTAGATGTTATGTGAATAACTCAATGCATTTTTACAATAAAATTTATAGTAAACTTGCAATTTTTCATTGTGATTTCATAATTGGACTGTATTAGGAGCCATTAACACTTATTACAAATATTGATACAGAGTGCATTTTAAAAAATCATTATCAATAGGTAAATAGGCAGGCTGTAAAATTCATTCTGTATCAATATTTGTAATAAGTGCTAGTAGCTCCCTAATATAGACACAGTCCAATTATAGAATCACAATAAAAAATTCCAAGTTTACAATGGATTTTATTATAAATAGTGTATTGAGTTATGTACATAATGCAGAATTGACATGTCTGGCAATAAGATCTATTATAGTTAACATTCAATAAACATTAACAATTCAATATAAGATATCAATAAAATACTAGCTTCAAAAAAGTTACATACTGGAAAAATATAATCTACATGTACTAATTAAGATGGCTAGTTTAGTGCAATTCTGGTGTATTTTGTAGTGTTTTATGCTATTTTTTGTATAATTGTAAGTTATTTGTATTATTTGCAATAATTCTCAATAAAATGTACTATTATCTATAATTTCCTGATTATGTGTTGATTGTAGTAATATAAAAACCATTATCTGGGATGTAATTCAAACAAAATGTCAAATATTTACAGCCTTATACACAAATTAGAAAAACACCTTCAGAAGGTGATTGAAACTGAAAGAAATATTAGGGAAATAGCAACAGAAACACTATGAAATGGGGGAGCTCAATAATACAAGCAAAAAAAGTTACTCTAAGTAACTTGGAAACAAATATTCAAGAAGAACACAAGGAAAAATTACTAAATCTACAGGGAACAATTTTTATCAAGTTTAAATTTCAAAGATTCAAGGTATAACTCATTTATGTTCTGGAAAAGTGCCAGAGGAAATATTCAAAAATTAAAATTGATAGAGAGGTTTGAAACAGCATCTGAAATGAAAGAAATGAAAGAAATGAAGAGGAAGCAATTCAAAATGAAGAAAATTCAAAATAATGAAAATATTGACATGGAAACAGAAATGAACAAGGGAAGTGAAGAAGAAAGATTAAGAAGCAGAAGTGCTTCAAGAATAAATGAAGGTTTATCAAGTGAAGGGAATTAAAAGGAAGAAGGAATTTGAAGAGAGTAAAGGAAGATTAAGCCCAGGAAGATCAATGAAGAGCATTCAACACTAATGAAATTTGCTGAAGGGGCATCTGTGGCTGAGGGGGCTCCAGGGGAAAGAATTAGTAAGTTCCTTTATCTTTTACTTACCTTTCCTTTAGTTACTTCAAGAGATGGGGAAAAAGTTGTTGAGGTGATGGCATATACACCCAGTAGTGTATATGGGGGCTATCAAAAACTGATAGACCCTGTCATTCAAAAGAAGTAAAAGTGAAATAAATTAAATTGTTCAAAGGAATATGAATCAATATTCAAAGAAGGAAGCAATGAATATTGATTATCAAGCACCCACAGGGTGTCCAACTTGGGCAAGGGAATCATATGAAGTGGGAGCAACAATAAATTTTATCAAATGAATGAAATCCTATCAAATTTTTAAATGTTTTCAATGAATATATATACTGAGTTCATTGAAAGATTCCCTTTTTCTAACATGAACTAGTATGAATCAAATTTGAAGAAAATTGAATTCCAAATGGGAAATGAATATTTAAAAGCAGCAATTTTTAATGAATTTTCAGGTCAATATCAAACAAAGTCAAGGACACAACCCTTGTGAATAAATTAAAACCTTTATTAATTTTTTTACTGAAGCATGGGGGAAGACTCAAGCAGGACACCAGAGGGAACAATTTTCAAAATTTTCCAATACCTCATATATCAATAGATTAATATCAACATATAAGAAATTTTGCATGTTTTCTGAACTATATATCTCACAACAAATTCACATTGCAGTGTATCTGGGATTTTTACTCCACTGCATTCTGAATTCAAACATGAAGAAACAGGAAGACATCCCAACCCAGATGGATATCTACAGACTTGCACTAGAGAAGTAAAAGGTTCCACGGAGCTACAAGACTGTGGAGCATGTCCTTTATAATTGATTCACATTAGCTTCATTATATGGTTACTACTTACCTCCTGAAAAGAAACTCTTGATAAATTATCTCTCCCCCTTGCCTTTTATCAGGCATACTGCCACCACTGGGGTGATGAGCGCCATCCCACTTGCAATTGGCTCTCACATCATCCATCACATACAGAAGAGTATGAGTCCTAATTAGTGGCACTTGCAGAAAATGATATTTTGGGGTTTAATTCCCCAGAAAAATCACATCTCCCTTCCAATTTGCTTTCCCAAATAAAAATTTCTTCTCTTGCAATTTATTTTTAATTTTAATTTTTAAATTAGTATAGTGATATTAATATAGATATACAATAAAGAGTTAGTTACAATAAATTTAAAACGTTTAATATTAAAGTATAATTTAAAATTTGTTTATTTTGTTGATTGGCAACTATGGGTTCCTATAATAAGTACTTAAACAAACATGCACTCAATTATTACCTTGAATTGTCCATCTCATGTTGCAACTGAGATTCCCCTCTTGCCTGCCAACATATCTCACAATACACAGGGGGTGCTCAATGAGTTGCCTCATGATATATCTAATGGAATTTATCAATCTGATGACAATGTCAAATTGTGGGCACTATCTACTAATTAGGAGAGTTGCCAATTTGGCTTTGCTGATCCCCGCACAAGTTATTTCTTGACTCCAAATTTTTATGGAACTTGCCACCATGTCATCCCCGTGTGGCCTTGTGGCTTTCCTCATATGGTATATTAATCACAATATTCTACAATAAACAATACATTATTCTTATTATTCTTTCCTTTCTATTGGACTGTTTTCTTCCCCAATTCCAAATACTGAATCCTCATTGGTTCAGTTGCAACAGTGGTAGCACAAGTAGGTTTGCGGCCTACTTTAAACTAATTCCCCCAAGAAAGGATGAAGTACGGGCCATATGGCTACTCCCCAACAAGAGATATTCCTGCCAATCCCTGAGGGAGTATCCCAACGGGTATGTCATCTATCAAGACCATCTAGTTCTAATCAGCGTGTACAATTGGCTCTGCCTCAGGCAGCGTGACGCCAGCAGCACCCTGCCCCAGTCAGACCTGTCCTAACGCATGCTCAACCTTTAGCTAGAATCCTTTGCTGGTGGCGTCAAAGGGGCTGACATTGTCAGTTGGCTCCAATCTACTGAAACCTGCCTCTGTATCTGTCAGGTTCCTGAGCCCATGTGGGTTGCCACTGCATCTGGTTGCCTCACAGGGCCCACCGCTGTGTGGTTCACCAACTGGGCCAGTCAAGAACTTGACGTTACCTGGGCGGCATTCCAAGATGCCGCCAAGTCCTGCTACAGCAAAACCTTCTAACTCATTGTTGTGGGGACCCCTCTTCTAGCAATCAAATATACTGGTTCTGTTCCTGAGCACTTTGCTGCCTGGCAACAAGCTCTTGCTGCCGTCCCCAAAGCCATGACCAACGGAAATGCAATGCTACTCACCCTCATTGTCAATGGGTTAAAACCTCACATTTGCAAGTGGGTCCCTGTAGGTTGCTGCACCTCCATCAATGACTGCTATAAGGCCATTGTGGAGGCTAGCAACCAGGCCTCAATGGGATTCTGGTGTACCAGTGATGCTCCATCCCAACCATGTACCACACCTGGCAATGGCCACAATCAAGTAGGACGCCGCCAGCCCCTTCAGCAGGATAATGGGACTAAACACCCCCGCAAAGGGGAGCTTCAGCTTGCAAAAATTGAGGATCCTGGAAAAGCCTGGGGGTTGTAGCAACAAGAGGCCCTACAACCCCACCTGACCCATCCTCTCAATCCCTGCTTGCAAAAAATCCCTGTGACTACAACATTCATGAAGTCAAAGCCCTGGACGTCTTTTAAGTCCACAGTGATAACCCTGTATTGCAAGTAAGTCACTCCTCAAATAAAGTAACACACTTATCCTATCTCTTACGTTTTCATGGAAACACACACAAATTACTGGTAGATACTGAGGCCAACCACACTATGGTGGACCAGGCGTTTGCCAACTCTCAACAACTGTACCGTGTGACCAGCAGGTTTAAGGCAGTACAAGTAGCTGACTCCCGCAGAGTTGCAATCACCCACAAGATGGTACCCTTCTTTGTGAGAATGGGAACGTCCAGGTTAAGCTCTCTGGGCCAATCATGGCAGGGCTCAGCCACAACATAATTGCTGGCCTCAACTGGCTTCGTCATAACTGTCCCTACATTGACTGGGATACCTCTGTCATCACCCTCAATAGGAATGTGGTGGGCTTTCAGATATACCTTGTCAAAATGAGAAAGTTACTTCACATTACTGTGTTTGTCAGAATAACAGAAACAGGCTTGTACAATTTCAAGGGGGGAACTAGACTTTAACCAATGCTCAGTTGAAGTTATCTGCACTGAACCACCTGTAGCCCTCCCCTTGACCACTCCACCTCCACCAGCACTTGTCACGCTTCTCAAGGAGTATAAGAATGTCTTCAGCAAAACGCTAGACCAATTGCCTCCTCCCCAAGAGATTCAACATGCTGTACAACTCCAAGGATTATTACCTAAAGCACAACCTTTATATTGTCTTACATCTAAAGAAGATGAGACCCTCCTCCAGCACCTCATGGACGCGTTAGATAAGGGCTTCATTTGCCCCTCGCTCTCCCTGTACGGGGCAGCGGTCTTCTTTGTAGCCAAGATGGACAGATCCCTTTGGTTTGTGACTGACTACCACACCCTAAACAAAGTGACTGTCAAGAACAAATACCCCCTGCTGTTGATTGACAACCTGTTTGACACGCTTGCAGGTGCAAAGGTCTTCAGTAAGATTGATCTCACTGCAGGGTACAACCAGGTCCAAACGCGCCAGGGGATGAGGCAAAAACTGCCTTCTGCACGCGCTACAGGTTATTTGAGTATCAGGTCATGAAATTCGGAAAGACCAATGCTCCCTCCACCTTTTCCATGTTGATGAACAAAGTCTTTGAAGACCTGATTGGAAATTGTGTTGTTTTGTATCTTGACAACATTATTATCTTTAGTCAAGATCAAACCACACACCTTCAACACCTCTGTGCTGTTCTTGACACCCTTTGGAAAAACCAGTTGAAGGCTAAGCCCTCCAAATGCTAATTCCTCAAGTTAGAGCTCTTTTTCCTTGTGCACACCATCTCTTCTCAAGGGATAAAGCTCAACTTGCTGAGATTAATGCAATCATAAACATGCCACCCCCCACTGATGTGGGCCAGGTGTGTACATTATTGGTATAGTTGCCTATGTGCGCAAGTTCACTTCCAATTGCAGAGAACTAATTACACCTCTCACCAAGCTTCTAAATACCAAACAGCTCTTCCACTGGAAACCCGCCCAAGATCAAGCCTTTGAGACATCAAAGCAGAGACTTATAACTGCACCTGTATTGCAATTCCCTAATTGGAACTGCCAGTAAAAATTGAGACTGATGCCTCTGACCGGGCCATAGGGGGGGTGCTACAGGTGGAAACTGACAAATGTGTTTTTTCCCTGTGGCTTACAAATCCAGAAAACTCACTGACTCAGAACAGCGCTACCCCATACATGATAAGAAGTTAGTGGCCATTATGCACTGAGCCAAGAAATGGCGCTGTTACCTGGAGGAAGCCACGTTCCACCCCAAGTCTTAACAGACCACAAGTCTCTCCAATATTTCAATACCCAGTCACACCTGACCCAACATCAGGCAGGATGGGTCAAGAGTCTGTCCCCGTACCAGCTGCACATCAAATACAAACCTAGGAAAGAGCTGGTTACATATGACACTCTCTCCAGACTCTACGTAGAGTCCATCACAGTAGATGACAGCTTGGACCCAGACTGGCCTTTTCTCTAGCTGCGTCCTGAAGTCACTCGCTACAAAGGCCTCAATTCTGTGATTATTTCCAAGCTGAAAGACAACATAAGCCAGTTTACCACTGATGCTGGCAATGTCTGCCGCCAGGTGGAGATAGGAGAAAAGACACTTTACATTCCCACCACACAGCAAGGAGACATAATCCTGTACTACCACCACACCTTGGGTCATATCAGAAGACATAAATTCTTTAAAATCATGAAGCACAAGGTCTGGTGGCCCCACATGCGCCAGGACATCCTGGACCTCCTTGAGATGTGTACCCTGTGTGAAAAGAACACATCCAATCCTGCTCTGCCCAAATCAGTCCTACCCATCAAGGCCATAGAACCATTTTAACAGTGGGCTCATGACATTGTTGGTCCCTTACTGGAGGAAAATATGGGCAAGAAATATATCATCACAGAAATCAATTATTTTACCTGCTGGCCTGTAGCATGAGCAACTACCAACCATATGACCACAACCATTACCCATATTTTGGTAAGAAATTTTGGCGCGCTTTAGGTGGCCCAAGCATCTCATTACCAACAGGGGGCCAGAGCTGGTAGGAAACATCATGAATGCATACTGTGCCAAAAACACCCTCTAACAAGTAGTCACCACCCCCTATTATCCTCAAGCCAACAGACGTGTAGAACACCTGAATGATTCCCTAGTATAATTGATTGCCAGCTATCCCAGGAGCACCTAAACACTTCCTGTACTGAACACCTACCCAATATCCTACTCATATTATGTGCCAGGATCAATTGGGCTACAGGATTCAGCCCCAGCACCTTGGCCTTTGGGACCCCTGATGGTCTGACAGGGGTAGAATAGGAGAAGCTATGGTCCACAGTTCCCGCAAATTCTCCCCTCATAATTACTCTCTCCCTGGGCCAATGGCGGGCCTAGGCCCGCTCATCAAACAAGAAAGGATCAAGGGGGGACAAAGCATCTCAAATTAAGGTTTGCTGTAGGTAACCCTGTCTATGCCCTCAATCCTAACTTGACCAAATTGGAACCTAGTCACCTTGGACTCTTCAAGGTGGCTTCTGTCTACGTTGATCATACCTATCAGCTTAAAGATGCCCAAGGAACACCAAGACGCTCCATCACAATTGCTTGCGCCCCTGCCATACCATCCTCACACAAAGACTCTTTGTGCAAACCTTCCCAGATCTTCCACAAGTTCCAATTTTGGTGCCTGACAACAAACAGGGGGCAAGGGGGGTTGTTGCAACCAAGATTACCCTCTTGCCTGCCAACATATCTCACAATACAAAGAGAGCACTTGAAGAGATACCCCATGACATGTCTAATGGCATGGATTGATCTGATGACAATGTCAAATTGTGGGCACTATCTCCTAATTAGGAGAGTTGCCAATTTGGCTTTGCTGATCCCTGCACAAGTTATTCCTTGACTCCAAACCTTACATAGAGCTTGCCATTGTGCCACCCTCTGTGGCCTTGTGGATTTCACTCATAGTATATTAGTCATGATACCAATTAATAAACCTTATTTTATTCTATTCATTATTGTCCTTTCTATTGAACTGTTGTCTTTCCCAATCAAATACTGAACTATCATTGGTTCAGTTGCAACACTCAATTATGTTTTAAACAATTTATTGTTTAGAACTCAAATTAGTTTTCCCTTTAAGTATGATTTGATAAATAGATTCACTATTCTTAATCTGTGTCATAAGTAATAATTAGTAAGAGATCCACAAAAATCATTGGTTTTCACGCCATGTTGCTAAAGTGGAAGTGAATTGGGTTTATCATGTGATGAATCATAAGTTACAATCTGTGGCTTTAAAAAATAACAGCCCTTGTACTAAAAAGGGCTACCATTTTCTTAAATAAAATCCATCTTTTGTATCTTATTTTATTTATTTTTTAGCTCTACAGTCAAAATAAAATTTGGTGCATTATAATAAAAATATTTGTCTTTATCTAATATAATTAAATTTATTTTAACTAATGTCCAAAGTCTTTAATGTCTATAATACAATTTAACATCAAGTCATTATATTTAAATTTATTTTTTGAATCCTAATATAACCAAAATAAATAAAAATAAGTAAAGCTCATAACACCCATTTATCTGATTGGCTTGGAAGCAAGAGCTTTAGGAAGGAAGAATTCAGAGCGCTTGTAAAAAGCTGCAATCACATCAGGTAACATTGTAAATTGACTGACCTCAAGAATGTTGAAGAGATCTTTGGTGTCCCAAGGGAGGCCTTTCTTCACCTTATTCTTGTTAACCAAACACCTCCTTGATTGGATTCAGAAATGGGGAATATGGAGGGATGAAGAGCAGTCTTATTGGACAATCAGCAAGCCAGTGGCTGGAGGTGTGGCTTTTTTATCAATTGGTGGGAATTCAGACACAACCATATCCACTTTGTGGAGCCCAACATTATCCAATACATTAATGTGGGTTGTGCCTTGATAATTAATCCAAAAGTACTACTTGACAGTTTGGAGAAAATCAAGAAATTTCCTGCTGTTATGGGAACCCTTGATCATCTGATACTGATCCAACCGCAGGGACTAAGAAGTGTTACCATTGAATAGGTCTGGGAACAGACAGCTGCACAATGAGCTACGCCATTCTTGGACCCCTTCTCAACCCACCCATGCCTAGACCTGAGTGAGGAGAAAAACATCAATTTTTTAATATAGAAGAACTGGACATTCCCAGTCTCCTTTAGAGCCAGATAGGTCTTGGCATAAATGGAGCAATTCTTGATAGTCTTCTTACTGTTTCTGTTGTACAGAGAAATACCCAATGCTTTCCAGGAGAAGGCCAAATCAACCATGATTTTGTAGACGTGTGTTTTTGAAGCAGAAAGCCCAAACTTGGTGGCCATAATTGATTGGACAGCAAGTGATTCCAGGTGGCAATCCTTGGATACTTACTGCTTGTTTGCATCAATATGCATGGGCTGTAGTAGTTTGGGCTGTCTTTTTGCCCTGGCAGATTCTTCAATTCAACCGGTGTCACCATATTTTTTGTTGAGGTTGCCACTATATTGGGCTGTGACACCTAATCAGGACAAAATATCCTGAACTGCTATTCCTCTGTTCAAGCAGTTGAAGAGAGCTTCATGCTCACTATCTTTCAACTGACGCTAGTCCTTGGTGGGTACTGCAGCATCCAGGCTATCAGGATCAACACACAGGATGGGGACCTTTGTGTAGAAGGTGTGATCATTCTTGCCTGAAGTGGCACTGTCAATTGATGAATACACAACAGGTGCAGATGGCTCCTCAGTTGTGGCCAATAGCTCATAGGAGGTGTCAAAAACAGGGGGCATGCAGTGGCAACTCTGGGATCCGGAGTGCAGGGCTGTGTCACAACTGGGTACACAATGGAGATGTATGTAAACTCATTGTTACCAATGACCTTGGTATGAGAGATTTTGGTGGAAGGCCTTGAGAGTGGCTTCTGCCTGGGATTCAAGCTGATAGTTCTGGCTTATGACACAGGAGGTAGTTGGCTGGCGCTGATGCCTTGGGAGGCCTGTGTGTTGGCATTACTTCCCTTGAATTGTGTTCAAGGTCTATTCTTGAACCCTCTGGGGAGCCCTTGTGGACAGGCTGCCCTTCAGGCTGGTGCAAGAGCTGGTTAAAATGGGATAGTCTGTCCATAAAAATAATATAAAAATATATTTTGGATGAAATATGTATTTATTTAGATTTATGGTTTAGTTGTGGATAGTTGTTTTCTCTTGATTTAGTCTTGAATAGTAACAGAATTTCTATATTGGTGATTTGAAGTGTATAATATTGTATCCTTTCCAGGTTTAGATAACTTTAGAGGTTACTCAATTTTCATGTCTAAACATGGTTATCAAGATTAAAATTTTCATTTGATTTTAGTCATGGCAGAGCTTCTCAATTTGGGTTGGTGTTTCCTAGTGTCATTACTGTGCATTAAATTTGAATTACAGTTCCTGCAATTAATATTTTAGTTTACTAGTTGCATTCAAAAGTGATTTGAAATTTGGTTCATGGATTTGACAATCCCGCAATTCCAAAAAAACATAGTAAACTTAATGAAAATGGCTGATGGATTTGAACACTTCAAATCTGATTTCAGTTAATTCATTTTGTCCATTGGAAATATGCATTTTGACTTGAACTTTGCAAAGTGTCTATGGTTTCCTGAATTTTTAAAATTAAAATAAAAGTACAAATAATTCAATTTAATTAAAAAAAGCCATCCTGCAAACATGATTTGAAATTTGGACCAGGGATTTGACAATCCCACATTTTTACGTTTAGCTTATGAATTTACAGTAGCACAAATCCACTCTAGATCCTTTGACTTCCTGTTTGAGATGCCCATAAAGTATATATATATTAAATTCACCTCATTTTTGATTTGAAATTTTTTCTTGGATTTGACAATCCTGCAATTCCATGTTTGTTGATAATGTTGTAGCTGTGCTGTTTTAGCAGAGTTACAAAGGGAAAAATATTTAGAAACTAGATAATATTCTTTATTGAGAGATAATGATTATATAGTTAGCGTGAGTCATGGATAACAGGAACATGATTGTGCTGATAACACAGTGGGATGATGAAGGGGGTGGCTTGATCCTGGTAATGAGTCAAGCGCCAAAACAAGATATCCATTGTAAGAGATCTGCTTTTGTTCATGCTGTTGTTTTTGGAAATTTGAGTTGACTTCCTAACTTGGCTATGGGTGAATGGATAATTGGATTGCAGGTCACAAAACTGCTTACTTGAAACCTTGCTGGCGGGTTGAGCCTGCTGAATTGAAACCCTCCAGCTGAAGGTCAGCCTCCTCTGGGGGCAGGTTGTTGGGGGAGGTTGTCAAGGGCCCGGGCACTGTATTAGACTAACTGTTGTTAGGTGGCTGGTAGGACAGTTTCTTGTTGTTTTTGTCTTGCTTTACAGGGTCTTAATTGGTCATGATGGAGAACTTTTTCTTTCTTGCATTTTCAAAGAACTTGCACTAGGTAAGTGTTGTTTTTGTTTACCTTTAACAAAATTGCGGGACCCACTTTCTTGGGCTGTAATTTACTCTTGTCAGTATTCATGACCCAGAACTCATCACCAAATTTGTCTGTTTTAGATGGAGATAAGCATGTTTTGCATGCATTTTCTTCTTTTTCCAACTGGTTGCTGTTGGCTTGTATAATTTGTGGTACTGAACCAGGGGGACCTTGCTGAGTATTTCCAGCTTGTGTCCTGTGAGGGCTTGAATAATATTGGGTTGTGTGCTGTAGACAAGCTCAAAGGGGCTTTTGCTGGTGGATCTATTCATGTAAGTATGGCATGCAAGAAGTGCAAATAGTAGCTGCTTATGCCAGTCCTCAAGTCTCCTGGCAGTGAGCTTGGAGAGCCTGCACTAAACTAACATTAAGCCACTCCACTTGTCCATTGGCCTGATGATGGTAAGATGTTGTCACTGTGTGCTGGACCTCATTCTTGATGAGGTATATGTTGGTGTTTTTGGAGTTCAATTCTTTCCCTCCATTGGTTATTAGGAGCTCTGGATTTCTGAACTTGCTGATTATCTCTTTTCTAATGAATTGTTGTACGTCATTGCCGGTGTGCGCCTTTACTGCTTGGGCTACTGGCCATCTTATAGCAAAGTCTATGTTGGCGATGATGTATTTCTTATAATTGTGTTTCCCTGGCATGAGGCCAACAATCTCAAGGGCCCACACCTTGAAGGGTAGTTGTGTGCGGATGGGTAGTACTGATTTTGGAGGGGCTATGCTTTTTTTGGCAAATTTTCCACATACTTCACATTGGTTGAGAACTTCTTAGACGTCTCATTATAGAGTTGGTCACTATGCCTTGTGCTTGAGAAATTCATAAAGGTTGCAGCTCTTGGTATGTCCTAAGTCTCTATGGTAGCATAGAATGATGTTGACTTGTTGGTGTGTAGGGATATACAGGATGGTGCTCCCATCAGTCATCTTGTAATGTAGCATCTCATATATGTCTGTGAAGAGATGGGTCATTATTTTTCTTGTTATGCCTAAGCGCTGGCCCAATTATTTTATAGCTTAATTACATTATTCATATTTAAATTATTCAGAAAGATTAAAATACAATCAATGTCAAATATTTAATTGATCTTGGGCTTAGATATTTTTAAAAAAAATAATTTATCAATTTTAGAATTGAAAATTGCACCTTATAATATTGCTGGAAATATTTTAAGTGCTACTACATATTACAAGCTAAAAATATTTATGATGAGTTGCATGGGAGAGTAATAGCAGCCCCAAAGCTATAAATGCTATTACCCTATCTTTGGCTCATCATAAATATTCTTAGTTTGTTTCAGAAAAAAAGGTTGTTGTTTTTGAAAGACTGATAACTCTATTTGAAATACACCCTCTAGTAAGCTGCCCTACTTCATGAACTTGCCCTAATGCACCACTAGCATCTTCTAATATTTTTATTTCTCTGGTATCATCACATGTTTTCAAATGATAAGTTATCTCAGAATATCCTGATAAACTTTCAAATGTTAAAGATGAAGTATACAACTTCCCATCTTTCATCAAATATGAAAGATTAATGCGCAGATTTTTAACTTTGAGCTCTCTCCTTATAGACCTAACTTTTCTCTCATAAATATAAAAGAATGACTTTTGAGAAATATTTGAGCCTGATAGCGCTGATTTATATAATTCTTTTCTTTTTTCTTCTTGCTCAAAAATATTTTTAATATCATTTATATTTGTAATATAAAGCTGATTTTCTTTCTCTTTTAATGTTTTTGATATTACACCAAAGTGACCATCAAAAATTCTTTTTCCATGACATTCTACAAATCTATTGTATTTAATAGACCCTTTAATGTATTGTGGTGCCTCTTTAAATAGATAATATAAGAATTCATAGGATCTAAAATGGTTTCCATTATCAGTCCATACTTTGATATTTTTTTTAAACTTATCTGATTTAAGAAGATTTATTAGACATTCACCCAAAAACAAAGAATCATGAGACAATATTTGAGATAAAAATCATGTTATTCATACTTAACTTTATTGTTTTCTTTAAATACCAATGCAAACCCCAATAAAGAAATAGGTCTTTTGGAATAAAAACAGTTATTGGTTTCAATTGGACCACCACCAACTTTTGAATTCTCCTTAAAATCTATAACTATAACACATGATTCATTATCTAATTCATTGATATCTTTCTTATATTCCCTATTTTGATGAGCATAAAAGTCTTGGTGCTGATTAATAGCTTTTAAGTCCCTGTTTATAGATTCTGGCAACAATAAGTTTTTACTTTCACATTCTTCTTTTCTTTTTTCTATGGATGATTTTAAGTTACAAATATTACACATGTCAGTTTGTTTTTTACTCTTTATTATATTTTTTGGTATTGATTTATAATAAGTTGAAAGTGATATTGAAATTTCATTTTTTATTTTTATATTTTCATATATTTCTTTTTTTGTTTTTAATAGAGAATATTTTATTTCAGTTGAATATTCATTCATTTCTTTTTCAATGTCTTTATAAATTTTTTCTGGTGCTTTTTTTGTAAATTGGTTTGTTTCAAAAGAATTTTCCAGTAGTTTTTTAATTATTTTTTTGATTATTTCTTTTTTTAATGAATAGTTATTATCTTTTTGGCTTTTTTTGTTTAAGCTTACATTTTTATTTTTATTTATTTTTCTTGAGTATTCAAACTCACTTTTGGTTATATTAAATCCCATATCAGTAAGCTCTTTTGAAGAGTAAATGGAAGTAACCAGAGATCTTAAGGCTGGGAGATGCTTTTGAGGAGCAGATTTCAGAAGATCCTTTAATTTATGAATTATCCCATTTAGTTTTGATTTTGAATTAAAGAAATGAACTCTATTTTTCCAAACTCAGTTTGAGTGAGGAAGTGATTGATGAAGGAATTAAGATTGCCTTCAGAAACAAAGAGGAATGCTTTCTTTAGCATAGCAATTCTTTCTCTTTTTGTTGATGCTCCCAGTGAGGAAAATGGCTTCATGGCAGAAGTAAAGTTAACAGATTCCATAATATTGAATTTGTAATTGCTGATAAAGAGATGCTTTGTAGAGATGCCTTGCAAAAGAGTGCTGGTGCAGGAATTATATCTTTTTGTGAAGATGGTTTGAAGTAAACCTTATGTGGTGTTTTAGCTCTTATATACCAAGCCTTATGACACCATTCTTAAAGAAATGATGTAACAGCTTTATTTACAATTTCAACTTGAATTTATATTTCTAGAATAAATGAAATCCCAGTTTTCATGCACAAGTGATATATGTGTATCAGCTAAGCATCAAATTAAATCATATCCTCTTTAAAATCTATGCAAATCAATTAAAATGATGTATTAACTTAATTATAGCTGTTCTGCATATTTTTAAAATGATAAAATATTAAAGAATTGTATTTGAAAAATGCTTAATTTGAGGTTTGCAGTTCACTTGAACCTCAAAATCCATCTAAACAGCAAATAAATTAATGTCCTAACTTCAAACTACCATAAAATCCTAAATAATTAAGCTTTTTAAATAAAATATAATGCAAAAATAAGGCTCTTGATCTCATCTTTAATATTTTTAAATAAAAAGAATATATTGCTTAATATAAAGGTAATTTTTTTAAGCTTAAAGTAATCCATTTTATTTCATTATCAAAAGAATATAATAAAATATGACACATGCTCTTTTAAATTGCTTTCACTTTAATATTCAATATAGTATATATATTAATATTTTAACACCAATGGGAAGATAAGATTCTTAGCTTTATTTTGATAGTTTACAGTGTGAAAAAATATTAACTTTTTGTTGAGTTATTACTGTTTTAAATATAAACATTTTTAATTTGATTTTTTCAAAATCAAACTGTTATGCTGCAACTTGGGCAGCATGTGTATTTTAAAATGGCCTAATACCTAAAATAATGACCCAGATGTTCGTTTTTTGATGACTTTTTCTTTAGTGATGTTGTTAGTGCCTGAAGGGAAGCATTTGTCTTTAGGTTGAAGTACCAGGTGGGTCAGTCTGGATTGAGACTGTTTCCCCATCATGTGGCTCTAACATACAAGCAAGAGAGTGCATCTACCATGGCAAGTTTGGGTCCTGGTTTGTATTGAATGATCATGTTAACCTTTCAAGAAGCTTCATACAGTGCACCCAGCCTCTGGACAGATTGGCTTGTGTTTTGAAGTATATGAGGGACTTATGGTCCATCAGGGCATTGAACTCCTCTTGGTGCTCCAGGTAGCAGCAACACTTAACAAGACAGTATACAATTGCCAGTAACTCCTTATTGTGGATGTGGTAGCAACATTCACTGCCTTTCAGTTTGCACAACTTGTAGGCTACAAGTAGGAAGTTGCTGTTCTTGATCTGTAGTACTCCCCCAATGGACATATTAGAGGCGTCTGTCTCCATTTTGTTGCAACCAAGTTTCTCTCCTTGACTGCCAACATATCTTACAATGCACAGGGGGCACTTGAGGAGCCGCCCCTTGACATATCTAACAGCTTGGATCAATCTGATGGCAATAAAAAACTGCAGGCACTTCCTCCTAATTAGGAGCACTGCCAATTTGACCTGCTGATCCCCGTACAAGTTATTCCTTGGTTTCAAACCTTACATGGAACATGTCACTATGTCATCCCCTTGTGGCTTTCCCCATATAGTATATTAGTCATAAAATTCTACAATAAACAATACCTTATTCTATTCATTTCTGTCCTTTATACTGGGCTTTTGTCTTCCACAATCAAATACTGAACTCTAATTGGATCATTTGCAACAGCAGTAGGTTCACAACCTACCTAAAAGAAAATTTTCCCAAGAAAGGACAGAGTACAGGCCGTATGACTACTCCCCATCAAGAAACTTTCCTTGCAATTCCTGAGGGGGACATCCCTGAGGGGTATGTTATTTACCAAGACCAGATAGTCCTTAAGAGTGTGTATAATTGGCTCCTCCTTGGGCAGCGTGACACCAGCATCACCCCTCCCCAGTCAGACCTTTCTCAATGCATGCTAAATATTCAACTTGAGTCTTTTGCAAGTGGTGTCAAAAGAGCTGACATTGCCAGTTGGCTCCACTCTACTGAGACCCACCTAGTATCTTTCAGGTTCCTGAGCCCATGTGGGTTGCCACTGCTTCTAGACGCCTTACGGGGCCTGCTGCAGTGTGGTTTACTAACTGGGCCAACCAAGAGATATATATTACTTGGGCGTCATTCAGGGATGCCAAAAAATCCTGCTAAAGTGAAAAATTTTCACCTATTATGGCGGGAACTCCCCTCCTGGATATTAAACAGAATGGGTCTGTCCCTGGATATCTTGCATCTTGGCAACAAGCCCTTGCTGCCTCCCCAGAAGCTGTCACAGATGGGGATGCCATGCTCCTTACGCTAATAGTCAATGGGCTCAAACTCCATATCTGCAATGGGTTCCCGTGGGGCTTTGTACCTGCATTGACAACTTCTACAAGGCCACTGTGAAGGCCAATAATCAGGCTTTCATGGGCTTCTGCCATACCAGTGACACTCCACCCCAACCTTGTGCAATACCTGGTAATGGCCATAATCAAGTGGGCTGCTGCCAGCCCCGTCAGCAGAATAATGGGACTAAACGCCCCCACAAGGGGGAGCTCCAGCTAGCACAGATTGAGGATCAGGGAAAAGCCTGGGGGTTGTAGCAAAAAGAGGCCCTAAGACCCCAACTGACCCTTCCTCTCAATCCCTTATTGCAAAGAACCCCTGTGACTACAATGTGTGTTATAAATTGCACTATTAATGCTATTTTGATATGGCCTTTGAATAGTGATATATGCAAAGATTTGGTCAGATTTGCCTTTAATTTTGGGAATTCCTTGCCTTTTGTAAATGGGTCTGCTCCAATGCCCACCCATTCTGGAATACCATACCTGCCCTTGTCTGATCCTGGTATGACCCCACCCCAATGTGACCCCTTCAACCACTCTGTCTACCTAATGAGTGATAATTGGCCCTTGTCTACTATTTAAGTAGAATCATTTCTCCCAATTAAGACAAGTTTATCCACATTTGAGTTGGCTTTAATATTCTTCAAGCTTTTTTCCTTTCTTTTTTTGCTAAAAGGAATTCCTCATCTTGTATTCCAGGAAATTAAGGTATGTGCCCTTAATTTTGCCCTGAAGGCTAACCCAAGGCTAGCTTTGAGCCTCAAATCTTTTGTTATTAAGATTTCCTGCCGTGTCCTCCTGGATGTTGTCCCCAGGAGCCAAACACAACAAAATGGTGCCCACTACAGGGGCTGCAAGCCCCTTGATTACTCTATTCCTACACACATTTTCTGGCCCTTCCCCTTTTGTTTCTGAAGTGTCCAAACAACCTAAAGTTTCTAGTCCTTCTCTAGAAGAAGAAATCACTGATATACCCTCAACTCCCATGGCAATGTTGTTGTTTTCTGGGCCTGTTTGGGCCCCCTTCCAGCTTTCTCGCTCAATTATGAGCAAGCTTGTACCGCCGCCCACTCTCTCCTCTACTCAGGCACTGTGGGAATGTACGCTATCCCTGGTCTCTGTCCTGGGTATGCTTCCAAAGTACTGTATTCCTTTCTCTTGGACTTTGGTCTTCCCCCTGTATTGATGGAATCTATGGAGACTATTGGTGTGTTAGTTAACCAATTTATCCAACCCACCTTGGTTCATCATCAATTAGCGCTAAGATCCCAGAGCCAGCTTTTAACAGCTGTAGCCACCACTGTCTCCAACAACCATGGGAAAAATATGGCCTATCAAAAATGGTCACATAGCCTCTTTTCTTGTATTTTAGATAACCAGCGCAACTTTCTGGCTTCACAGAAGTACTTAACCTTATCCTTGAACTCTCTGCGCTCCTTGCTCCCTGGGTATATCAAGGATCAACTGTGCAAACTGGATGATCACCAAACTACGTGGCATGGGCAGATAGAAGCAATCCTTCTAAAGTATTGTCAAGATTTTGAGACTCTAGTTATCCAGATCAACCAATTTGAGAGCATGTTAATTCACAACTTGAGTTGGTTGGGACCCACGTCAATAACTGGGGCCAACATCTGCACCAACAGTATGGTATGGATAAGGCTGCTCTTGGGAACACTCTGTGTCAAATTCAAAACTACGTGGATGATAGGGTGGCTTCCCTTGAAGTGACTCCACCCACTCCTTCTGTTGAGGTTCCTTCTGCCTTTGAAGCTAATGTATGGGAAGCCAAAGATGAACCTAAAGCCACTACTCAACATCAAGCCTCTGTTACAAATCCTCCTCCAGCAGAGCCTATGCCCAACCCTTACATCACCTTGATGACAGAACAAGTGGCTACCTTGCAAGGTGAGATTGAGTATTTGAGACAATGCCTCCCTGACCCTGGTGATTTGTCCTCTGACTCTGATGGAGAAGAGGAGGCTGAGGTCACTGGTACTCCTACCCATATCGATCATGAGTGTTGCCCTGGCTTGGAAGGCCAACCCTGTATCAACTGCGCTCTTGCCTTGGATCATTTGGAAGAAGTAACAAATGATGTTGCAGATAGGCAGGATTCACTGGATATGGAGATAAAGAACCTCTCTTGCTTGAAAGAAACAATAAATGGACAGATTACCCCTTTGATGGCTCAGACAACTTCCTTGGCCACTTGTATCAATGAGATTTCCAGTACACTAGCAGTGCAGCAAATTAAGATTGATGAATTTGGAGCTGCTGCCTCTGCTACCAGGGATATTAGTGGACAAAACATCTCTACACTGAACACCCTGGAAGAGAGCCTTTGACTTCTCTGGGCTAGACAACCTGCTGCTGAATCTGAGTTTGAGGCAATCCCCACATCAATGCTCTTAACCCAGGTGACAACAGCCAATCCACCACATTGTCTAATGACCCCAACTATAAGCCTTCCTTCAAACAGATATTTGACCCTAAAACCTCTACCATTGCTTCCTTTCTTACAATCTACAAAACTACAATTTGTAGGGATACTGACAAGCTTAAAAAGAAGCATATTCTTACCTGACTGCATCCTATGTGACAGAAGTTGTGGTCCCCAAACTCACTCTATTGTCACTTGGGAGGACATGAAATGCCTCCTGATTGAAGAATTTGGAGGTGATTTCAGATTGGAGGTCAAGAAAGATGCATTTATGCACATCGCCTTTAAGCCCAAGAAAACCCTGACTGAGTTTGCTGACCACTTCTATATTGAAGAACAACAGTTAATCACCAGTTATCAGTTAACTCCCTGTGAAGCTTACACAGTATGTTCAAATGCTTTAAAGGTGAACCAGCTCCTATACCTGTACTTTAAGATTCACAAAGATTCTCTTACTTTCATGAAGAGTATTAAGACCCTCTTCTGCAAGACATGCATTTGACCCACAGGGGTACAGTGGTCCGTGAAAATAAAGCCAGCAGCATTGAAACCACCTCCTGCACTCTGCATATTATGAATCTTGGCTCAAGTGGATAGTCTAAAAGACAAGGATGTCATAACTATGGTCAAATAGGGCACCACTTGTTTATCTGCACCAACCCTCAGGTAGAAGGTTGCAACCCAAAGGAGCAGGCAGGAAAAGAGAGGTCAGCTTAGAGGCAGAGATGCCCTCTGCTGACCAATCTCCCCCACTCCTCCTGATCCTCCCTCTGACAAGGAATCTCCCCCTTCCTCTGGACCAACTATCCTTCACCTGTTTCATGATTTTTCTAGTGATTCTGAACCTAAAGATTATGACTGCAATGAATCAGATAGTTATGGATACGCTGTGTTAGCTGTCCCAGAAACTGTGTCAGTCCCTTACAAGCTTTGCTCAGGGAGAACCACAACTACAACTTGCCCACCTTCAAGTGAAGCCAAGGCTATGGTGGCTCGCCTTTAACTAGCCCAGGCTCATCAACCTTCTGTCTTGGTAGACTCTTCCAAAGAAGCTGCTGAGCTAGCTGAGGCTCTCTTCCATAATGTGTCTATATCTCTTCTGTTGCAGACTGTGTATAAGGAAATTCCTGCCTTACAATGCATGTTAGCCAAATGGGAGAAATAGCTGGAAGCTGTGCAAGACTTTCTGGCTGTCTCCCCCCTTTGGGAAAGATACTACCCATGTGGTAGTGTTGATCCAAAAGGTTAAGATCAAGGCAATTCTGGACACGGGTTTTCCAGTCAATGTGGTATCATCCAAGCTAATGAAGAAGCTTAAGCTGGCCCCTGATCTAAACTACACTTAATCATATGGTACTTCTGGAATGACTCAAACTTGAGTCATTGGTGCCTACTCCGCCCTGTCCATGAGGTTTGGAAAACTCCTCATTGTGTCCCCTTCTGTCATCCTAAAGAACCAAAGCTATGATCTCCTAGTTAGCACACAACTTCTCCAAGAATATAATGGAATTGTAAACCTTCAATATGGATACCTATTGCTCTTAGGGTGCAAGGTCCCTTTAATTTTTGAAGAACCTCCGCATCTCCCAGGCAAATGTCTTAAGACTTGTGTGCTCAAGTATCCCACAGGTATCTTCTTGCTCAAGTACAGAACTCTTTCCTTCAACATGTGTTCCCCTCTTTCTTCCTGTTCTGCAGAGGATGGTGTACCTCTTCTTGCCCCTGCCGTTGTCACCATCCCTCCAGGATCCTAAGTGATTATAGACTCTCAGATATCTTACAAACTACCTGAAAAGTCATTCCTGGAACTCTACTCTCCTGAATATCTAAGCTGCAAAGACCCCCATTATGTCCAGTGATCTTAGATTGGACTCACAAGGAGCCTGTACAACTTTTGCTAGCCAGCCTGCCTGCTCTAACTATGCAGGTGTCTAGGGGCCAGGTTGTAGGGAATGGTCTTAAATTGGGAGCAGAACAAGTGGCATCCCTTTATCCTTTTGGAACCTTCAGCAACTTTAATTTACCTGAATAAGATCCTCAATTTCTCTCCCTGTTCACCGCTGCCAACTTCCCACAACTGTCACCCATCTAACAAAAAGATGTGTTGGAACTGCTCAACCAGTTAAACAATATTTTTGCCTCTGGACCTACAGACTATGGCCTAGCCAAAGGGCAACCTCCAGAATTAACTCATACAGAATGGAACATCCTCTATGTTGAAAATTTCAAAAAAAGATTTTGCTTTATCTTTTATAATTTCAATTAAAAGCTCAAAACAAAAATCAAACATTGCTTCTATTATAAATGTCAATTATTTAATCAAGAAAAAATAATCTTTAATATTGGAAATAAGAAAAACATTTTTGAGAATTATCAACATGGAGGATGTTCTATTCTGTATGAGTTAATTCTGGAGGTTGCCAGTCAAAGGGGTCATTCATCAGATTGATACTGGTGATGTGCTGCCTTTTTGTGCCAAGCCATACCGCCATAGTAGGGTAGAGGATGCCCAGGTTTCTAAAGAGCTCAAAAAACTATTAGACACTGGACTACTTGCTTTTTCTCAAAGCCCTTGGGCCTCTCCCTTATTGATCCTCAAGAAAAAAGATGGAGGCCACCACATTGTGATGTATTACTGCCACCTAATCTCACTCACAAAGAAAGACTTGTATCCCTTGCCTAGAATTGATGGTGCTCTCAGACAACTGGGTGGTTCTAAGTTTTTCTCTGCTATGGATTTAGCTTCTGGATACTGGCAGGTCAACTTATCACCAGAAGACCAAGAAAAGACTGCTCTTATCACCTCTGAAGGGCTATATGAACCTACCTGAATGCCCCAAGGACTCTGCAATGCCCCGGCTATGTTTTGAAGGGCTATGAATTCCATCCTACAAGACCTAAGGCTCTCTTGTGTCCTCATATATCTTGATTATATCACTGTATTTAGCTCCACCTTTATCAACTATTTTGATCACCTCAAGGCTGTCTTCCTCAAAATTTGGGAGGCAGGCCTGAAACTCAAACACTCTAAATGCTCTTTTTTCAAGGAGCAACTTGAATTCTTGGGCCACAAGGTCACCCAAACTGGAACCTGCCCCATGAATAATAAGGTGGAAGCCATTGAAAAGATGCTGCCTCCTAAAAATCTATGTAGAGTACAAGTATTTCTTAGCATGATGGGATACTATCAACAATTCATCCCCAACTTTGCTGAACTGAGTGAACCCCTTGTCCAACTCCTTTACATCATACCCTTTGAGTGGACTGACAGCCAACAGCAATCCTTTGAGGCACTGAAGGCCAAGCTCAAAGAGGCCCCTATCCTAGTCTAACCCAATTATGATAAAGAGTTTATCTTGTACACTGACTCAAGCAGAGTTGCTGTGGGTGCCATCTTAGCCCAGCTAGACAACAAAGGTGTGGATAGAACCATAGCCTATTCTTCCTGAGTCCTCAACAAACACAAGAAGAACTATAGTGTCACTGAAAAGGAATGCCTGGCAGTGTTTCATGCAGTGAAACAGTTTAGACACTACATTTACAGGACTCATTTCATAGTAGTTACAGACCACTCCTCTCTAAAGTGGCTGCAGCAATTAAAGGAGCCCAAAGGTCAACTAGCCTGTTGGGCTTAACACCTGCAAGGATATAATTTCACTGTAGTACATTGCCCTGGTGCGCAACATCAGAATACTGATGGTTTGTCAAGGATGCCCATATTAGCCATCCATTCTGCAGACGCTGATTGCCTATAAGAATTAATAGGGTACCCTGACTCCTGGACCACTGAACCAGAAGACATCTGCTTGGCACTACAGACCCTATCTAAGGATACTGTAATTTGAGATAGATAACTCTTCAAGAAAGTCAATAACACCTATCTGCCCTATGTTTACCCTAGTATGAGAATAGCCATTATCCTTCAAGCTCAAATTGATACTGGACATGGGGATATAGCAAAAACTCATGACTGGTTGTGCAAGAACTTCTATTGGGAAAACATGTGCCTCTTAATTGCTGACGTCCTCACCCCCTGTCATTCTTGTCAGCTCCAACGCCCCCAACCTTCACAGCGTCAATTCAAGATTATCCCCCCTAAGCATGCCTTCCACACTGAGTATTGATGCTGTTGGCCTGCTCCTGCGTTCTAGGTCTGGGTGTTGATTCATATTAGTAGCTGTTGACTACTTTAGCAAATGGGTTGAAGCTAGAGAGACCAAGGATATAAATGCCAAGACTACAGCCAATTTCTTGTTGCAAGATATCTTCTATTGTCATGGCTGCCCTCAAGTCCTGCTTTCTGATAACGGCATCAACTTTCATGCTTGCCTTGTAACGTTTATTGTAGAAGCTATGGGCACTCACCAATCCTTCTCTGTGCTGTATAATCTATCAATCAATGAGACTGTTAAATGAGCAAATTCCTCTTTTGTGTCCATTATGAGGAAACTCACCCTCTCTGATGCCGCCAATTGGGATATGTTCCTCCCTGCTGCTCTCTTTGCATATCAACTCAGTAGACACCAAGTGACTGGCCAGTCTCCCTTTGCCACGCTATATGAGTGTGAAGCCACTACTCCCTTAATCTTGAGTCCCCCTTTGATCAAAGTTGATGTCTCTGCCAATCCTGAAGCTCATGTCAAAGACTTGACTAATTGTATCATTAACATTCAGGCAACAGCATATTCTACTGCCTATAAAGTCAAGGCTTTAGAGCTCTTGCCTTCCAATGCTTCTAGAGCCCCCCTCCCTGAGTACCAAGTAGGTGACCGAGTCCTCTAATATCAGAATTGTACCAGAGGCACAGCCCATAAGATTGACTCCCTCTGGGCTGGGTCTTGTGAAGTCACCTTCAAAAAGGGCGTCAAGTTTACCGTGAAGCTGCTGTCATCTGGCTGTCTTTTTGCCCAAGTTCATTCCAAATTCCTCTGCAAATATCACCTCCCTGTGTCCAATATTGAGGGGGCAGATGTTGTAAATTGCAACATTAATGCTATTTTGATATGGCCTTTGAATAGTGATATGTGCAAAAATTTGGTCAGATTTGCCTTCAATTTTGGGAATTCCTTGCCTTCTGTAAATGGGTCTGTTCCAATGTCCACCCATTCCAGAATACCATACCTGCCCTTATCTGATCCTGGTATGACCTCACCCCAACATGACCCCTTCAACCACTCTGTCTACCTAATGATTGATAATTGGCCCTTGTCTACTATTTAAGTAGAATCATTTCTCCTAATAAATATAAGTTTATCCACATTTGTGTTGGTTTTAATATTATTCAGGCTTTTTTTCCTTTCCTTTTTGCCAAAAGGAATATCTCATCTTGTATTCTAGGAAATTAAGGTATGTTATTGCAACTGAACCAATGAGGATTCAGTATTTGAGTTGGGGAAGACAACAGTCCAATAGAAAGGACAAGAATGAATAGAATAAGGTATTGTTTATTGTAGAATATTGCAATTAATATACCATATAGGGAAAGCCACAAGGTCACAAGGGGGTGGCATAGTGGCATGTTCCATGTAAGGTTTGGAGCCAAGGAATAACTCATACAGGGATCAGCAGGTCAAATTGGTAGTGCTCCTAATTAGGAGGAAGTGTCTGCCATTTGACATTGCCATCAGATTGGTTCATGTTGTTAGACACATCAAGGGGTACTCATCAAGCGCCCCCTGTGTATTTTAAGATACATTAGCGGGAAAGTCTGGAAACTTGGTTGCAACACCCCCACTTGCCCCCTGTTTGTTGTCAGACACCAGGTCAGAGTCTGCAGAAGATCTGGGAAGGTCCGCACAAAAAATCTTTGTATAGGGATGGCGCGGCAGGGGCGCAAGCAATCATGGTGGAGCTTCTTGGTATTCCCTTGGGCATCTTTGAGTTGATAGGTGTGATTGTCATAGACCACAGCTATCTTGAAGGACCCTAGGTGGTTGGGTTCTAATTTGACTGAATTGGGGTTGAGGGTGTAGACAGGATCACCTACGGCATATCTTGCCTCAAGGTGCTTTGTCCCTCCTTCAGTTTGTTTGTGTTCAATCTCTCGGGCCTTGGCACACCATTGGTTCAAGGATGGAGCTATCAACAGGGGAGGTTTCCTGGGAACTGTAGACTGTAACTTCCCTTGTTCAACTCCTGTCAAACTGTTGAGCGTTCCAAAGGCCAGGGCGCTGGGGCTGAACCCAGTGCCTCTGTTAATCCTTGCTTTTAAAATAAGTAGAGCGGTAGGCAGGTGTTCAGTTCATGCAGTATTGGGGTGTTCCTGTGAGAGCTTGACATTCAATTGAACCAGTGAGCCATTTAATTTCTTGACGCGCCCATTGGCTTGTGGATGGTATGGGGTTGTGACTATCTGTTGGAGGGCATTCTTGGCACAGTACGCCTTTGTGACATGCCCAACAAGTTTGGGGCCACCATCTGTGATGAGATGTTTGAGTCACCCAAAGCAGGCCACAATTTCCTTGCCAATGAAGCGGGTGGTGGTGGTGTGGTTAGTTGTTGCCCAGGCCACTGGTCAATAGGTGGAGTAGTCAATGGCAGTTATGATGTATTTCTTTCCTAGTCTGTCTTTGGGGAGGGGTCTCACAATGTCAAAGCCCACTGTTTGAAGGGTTCCATTGCTTTGATGGGCAGGTCAGCCTTTGGGGATGAAGGTTTATATGTATTATTTTCACACAGCACACATTTTTTGAGAAAATTCAAGATGTCTTGACGCATACGCAGCCACCAAACTTTCTGTTTCATGATCTCAAAGAGGTTACGTCCTCTGACGTGACATAGGGTTTGGTAGTAATGCAGTATGGTGTCACCTTGTTGTGTGGTGGGGATGTAAGGCGTCCTCTCACCTGTCTCTGCCCAGCGACAGATGTTGCCAGCATTTGTGATGAACTGACTTTTGTTGTCCTTAAGCTTGGAGATGATTACTGAGTTAAGGCCTTTGTAACAAGTTGCTTCAGGGAAGAGGTACAACATTGGTCAATCTGATGATAAGAAGCGCCTTTTGGGGAAGCTTCAAATATGGAATTAGGAGAGAAGAGAAGTATCTTTTATTAGATAATATTTTAGACTTATATAGATTGGGCTGTGGAAGAGATTTAGTCAGATTGAACCTAGGGGTTGGTCATGTGCAGGATGGGTTCAAGCCACTGGATACTTGAATTTTCACGTGATATTGCTTGGTTACCATTCTTGGTATGTCAAACAGTATGTTGTAAGGGCACCAAATTGGGTGATGGCTGGATGTTAAGTAGATTGACGGTAGCCAGAATACCCGTACATCCAGCTCCTTGACACCCCCACTTAAGGGGTTACTCTGATACATCAGGAGAAGCTTTGTCTTGATAGCTGCCGCCTGATGTTCCTGGAGTTGTTTGCTAGTTGGTACCAGTTGGGTTGAGTGTTCTCCTTTGCTAAGGCGGAGACAGGTTCTGTGATATTTCTTGACAGCAGGGTTTTTGGCACCTTGGAATTTCAGTAGATAGGTGTTGTGATATGGTCTGTACTTGATGATTCTTACTGGTCCCCTGTGTATGAAGTCTAGTTTCTTTCTGTTGCCAGCTAAAGCCCAGATGGGGGAGTTGATGGGAAGTGGTTCCTCTGTGGAGGTTACCTTTTGTGTTTTGAGCCTATTTATTTCTGCTATTTTAGCTTTGAGGCGTATGTGTTGTAGATTTGGTACTTGTTCTACTGTGGAGGGTTTCCCTGGGAAGATCTTTATGTATGGCTTCTTGTTGCAGGTAATTATTTCTGGTTTGTATCTGTAGGTTAGCTCAAACAGTGAATAGCCTGTTTCTTGATTGGTGCAGACCCAGGATACTAGTAATGCATGTTTCACGTATAGCAACCATTTGTCTTTGGCTTTGCCATCCATTATTTTCTCTAGGGTCCTGATAAGACTGTTGTTTAGGCGTTCCACTCTGCTGTTGGCCTGTGGCCTGTATGGAGAGGTTGTGGAAGGTTAATGTTTTTGGATTTCAAGTTGTTGTTTACTACATGATCTGATAACTTGGTTGCTTCATCAGGTATGATGTAGTCTGGAGTGCCGTAGTCAGCTATGATTGCTTTTTTAATGAATTGGTTGATGGTTTCTGCTTTATGGTCTTTTGTTGCCCAGCAGATGAGCCATTATGTGGCAAAGTCAATAGCTACAATTAAGAAATGTTGATTTGTTTTTGTTTCTGAAAAGGTGCCCACTACGTCTAGCCCCCAAACCTTGAATGGTTCAGGGTCTGGTACTGGGTTGACCATTGGCTGGGGAGCCTTTGTGCTGGTGTATTTCTTGCACACTGTGCACTTTTTCAGAACATCAACTATATCCTATTTGAGGTTGGGCCACAATACTATCTCTTTTAATGTGAGGTATAGGTTGTTAGCCTTTGTATGTCCTAGTAGTGGTGATGTCTTAATATGGTGTCAACTCTTTGTGCAAGTGGGATGTAAGGGACATGTTTGTCATTAATGATTTGGTATACAGTGCCATTTGATACATGGAAATACTTTTTGTTCCTTACTAATGTATCATGGGTAAGTTGATGTGTTTAGGGGTCTTTACCTTTGGTTTTATACTCAGTGTTATACAGGTTTAGCCAGTCAGGGTCCAGGTGGTCAGGATGATGATCTCTAGGCTGACATAGTCTAGAGAGAGCATCAGCCGTGACCAGCTCTGCCCCTTTTTGTATTGGATGTCCAAATTAAGCTGCTCCAGCAGGGACATCCATTTGTCTTGTTGCTGTGCAAGTGTGTTCTGAGTTTTGAAATATATTAAGGATTTATGGTCAGTTAGTACTCAGACGTTTAAATGTCCTTCTAAGTAACATCTCCATTTCTTGCATGTGTGATATATTGCTAGCAATTCCTTATTGTGTATTGGGTATCTCTGCTCAGCGTTGGTCAGTTTTCTGCTTTCATAACATACTGGCAGGAAGTCATGCTGCCCTGGCTGGCAGATGCGCAGGACTGCGCCAATGGCGGTGTCACTGGCATCTGACTCAAGCTAGTAGCACCCGTTGTTATTAAGATATTGCAAGATTGGTGCTTCAATCAAAGCTTGTTTTAATAGTTGGAAATTCTTGTCACATTCTGGTGTCCAGATTAATTTCTTTTTGGCATTACCCTTGGTTAAGTCATTGATTGGTGCAGTGAGTTTTCCGCAGTCTTTGATGTATTTCCTTAGGTAAGCTACCATTCCAAGAAAGCATATAACTTGTTTAACGGAGGTGGGGCATTGCATGTTCTTTATGGCTTTTAATTTGTCTGGATCTGCTTTAATGCCACCTTCAGAGACAATGTGGCCCAAGAACAGGAGTTCCTTTTCCATAAATTGGCACTTACTTGGTTTTGCATAAAGTTTGTGCTTTGCAAGTCAATCAAGTGTCTTGCGGTTATGAGTGAGGTGTTCCTCTTTTGTTTTTGAGAACATGATGATATTGTCAAGGTAGCATAATGTATTTTAGAGGCCATTTAGCACTTTGTTCATCTTGATGACAAACGTTGTGGGAGTGTTGGTCATCCCAAAGTTCATTACCCTACACTCAAAGGATCCAAATTGCGTACAGAATGCGGTCTTTGGTATGTCTTTTTCCTTTACTTCAACTTGGTTGTAACCTGAGGTGAGGTCCATTTTGGAGAAAAATTTAGCTCCTGAGAGTCTTTCAAACAGATCCTCTATAAGTGGAAGATGGTATTTATTCTTTACTGTGCTTGCATTTAGTGCTCTGTAGTCAGTTACTAGACGCAGAGTGCCTTCCTTTTTCTTTACAAAGAACACTGCTGCCCTCATGGAGATTCAGACGGACAAATGAATCCTTTTGCTAGATTGTCCTCAATGTGTGTTTTGACGGTTTGGGTCTCCATGAAAGAGATTCTGTAGAGGGGTGAAGGTTTAGGCATGGCTTTACATAATTTGATGCCATGTTTGACCTCCCATTTGGGGGTAACTCTGTGAGTTCTTCCTTTAATACATGAGCGTATTCATTTAGGAGTGCTGCAAGTTCTGGGCATTGGATCCTGGTTGTTTGCATGTTTTTGAATTCAGTGTACCTCATTATATAGAGGGTAATATCTTTGGTTAGATGTTCTGAGTCATCTTGGTTTATGACCTGGAAAAATACTGTGTCTCTTAGAATGAGGTTGTTGGTTTCTTTGAGGATGTTAAAATTGACTCTGTTGCGTTTGATGGTCATGGTTTTTGTTTTCCAACATACGCTGGGGTTCACTTGGGTGAACCAATCCATGCCTGCTACAAGGTTGTAGTTTATTTTGTTCATGACAAGCCCTTTGATGGACGTTTGTATACCTTGGAGGTCAATTCTGAAGGAATTTGGTTTGCCTTTGAGTAGAACCTTTGATTTTTCTGCCATTCTGGCATATTTGACGTTGGATTTGACAACTGGTATTTTGTACTTGGTTACAAATGGTTTGCTAACCATAATGTGTTGTGCACCAGAGTCAAATTGGATTTTATGTAAATGTGATTTGTAAGTGCATGGATAGACAAGAAGTTGTAAGCAATCTTTAATTTTTACTTTCATAAAAATGGAGGATTGCGGGACACGTGGGATGCAAGCAGCAAAATTTGTGCCTTGGTACAGTTTCTTATCAAGTTGGGGGGAGACAGGGGCACTTAATCTATTTTCCCCTCCTCTTTTCCCTGTTCCTCTGTTTCAAGACCTTTAGAGGTCAGGTTATATGGGGTCAGATTCATAGCGGGTTGCTATTTCAGCATTGTTTACTTTGATGGTATCTTCTTTCTTGGGACGGGAGCTGTTTGCGCTTTGGCTGTGATTGCCATTGTTGCAATTGGAGTTTCTGTTGCTATGGTTGGTGTTTTGGAATTTGTTGCCATTGGAGTTTTCTCTGCCATTGCTGTTTGAGGAGCAATTGCTGTTGCATGCAGCATATTCCATGTTTGTGCGTTTTTCCGTGTGCTTGGCTTCTGCAATGAGTGCAGGCATGGAGGTGTTGGCCTCTAGGCAGATGAGGGCAGCAACAGAGGGTTTCATTCTGTTTGTGAATGAGGCTCTGGTATTTACTTTATCAGCTTGTGCTGGGTTTTGGATTTTGTGGTGTATTTCCTTGAATTCATTGGCGTAAGCTGTGATAGTGGTCTTCTGAGGAAGATTGCTGAGCTGTATTGCAATGTCTTGGAGGGATTTGGTGACGCAGAAATTTTGTGTGATGTCCGCTTTGAACTCTTCCCAATTTTCAAGCTGGTTGTCAGTTTATAAGCCAACCCAGGTGGCAAACCAGTTAGCCGAGGCCTTGTACAGGCACTTGCTGGCTTCCTGGACCCATTTCTCATGGGGAATGCAGCTGGCGCAGAGTTTAGCGGCTGAGTGGTCTAGCAATTTGATGATATTTTCTTTGTTTTTATCAAAGAACTTGTCAATACCAATGTATTTGGTGTTGGTAACTTCACCTGTTATAGGTGGTTGTGATTTTTTTGTGGTTGAAGAGAGTGACTGTATTGAATTATCTTGGTGCATGCTTTGGGCATGACCAGACCTTTGAATACAGTGCATCCACTAGGTATATCTTGGTCAATGCTGTGGGCGCAGAAGTACGTTTTCCAGGTCTCCTGGGATGTGACCTGGTTGAGTATATGAGCAAAGGTGGGTGGGTTTTGGTTAGTCATTTTCTCTTTCATGGGCGTGATCAAAAAACTGTAGCTGCTACCAGTGATAAGGAGTGCCTTTTGGGGAAGCTTCAAATATGTAATTAGGAGAGAAAAGAAGTATCTTTTATTAGATAATATTTTAGACTTATATAGATTGGGCTTTGGCAGAGATTTAGTTGGATCAAACCTAGGGGTTGGTCATGTGCAGGATGGGTTTGAGCCACTGGATACTTGGATTGTCATGTGATATTGCTTGGTTACCATTCACAGTATGTTGAACAGTATATTGGAAGGGCACCAAATTGGGTGATGACTGGATGTTAAGTAGGTTGGCAGTAGCCAGAATGCTTGTACATCCAGACCCTTGACACTGGGTCCAAGCTGTCATCCCCGGTGATGGATGTTACGTAGAGGCGTAAGAGGGCATCAGCTGTGACAAGTTCCTTCCCAGGCTTGTACTTGATGCGCAGCTGATAGGGGGATAGGCGCTTGACCCAGCCTGCTTGGTGGCGTGTCAAGTGGGACTGCGTGTTGAAGTACTGGGGTGACTTATATTCTGTCAGGACGCAGGGTGGAAAGGTGGCCCTTCCAGGTAACAGCGCCATTTCTTGACGCAGTGCATGATTGCCGCTAATTCTTTATCATGAATGGGGTAACATTGTTCTGAGTTGTAAGCTTCCTGGACTCATATGCCACAGGGAGGAAGGCGCCATTGTCAGTTTATACCCGTAGCATGCCCCTCATGGCCCTGTCAGAGGCGTCAGTCTCAAGTTTGTACTGGCGGGTTTGGTTGGGGAACTGCAGTACAGGTGCTGTTGTAAGTCTCTGCTTTATTGTCTCAAAGGCTTAATCTCTGGCAGGGGTCCAGTGGAAGCGCTGCTTAGTGTTTAGGAGTTCAGTGAGAGGTGCAATTAGTTTCCTGCAATTGGAAATGAACTTGCGCACATAGGCAACCATGCCTAAGAAGGTACACACCTGGCCCACATCAGTGGGAGGCAGCATGCTGGTGATTACCTTGATTTTGGAAGGGTTGGGCTTTATCTCTTGGGCAGAGATGGGGTGCCCAAGGAACAACAACTCTGACTTGAGGAACTTGCATTTAGAGGGCTTAGCTTTTAGCTGATTTTTCCAAAGGGTGTCAAGGACAGCCCGGAGGTGTTGGAGGTGTGTGGTTTGATCTTGACTGAAGACAATAATGTTGTCAAGGTACACAACCACACATCTTCCAGCCAGGTCTTTAAAGGCTTTGTTCATCAACATGACAAAGGTGGAAGGAGCGTTGTGTCAGGATTTACCTTTATTCATAGCTGCTATTCTGTTTCTTACTTATTTTATCCTCACTGGCTTGTAATTCTTCTCATGATGGCTACTAGTAGTTTATTCATGTTCTTTCTTTTTCATGTCATTTTCCATCTTTTGGGTTTGATTTTGGCTTTGTTAAAGCCTAATTATGTCTAAATTATGTTTAATATCATTTTCAAACATCTCTTACCTTTTGCCACCCAGTTTTGAACCCTGACCTACTCAATTAAGATTAGAAGTTGGCTCCAAAAAAGCTTACTTTTACTATACACTCACTTTTGTCCTCTCAAGCTTCAGACTAGGTTTTTCCCTACTTTTTTGCTTGCTCTTACTTCCAGAGCTTTGCCGTAACTGCCTTTGTCTTCTTCTGGTCTCATTTTCACAGTTTAACTTAATTAAGTTAAGTTACTGCATTCCTCTGTCTCCAAGCCTATTTTTCCAGAATTGTTTTCCTAACCAAAAATGGTTTAAACTTTTCACCTCAATTCTTGCATTTCACAACAAAGCACAATAAAAGGCTTGTTTTCTCCAGTCTCAACAATAAGTTGAGATTGTTTGACTTGCACCTCAAAAAAGGTACTTGTTAGGTTTTGTGGCTTGTGTTTCATTCCCAAATTTTAGTTTAAGTTTATTTTTGATCTTATGATTCCTTTTGACTTTCTATTTCATCAGCTAGGTGGTTTCTATAATAATAACCACAATTTGATTATTGATAGTTTTAATCCTCCAACTAGTGGTGAGCAATTCCCTGACTTAGAAATTGATTTTTTGACCAAGTCCTCAGTCATTAAGACTGGACTCTATTTTATTTTCTTAGGATTGATCAACCGTCTCAGCCCTTATTTTACTTCCTATAAGCTTCTAGGAGCCCTAGTCCAGTTGTTACTACAAACCTTACCTACATTTTTGTATTTGATCAACATAAATATAACTGGTTTAAACGCTTTAGTTTACAACCATCTCCCCCAACCTATGAGACCTTACATGTTGGTCATTCCAAAGTTCATGACTTGACACTCAAACAACTTTTAGCGTGTGCAGAAGGCAGTTTTTGCCTCATCCCCTGGTGCAATATGGACCTGGTTGTACCCTGCAGTGAGATCAATCTTGCTAAAGACCTTCACACCCACAAGTGTGTCAAACAGGCCATCAATCAACGGCAGGGGTACTTATTCTTAACTGCCATCTCATTTAAGGCGCAATAATCTGTGAGCAGACAAAAGAACCCATTCTTCTTGGCTACAAAGAAGACAGCTGCCCCATATGGAGAGAGCAAGGGGCAAATGAAGCCCTTGTCAAGCGCGTCCACAAGGTGCTGGCAGAGGGTCTCATCTTCTTTGGGCGTAAGACAGTACAAGGGGCATGCCTTAGGTAGCAACCCTTGGAGTTGTATAGCTCCTGGATCTCTCAAGGGGGAGGTAGTTGGTCCAGTGTTTTGCTGAAAAGTCCTTGTACTCCTCAAGGAGTGCAGCAAGCGCTGGCAGGGGTGATGTGGTCAAGGGAAGGGCCACAGGTGGTTCTGCATGGATAACTTTGACTGAACATTGGTTGAAGTCTAGTTCCCCCCTTGAAGTTGTACAAGCTTGTCTCTGTTATTCTAACAAACACATTATTGTAGAGTAGCTTGCTCATTTTGACAGGATAGATCTGGAAACCCACCCCATTTCTATTGAGGGTGATGACAGAGGTATCCCAGTCAATGTAGGGACAGTTGTGCTAAAGCCAGTTGAGGCCAGCAATTATGTCATGGCTGAGCCTGCCATGATTGGCCCAGAGAGCATAACCTGGATGTTCCCCATTCTCACAGAGAAGGGTAACGTCTCATGGGTAATTGCAATCCTACGGGAGTCAGCTACTTATACTGCCTTGAACCTGCTAGGTACTTGGTCCAATTGTTGGGATTCAGCAAACACCTGTTCCACCATAGTGTGGCCGGCCCCAGTATCTACCAATAGTTTGTGGGTATTCCCACAAAAACAGAAGAGATAAGCTAAGTGGGTGACTTTATTTGAAGAGTGGCTTACTTGTAGTACGGGGTTGTCACTATGGACCTAGAAGACGTCAAGGAGTTTGACCTTGTGTACATTGTAGTCACAGGGGTTCTTTGCAAGAAGGGATTGAGAGGGAGGGTCAAGTGGGGTTGTAGAACCTCTTGTAACTACAACCCCCAGGCTTTTCCCTGGTCCTCAATTTGTGCTAGTTGGAGTTTCCCCTTGCAGGGGTGTTTGATCCCATTCTCCTGCTGGCGGCGGCCCACTTGGCTGTGACCACTGCCAGGTGTTGCACGAGGTTGAAGTGGAGCGTCACTAGTACAGCAGAAGCCCATCAAAGCTTGATTGTTGGCTTCCACAATTGCCTTGTAACAGTCATTGATGGAGGTGCAACAACCCACAGGGACCCACTTACAGATATGGGGCTTGAGCCCATTGACAATTAGGGTCAGAAGCATGGCATTTCTGTTGGTCATGGCTTTGGGAGTGGCAGCAAGAGCTTGCTGCCAGGCAGCAAGGTAATTGGGAACAGACCCAGTCTGTTTAATTGCTAAAAGGGGGGTTCCCACCACAATAGGCGAGAAGGTTTTGCTGTAGTAGGATCTCGCGGCATCCTGGAATGCCGCCCAGGTGACTTCAATTTCCTGAATATCCCAGTTGGTAAACCATACAGCGGCAGAGCCCATGAGGCGCCCTGACGCAGTGGCAACCCATATGGGCCTGGGAACCTGGCAGATACAAAGGCAGGTCTCAGTGGATTGAAGCCAACTGACAATGTTGGCTCCTTTGACTCCACCCCAAAGGATTCCAGCTGGAGATTGAGCATATGTTGTGAAAGGTCTGACTGGGGAGAGGTGACGCTGGCGTCACACTACCCAAGGCAGAGCCAATTATACACATCTGTAAGGACAAGCTGGTCTTAGTAAATAACATACCCAACAGGGATGTCCCCCTCAGGGATTGGCAGGAAATTTTCTTGATGGGGAGTAGTCATACAGCCCGTCCTCCGTCCTTTCTTAGGGGGAATTTAGTTTTAGGTAGGTTGTGAACCTACTGCTGCTACCACTGTTGCAACTGAACCAATGAGGATTCAGTATTTGAGTTGGAGAAGACAGCAGTTCAATAGAAAGGACAAGAATAAATAGATTAAAGTATTGTTTATTGTAGAATATTGCAATTAATATACCATATGAGGAATGCCACAATGCCACAAGGGGGTGGCATAGTGGCGTGTTCCATGTAAGGTTTGAAGCCAAGGAATAACTTGTGCAGGGATCAGCAGGTTGAATTGATAGCACTCCTAATTAGGAGGAAGTGCCCGCCATTTGACATTGCCATCAGATTGGTTCATGTTGTTAGACACATCAAGGGGTAACTCATCAAGCGCCCCCTGTGTATTGTAAGATATGTTAGCGGGAAAGTCTGGAAACTTGGTTGTAACAATGTGCCCTTAATTTTGCCCTGAAGGCTAACCCAAGGCTAGCTTTGGACCTCAAATCTTTTGTTATAAAGATTTCCTGCTGTGTCCTCCTGGATGTTGTCCCTAGGAGCCAAACACAACAATGTGCATTATGTTGAAACTCTCAACGTATATCAGGTTCATAGCAACGACCCTGTTCTACAAGCAAGCCATTCTTCAAATAGAGTAACCTGCTTGGCCTATCCCTTCTGTTTCTGTGGGAACACCCACAAACTTTTGGTAGACACTGGGGATGATCACACTATGATGGACCAGGTGTTTGCCGACTCCTAACAACTGGACCAAGTGCCTAGAAGGTTCAAGGCAGTACAAGTAGCTGACTCCCGCAGAGTGGTAATTACCCATGAGATGGTACCCTTCTCTGTGAGAATGGGGATCATCCAGGTCAAGCTCTCTGGGCCAATCATGGCAGGCTCAGCCACATGTCATTGCTGGTCTTTACTGGCTGCAACACAACTGTACCTATATTGACTGGGATACATCTTTAATCACCCTTAACAGAAATGGGGTGAGTTTCCAGATCTATCCTATCAAAATGAGCAGGTTACTCCATGATAATGTGTTTTTAAGAATCACAAAGACGAGTACATATAATTTCAAGGGGGAGAGACTGGACTTTAATCAACGTTCAGTTGAAGTTATCTGTGCTAAAACACTTGCAGCTCTCCCCTTGACCACTCCTCCCCCACCAGCACTTGCTGCACTCCTCAAGGAATATAAGGACATCTTCAGCAAAACGCTAGACTAATTGCCCCCTCCCCAAGAGATCCACCATGCTATACAACTATAAGGGTCACACCCAAGGCATGTCCCCTTTATTGTCTGATGCCCATGGAAAACAAAACTCTCCATCAACACCTTGTGGACGCACTTGAAAAGGGCTTCATCTGCCCCTCCCTCTCACCCTACGGGGCTGCAGTCTTCTTTGTAGCCAAGAAGGACAGGTCCCTTTGGTTGGTGACTGACTACCGCGCCCTAAAAAAGTGACTGTCAAGAACAAATACCCCCTGCTGTTGATTGACAACCTGTTTGACACGCTTGTGGGTGAAAAGGTCTTTAGTAAGATTGATCTCACTGCAGGGTACAACCAGTTCTGCATTGCACCAGGGGATGAGGCAAAAACTGCCTTCCACACACACTACGGGTTGTTTGAGTGCCGTGTCATGAACTTTGGAATAAAAAACACTCCCTCCACCCTTGCCATGTTGATGAACAAAGCCTTTAAAGACCTGATTGGAAAATGTATTGTTGTGTACCTTGACAACATCACTGTCTTCAGTCAAGATCAAACCACACACCTCCAACACCTCCGTGCTGTCCTTGACACCCTTTGTAAAAACCAGCTAAAGGCCAAGCCTTCCAAATGCAAATTCCTCAGGTCAGAGCTCCTATTCTTTGTGCACATCATCTCTGCCCAGGGAATAAAGCCTGACCCTGCTAAGATCAAGGCAATCACAAGCATGCCACCTCCCACTGATGTGGGCCAGGTGTGTACATTCTTGGGCATGGTTGCCTATGTGCACAAGTTCATCCCCAATTGCAGATAAATAATTGCACCTCTCACCAAGCTCCCAAACACCAAACAGCGCTTCCATTGGACCCCTGCCAGAGACCAAGCCTTCAATATGTTTAAGCAAAGACTTACAACTGCACCTGTATTGCAGTTCCCCAATTTGAACCTCCAGTACAAACTTGAGACTGATGCCTCTGACAGAGCCATAGAAGACGTACTAAGGGATGAAACTGACAAAGGTATCTTCCTCCTATGGCTTATAAATCCAGGAATCTCACCAACTCAGAGCAACACTACCCCATACATGAAAAGAAGTTGGCGGCAATTGTACATTGCATCAAGAAATGGTGCTGTTACCTGGAGGGTGCCACCTTTCTACCCCATGTCCTGACAGATCACAAGTTGCTCCAGTACTTCAATACATAGTCTCACTTGACATGACAGCAGGCTGGGTCAAACACCTGTCCCCCTACCAATTGCACATCAAATACAAACCCAGGAAGGAACTTGTCACAGCAGATGCCCTCTCCAGACTGTATGTAGTGTTCATCACAGGAGACAATGGCTTAGCCCCAGACTGGCCCATGCTCTACCTACGTCCTGAGGCTACCTGTCACAAAGGCCTTAATTCTGTGACTATTTCCAAACTGAAGGACAACAAAAGCCAGTTTACCACTGATGCTGGTAACATCTGCTGCTGGGAAGAGACAGGGAAGAAGATGCCTTATATTTCCACCACACAACAAGGGGATACCATACTACACTACCATTGTACCTTGGGTCACATCAGAGGACGCAACCTCTTCAAGATCATGAAACATAAGGTTTGGTGACCGTGTATGCGCCAAGACATCTTGGAATTCCTCAAAACATATGTGTTGTGCAAAAAGAACACGTCTAAGCCTGCACCCCCCAAGTCTGTATTGCCCATCAAAAGAACGGAACCCTTTGAGCAGTGGGCCCTCAACATTGTTGAGCCTCTCCCTAAGGATAGACTAGGCAAAAAGTACATAATTATGACCATTGATTATTTTACCTGTTGGCCAGTAGTGTGGGTGACCACTAACTACACCGCCACCACAATCACTCACTTTATTGGTAAAGAGATTATGGCCCGCTTTGGGCGACCCAAACATCTCATCACAGATGGTGGGCCTGAACTTGTAGAGCATGTCATGAAGGAATACTGTGCCATGAATGCCCTTCAAAGAATATTTATAACTTCCTATCATCCCCAAGCCAATGGGTGCGTAGAGCGCTTAAATGGCTCTCTTGTACAACTAATTGCCAAACTCTCCCAGGAACACCCAAACATGGCCTGGACTGAGCACCTTCCTACTGCTTTGCTTATCTTGCAAGCTAGAATTTATTGTGTTACGGGCTTCAGTCCCAGAACCCTACCCTTTGGGACTCCTGATGGTTTAACTGGAGTAGAGGAGGAGAAGTTACAGTCCACTGTCCTGGGAAACCCCCTTACAACTATCCCCTCATTAGCACAGTGGCGGTCCAAGATCCGCAACAAAAAAAGAACAGATTAAGGGGGCAACAAGACACAGGGAGCACGGTATGCCATAGGTGATTCTGTTTACACCCTCAATCCCAATTCAACAAAACTAAACCCAACCACCTAGGGCCCTTCAGGGTGTCTGCTGTCTACAACAATCACACTTACCAGCTTGAAGATGCCCAAGGTAACACCAAGAAGCTCCATCACAACTGATTGCGCCTCTGCTGTGCCATACCTGCTCAGAAAGGTTTCATACACAACTTCCCAGATCTCCCACAAATCCCAATCCTGGTGCCAGACAACAAACAGGGGGCAAGGAGGGGGTGTTACAACCAAGATTACCTTTCCACTCACTAATGTATCTCACAATACACAGGGGGCACTCATAGACACCCCATAATGTATCTAACAGCATAAGGTATCCTGTGGCTAATCTCAAGTTACAGGCAATATCTCCTGAATAGGAGCACTAATTCAATGAGCTGGTCCTTCACCTAAGGTATTCCTAACCCAAACCTTATTCAGAACCCGCCATAGTGCCACCCCCTGGTGAACTTTTGGCTTCCTGGTATAGCACATTAATTATGCTATTCCCAAATAAACATCATCTTGTTTCTACTCTTGTCCATTCTATTGGACTGTTGTCTTCCCCAATCCAAATACTGAACTATAATTGGTTCAGTTGCAACAGATATATTGATATTCCTTTTGAGCTTTTGAGTAGAAATACAATGGTTAGGTTTGCAAAATATGTGAATCTAAATTTGCAGCATTACTCCCATCATGAAGGATAATTGGAGCCAAGGTGATAAAGAGAAGTAATCTCAGTGTTACTATTTAAGAGTTAAGCCAACTCATTTGGGTGCTGTGCCAGAAATTTAGAGTCTGATTACCTTTCTGTGAGCTTTTTTCTGAAATAAGTGAATTTCTTCATATTTACTTATAAAATTGACGGACTACACCTAGTAAGGAAAGGTATGAAAGAATGGTGGGATAATCAAAAGTTTAAGGCTGTGAATAGCAAATTAAAGGTAAGCCCATTTTTTAAATAAATAGTTATGTCTGAAAAGGTACCTTGCTGAATTAAACTTTGTCAGAATTACAAATTTATGTGAGTTAATGAGCTCAAGGATAGTGGTTGAAATTTGGATAAAGGGCACTGTTGAAACAGATGTCATTTAAAACGTCTCAGAAGTTAAAGTGTAAGCATGAATAGCGTAAGCTGAAAGCTCAACACATTTAATAAGAAAAATTATTTCTAGATGTGTACAGCCTGATCTTCCTCGATGTTTACATTCTCGCCATGGACTGAAAGGACAGCTTTATAAAATGTCAGAACAAATGATTTTTAATTCTTACAAAGAGCGTCCTCGGGCATGGAGGCAGAAAAATCCCTTGATGAGAGTATAGCGGTGTCTTATTTCTCCGCCTTGGAAATGAATTAGAGACTTTTTGGAAATTACCTTTGGCTTTAACATCCTCGATAGCTGCTTCAACGACCTGGTCAGAGGTTGATTCTTTAAAGGTAACAATGTATGCTATTTTCGTTTGAATAAATTAGATTAAGAAAAACAATACAATTTAAACCACTGTACATTTGCTCATGTTTTTCAAAGTTTTTAATGGTTGATGGTGACAATAGCTTTGAGTCACTTTGGGAGTTATATATGCCTTAAGTCCAAACCTCTTCATAATCCTAATATATTAGCATGGCGTCATTGCATGGTTTCATTAAATGCTAAGAGTGTAATATCGTCAGCACCAGGACCACAAATCCTGTTCCACTAAGTTATTTTTCTTAACTCAATTAATTAGCATTTTTATATGCCTATTTATCCCAGACTAGTTCAACTTGAAAAGAAAACTTTCTAAGCCAATCTGATTTGTAATTTTTCGTATGAAATGGGCTTTTGCCAGCCTTTCTATTCCATTGTTATGTCGTGATTAGGGCTGCTTCGGCCAAGCCCTGGGCAGCCGCGGCCAGTTTTTGGCTCCTGACCTCATCCTTTAAATATTTATTTTAATATTTTTAAATATATCCGAATTCCGCTTTAGCTAAAGCGGCCAAAAGCCGTTAGCTAGCCGGGGCTGAGCCGAAGCATCCCTAGTCGTGATACTTTATTTAAAACATTGGAATCCCGTGGCCAATCAAGAGGAATTAATTTTTAATTAGCCGAATTCATCAAGCCATACAGAGGTTATTATTTAAGAAATTAGGCTATTTTCAAATAGATGTGCCATTATTTTTTACTATGTCTAGGGCCCTGATTGAATATTTTATAACTTAGTACGTTGTTTTATCTCTAGCAGATGAAAAGTGTAAAATATTATCAAATACTAAAATTTCGATTAATTTAAGGGCTAAATGCATTTTTTCAAGAAAATTCATCATTTTATAGTCTAAAATTACAACTTTTAATATTGCAAAAATATTTTAAATATCAGTAATAAAATTAAAATAAATATTGTATGTTTCGTGGAAGCGTGATATCAGTCTTAATTATAAATATTATCACCCTATCATTGGCTCATTATAAAATTTATTAGCTTTATTAGAAAAAAGGTGTTATTTTCAAAAACTAAATAACTATGTGTTGCAACTAAACCAATGAGGATTCAGTATTTGGAATTGGGGAAGACAACAGTCCAATAGAAAGGACAGAATAGTAAGAATGAGGTATCATTTATTGTAGAATATTGTGAGTAATATACTATATGGGAAAAGCCACAAGGCCACAGAGGGGTGGCATAGTGGGAAGTTCCATGTAAGGTTTGGAGCCGAGGAATAACTCATGTGGGAATCAGCAAGTCAAATTGGCAGCGCTCCTAATTAGTATGAAGTACCCGCCATTTGATATTGCCATCAGATTAATCCATAACATTAGATACGTCAAGGGGCGGCTCATTGAGCGCCCCCTGTGTATCGTAAGATACGTTAGCAGGCAAGTCTGGAAACTCGGTTGCAACATATGCTTGAAATTCAACCTATATTAAACCACCCAACTTAATAAACTTACCTTAATATGCCAAAATTATGTCAACTATATACTTCTGAGAAGTATAATAAACAATATAAAGGGAAAAATTAAGAAGAGAATGATACTTTATTTGATAGGAGTTTGGAGTATTATATAGTGTCACAACATCTTTGATTACTCCCTCTCGGGGAATTAACACCCCAAGTAAATCACCAAATGGCTCACCAAATGGTTCACTGTCAAGTCAATAAACTGGTGGCACCACTATCAGTCAACCATCTATTACAGAAATAAAACAATACAGATCCTAAACAGGACACAACTTGAATAAGCCTTGTGACTTATGAGGAACATTACTCAGATAAGCCCCATGACTCCCATGATGTACATGGACAGTATGTGGCTTGTCATGATACTATATATTATTCTATATTCATATTCAATAAAGTATCATTCTCTTCTTAAATCTTCCCCTTTTTCTGTTTATTATACTTCCCAGAAGTATAAACTCGACAATAGTATCATGGGAATACATATACTGTCCATGTACATCATGGTAGTCATGGGGCTTATCCAAGTAATTGTTCCTCTTAGGTCATGAGGTTTGTCCAAGTAGTGTTCCTCTTAGGACTCAAAAATGTTTGATCCCTGTAATAGATGGTAAAAAATCAGTGCCACCAACTTAATGATTAGTTGAGAAATCATTTGGCAAGTCACACAGGGAATTAGTTTCTTGAGAGGGGGTAATTGAGTTGTTGCAACATCTCCCCCTGGGGTGTTGGAAGGTGGAACCTTGGGAATTTTCTTGAGAGTTTTGGGGATTTGGGCTCTATATTGATCCAGTTTTGCATTAGAGATAGGTAGTTGTCAGGATACCAGGAGTACTGTGGAGCTCCAGCAGGTGAGGGAGGAGTCAAAGCAGGTACTGGCATGGCCCACCAGATGATGGGACCTAACTTTACCAGGTAGGAAAGGACCTTCCCAGCCACAGCCCAGGGCCCAGGGCCCAGCCACTGACAAGGCAGAATCAATCAACCCTGTGAGCACCAGATAAAGCACTCCCAGGAATAGACTACTCTGGTTAGTGGCATAAGAAGTGGGTGGGGTTGAGATGGTTGGTTTGGGTGTCAGGGGATGGTTTCATGGGGACCAGGTAGGCAGTAGGATTGTTGTATTTCCCGTTGAAGATCAAAGGGTAAATGGTTATTGTAAAATGTGCAGCCTGGGTGCTGATTTCTACAAATAGTTATTTTACTACTTCTTTATCTTACTACTATACCTGTTGTGGTATAGTGACAGCCTGGATAAGGACAGAAGAATATAAGAAGATAATAAGACAAAACTGGTTCTTTATTTGATATGTTAGAAGGTTATATAGTGGGGCAGGGGAATTATTGCCAAAGGAAAGAGGCACCAAAATAAGGACTTGCCATATGGAGGCAGTGGATAAATGGCATTGGAAAGTGCCTGGGTGAGAAAACAACCGGTTTCACGCGCCTTTCCAAATGGAGGAAAGTGGCTCTTAAATGCTTCAATTCTATTATTAGCCACGTAAGTAAAGACTGAGCTCTATGCGCAATAAACCTTTGATTCAAATAGCGCTTTTTAGGTGCAATTAAACAATTTTACAGGCATAGAATAGCAAACACAGCAAAACAAATGAGCAATTGGGAAATTGTTCTATTGCCCTTAACATAAACAGACTATGTTTTGGCTGATCCATTCAATAATGCAATATTTCCCCCACTGGATCAGACAAACAGGTTGAATTGTGTGGCACTCTTGGGAGGCAGGCATAACAGGCAGATATCAAAAGAAAACCCAAAGAACAGCAATCCGTTGTATTTCATGGCTGAATTTCAAGTGATGAAACAGTTGGGGAAGTATTGGCAGAGTCTTTTCAGTCCTCAATAGTTGCTTATTCCTTATTCTTTATCCCTTATAACTTATATCTTATAACAATCACAAGTAGGACAACAACCCATGGAATATTTTAATTAGGTTTTTGTTTTTTGGGTTGTTGTCCTCATTGGGGCTTACTCTTGATCACTAGGAGCAGCACACATGTATTGAGTGGTACTCTAGTAATCAATTGTCTAGAAAAGGGCTCCTTCAGGATGCAGGAGTTGGGTTCAGTCTTCTGGATGATCTGGGCTGGTCCTTGTCATAAGGAGGTCAGTTTAGATTCTCTTTCATAGCCTCTGTTGCTGAAGAAGTATGCAGAGTCTTCTATGGTGTATGTGAAAAGGGAAGAGTGTTTGGAGGAAGCTTGTCCAATGCCTTGAAGCTTATAATTTAAGTTCACAGTATATGCTTCTGATTTCAGGTAACCAAGGTTCTGGACAAGCTCATGGATATAGGCTTCTGGAGATGCAACAAGGCTGGGATCCACCAGAACGCATAATAAGGGTGGGAGTTCTGATGGTTGTTCATATATTAACTGGAAGGGTGGTTTGCCAGTAGGGTGGTGACATCCAATGTTGTATGCAAAGGTGGTGTTTGGAAATAAGGTATCCCAATCTGTCTCATGTTGGTGAATGAGCTTCTGTAGTATCTAGACCATGCTTCCATTAGTGAGCTCTACCATGTCATTTGTTTGTGGGTGATAAGGAGTGGATAGTGTCCCACGGATTCCCATTAGTTGGTCAAGATAAGGGATGATGTGACTGGTGAAATTGGTACCATTTCCTGTCAGCAGAATCTGGGGGCAACCATGTTTGTATATGATATTCTCCAGGATGAGTTTAGCTGTCACCAGTGAAGATTGGTTGGGGATGGCCTTGGCCTCTACCCATTTATTCAGATGATCAACAGCCACAATGATGAACTTGTTGCGGCTTTTGGTAACTGGCAAGGGGCCCACTATGTCAATGGCCACAGTGTGAAAGTCAAAACCAGGGTGTACAAGTCTGTGTTGGAACTTGGCAACCTTAGGTCTCTCAATATTGCAATCATGACAGTTGGCTAGCGTATCTACTACGTCAGTGTGCATTCCTTCCCAGAAGCTGTGCTGTTGTAGCAGGGCTAGCATCTTCTGTATACCACCATGACCAGTAGTCTTGTGAGCGGCCACCACTGAGTCTATGCATAGGGATGGGCTTATGTACAGCAGCCAAGAGTCTCCACAAAGCTTCAGGAGTTGTTCCTTAGAGACCTTGGTGTCAACAGTTAACTTCTTGAGAGCCCTCTGTATCTCTATTAGCTCCTCCCAACCACAAAGAAGGATTCTTCATAAGCTTGCCATAGAGAATGTCAGCCATGGAGGATACTAAGGCAACAGTAGGAAGGTGGGAGAGACAGTCAGCATTCTGGTGGACAGCTCCAGCTCAATGAATGATTTTGTAGCCATAGGCCTGGAGCTTACTGGCCCAAGGAGCCAGATGCCCTTCAGGATCCTTGAGGGTCTTCAGCCATTTCAGGGAGGCATGGTCTGTTACCACTGTGAAGTGTATCCCATGGAGATACTGTCAGGGCCCAGAGGGTCTTGACTGGTTTCCATCTGACTGAACTTAATATTCAAATCAAAATAAATTAAAACTTTATTTCAAGGCTAACTTAGAATATTCACAAGGGGATCATTGTGAAAAACACCTTTATATACTATTCCATTAGATTCTTTAGAATCTTCCTAAATCTTCTAGACAGTCTTAGGGACTCTGCTGGTGGCATCAGGCTGGGGTTTTGGGGCATCTTCTGAATAGCATGACTCATGTTTCTTTGAAAAATCCTGCACATCGGGCTTTGCATCTGTATTTTGTCTAAATTTAGCACAGATTGACTCTCCTGGTGTTTGGCTTCAAAATGCGTGTTTGAACGTCCAAATCCGTCCAGTGGTTGCTGAGTTATGCTCAAATTAAGATTTGCATCAATTCTTATGCCTTGGTTGCATAATTTTGTCATTTCGCACTGGTTAGGAAGTTCGGCTGGCAGCCAAACTTTAAAAAGCCATAACTCATTGTCTAGAGCAGCTAGGAGAGTCATCAAACTAGAATTAGGATTATGGAGAACAGTAGAGTTTTCCCAAGGCATTTCTGTAACACAAGATGTGTCAGGGCGTTTCCTGACAGATACACTCTAAACTGCTGATAGGATTATATTACAGTCAGACACTCCCATTCAGTGACAGTGTAGTTCTTCTCATGAACATTGAGCGTGTGCAAGCAGTATCCAAAATGATGGTTGAGTCCTTCAGAGTCCATTTGGGAGAGAACACCCACAATAGCAGTCAGGATAGCGTCTGTATGAGCCACAAACAGCTTGGCAAAGTCAGGGTAAGCCAGTACTGGGACTGCAGTCAGTATTCCCTTGAGAGCAGTACTTGCTGTCTTGCAATCCAGGTCCCAGAAGAAGTCCACATCAGCTCAAAGGAGTTGGAACAGTGTATTGCCCAGGGAAGCAAAGGTGGGGATAAAGCGGTAATAATAGCCAACCAACCCAAGTAAGACCTGGATGTCTCTCTTGCTTACAGGCACCTGTATCTTCTTAATGGCCTCTAACTTGAGAGGTACAGGACAGGGGCCCTCACAACTGATGATGAACCCAAGGAAATCCAAGTGCTCATTGAAGAAGTTGCATTTCCTTGGCTTCAGATTAAGTGTAGCAGCCAGAAGATGTTTGAACACTTCTTCCAGGGGTTCCAGGGGTTCCAGTTGTTTGTTATAGGTGCAAGAGAATATTTTAATGCCATCCAGATAGACCAGGGCACATGAGGACTTACGGTCCCCCATCACAGAGTTCATAGCTTGTTGGAAGGTGACTGGGGAATCAGAGAGACCCTGATGCATCCTGGTAGGTTAGAACATCCTTTGGTTGGCAAGGATGGCACACTTATCTGGGTCATCTGGAGAGAGATCAATCTTCCAGTAGCCAGATATCAGGTCTATGCCAAGAAGAACTTGGAAGTGGGTACCCAGTAGGCAAGATCTTCTTGAATTTTCACAGTGCAAGAATCCAACGTTTCTGATTTGAGAGACAAAGTCAACCAGTGGAGGGGCATCAGAAGGCTCTGTTGTAAAGGAACAACAAGTGCCAGGGTCAGGCACAGGCTTGTCAGGAGGGAGAGGAATGGGGGGAGAGGAGGGAGGTGAAACCACAAATGCAGCCAAATATTTCTCCTTGTCCTGGCTGCTTAGTAGTTTTTTGAGTGATCCTCATTGTAATCCTCAATTCCAGAATCATCAGTGAATTTTTCCTTGCTCTTATTAGCCTGAGGTTTAGTTTCTGAAGAACCATCAGGAGTGATGGAGGGATTGCTATTAGGTTCCCAGGGAGACTCCAGGGTACCTGCTGAAGGTGCAATTAAGGAGACATCCTCTTCCTTGCTTCTGTAACAGTGGTGGGAGTCAGGAAGGGGAAATGAAGTAAAGATCTTCTGGGAGGGAGAACTATCAGCTTTATAATTCCCATGCAATCCCATTAGAGTCTCAGGATGTGAGAATTGGGGAGCAGGTTATGAGGAAATAGAACCAAGCTCTCAACCACAATAAAATTGCAGTTTCAGCAACAACCAAAAGGTTATTGCCAACAATTCCTGGGTAGGTCAAAGGGGAGAAGGAGTCAACTGAACACTGCAAAGCAACAGATAAAACCAAATGACCAAAATTACTAATAAATTTTGAGCTTTATTAGATTAGAGAATGATGAAGCAAGGTCTTTTACAACTCTTGCATTCATTTAAGGGATGTAATAGGATTGGGGTGGTATATTAAATGTCACAAACCAATTGACCAATGATATGAGCGGATACAAATGAATTTCTTGAGGCAGGAAGATCTTGAAAAATTTTGAATGGACATAGTCAAAAGGAAAACTGAACCAACTAACATCAGGAATATGCTTTGGATGCAATTACCACTGCTCCTGGCCGCTCTTGCACATGATATTTAACCAGAGGTGTCTCTTGGGTGGGTTAGGCGGGGGCATCTTCAGAATAATTCCAAAATATTAAATTGATGGCTTTTCTTGGGCTTTTTTGGTAACCTTTTAGATAAACATTCAAACATAATTTGGTAGAAATTACCAAGAATTTGGCAGGAATTGAAGTGGAGGCCTAAGGGGGAGGCGTAAATTTACACCCCCACACCTGCGCAAACCCTCCTGCCGCTGAAAAAGACCAGGTCACCCTGGACTTAGAGGAAAAGGTAAGGATCAAAGCTCTGGGGCCTCACATTTGCATCATGGACTTTGAGACTGCTCAGTTCAATGCATTTGAGCAGTTATTTATTGGGGAGATGCAGGGGTGCCACTTCCACTTCTGCCAAGAAGTTGCTTGCAATGTGCAGGCCCATGACAAGCTTAGTAGGTTGAGCCGGAGGGATACTTTGGACACCTGCAGATTTGTGCTTGCACAATTCAGTGCCTTGGCTTCTTTAAAGCCAGAGCACACTGCGCAGGGGTTCAAGGCTCTCTCAAAGGATCCCTACATAGCAAAACATCTGGATTTCACGCCTTTCCTTGAGTACTGTGAGCCTCAGTGGATTGGAAAGGTTGTCATGCAGAGGCAAAGTAAGGCCCGCGCCAAGGCCAGCTGGAACATGTACCAGGCAGCTGTCAACAGGGAGCTGAAGACCAATTTGGCTCTAGAGGCTTACCATAAGCATCTGAAGGCTAACTTTGTGCTTCACCCAATTTTCAACAAGTTCTTCTCCCTTATCCAACATGAGCAAGAAAAAACTATCTCCAAGCTCAGAGATCTGGCCAACTTCATCCCCCACCAAGCCCACCACCAAGTTCTTGCTCTTCACAAAGGCCATCCAGGGTGTGGCCAAGCACAAGTACAAGGCCTCTGAGATCAAGTATCACCTTGAGCTTATTGCCACTGCCCTCCTGGAAGGGGCTAAAATGAAGAAGGGTAAAATGGGGGAGGAATAAACTTGCTTGTCTGCTTCTATAGTTTTTACTTTTAACTTTTAACTTTTTAGCTTTAATTTTTACTTTTTAGTTTTAATTTTTCTATTTTTTGAGTTAATTAGATAGTACTGATTATTTTATGTATATATGGTAAGTTTGATATGAATAGTTATAGTTGAAAGTGAATGAAATATCTTAATTTTTGTTAATTTATTAGTAAAACACAAGATATTCACAGTTGTGCTTATATGAACTATATCAAATGAATATCAATATTTCTTTATATTTTGCACAAATTCTATGATTGTGTTTATGTTTAATTTTGTTTCATTGTAATTTTAATTTTTTATGATAATCAAAACTTTTTAAGGAAGAGTGTAAATTACATAGTAAAATTAGAAATAATTGCTTATTTCTCCTTATTCTCATTGATTAAGATACAATTTTATTATATTTTTGAGCTTTCTGGGGTCCTTTTGGTATATCCTAGCTGAATAGCTTAATTTTTATATCAAAAGTTTTCAGTACATCAAGATATGTCAATTAAAAAAGTATCAACTTCCAATTGCTGATCAGGGAAAAAGCTGAATTCTCATTTTACTATAGTGTTGAGCACCAGGGAGTCAATCACCATGTAGTTGAACTTACCAAAGTTGCCCCAGGAGCACCTTATGGCCTGGTGAATTTTACAGAATATCCCCTAATTCTGCCTATTCAGAATTCACCTTAGAAGAAATTCTAATCTACGGCCCTGAAGCCAGAACTAGAGAGCCTGAACTCAATGGACATAATAGCACCTGGAATATCAATCAACTATTACTATTACGGAACAAATATAACTACCTGCCCACCTATTTAGTGCCTATGACCCCTCCTGTGACCCCGCAGCCCTACTGCCCACAAGAAACCATAATTACCAATGAATCAACCTCCACCCAGTTATTTGGCAACCTCTAGATAATGCTCACTGGATTAGTTGATTCTATGGTGCCCACCAATGGGCCTTGGGCCTTGATTGGAAAACATTTCTCTTATATTGTAAAGTTAGTCCCCATCCTGTGGCAGGGCCTTCTCTCTGGGCCCACGGGCCATCTGCCTATGAGTTCCCCTGAACCTGCTGCAGGCTGGATCACCAAAATACTTGTAACAAAATAACAATAGGTTCAAGTTCTGGTATATTTTACATTTTTTAACTATAGGCTTATTTTGTTAAGAGAAGTTATCTGTAATATGAATTCAAAACCTGAATGATAAACTTTAAGCTAATCAGAATAATTAGTGCCCATGAATCAAAGAATTTTTGAATGACTCTTTATGTCACAAGAATCACTTTCTCACACAGCTACTTATTGGCTTAAATTTTATTGCCAAGGTTTTGAATTCAGATCACTTACAACTTTTCTATACACATTAGTTGTATAACTATCTAATTTAAACTTACCTGAACATTGAATTGTTGCTATTTATGTCACAAGAGACAGTTTAAGAGTTAAAAATAGCTGTGCTCTTTATTTAGATACACAGCATAGTAAATATATGATATCATATAGAAATAATCTAGACATATAGAAAAATATGAAATAAAAACAAAGAGACAAATAAATAATTTCAATTGTGGGAAATAGATTATATAACTTAAAAACGTTTGGCTGTGAGGAGTTTATTTGGGACAGGAATAATGATGACTATAAGGCTGAATAATGCAGGAAAAAGGTGCTAATGTGGTGCTGGACTGGGAGTTCTGAGACTGAATGGGTAGGGCTGACAGGTTGGGGTTGGCAGTGGCGGGGGTGAACTTGGTAGATTTAACATGAAGGCTGATAGATAAAACCCATTATACTCCTTGTCTCTAATTGGTTCAATTGGCTGGTAAACAGCTGTGGCTTGGGTGGGATGTACTTTTCTTTATGTGATTGGCTGCCCTTGTTCACATGCAAGACAAGTTGAAAAATCAAGCCAATCACCATCTGCCAATCAAAGAGAGAAGCTTGGTTAAAGACACCAAGGTAAAGATCATCAAAGGACTGTGAGTGCTGCTCCCAGACAATGTCCCCAATATTGTTGAACATGACATCACCTAGATGGATATCTGAATGACCAGCTAGATAAATCAAGGCCTGGTGCCCATGTTCTTCATTTTTCTTGATGACCTTGGATTTTCCCAACTGATGGCTCAAGAAAACTCAATAAGAAGAATTTGAGTCTCCCCAGTATTCAAGTAATGCACAAAAATCTGGTTATACTCATAATCATTAGTGTAATCAGGGTTTGTCTGATAATAGACTGAACTCTTGGATGAAACATCCATAAATTCACCAGGGAAAGTCCTCTTTTTGACTTTCTTCCTTCCATTGGTCTTATTTACTTTTCCTTGTTCCCCAAAATTTTCAAATGCAATATACAATCTGTAGCATGAGATGAACAAGACATAGTTGAATAAACCTGTTAAGCATCAAGCAATGTTGTAACTGTGCTGTTTTAGCAGAGTTACAAGGGGAAAATATTATAAAACTAGGTAATATTTTTTATTGAGAGATAGTGATTATATAGTTAATGTGAGTCATGGATAACAGGAACATGATTGTATAGATCACACGGTAGGATAGTGAAGGGGGTGGCTTGATCCTAGTAATGAGTCAAGC